>JAGDQO010000150.1:0-286147 GCA_018342035.1 Solanum appendiculatum | reverse complement strand
TGAGCCACCAGTCTCGCTTTGAGACGTTCAACAAACCCATCTGAGTTGTACTTAGTGCGAAAAACCCATTTGGAATCAACAACATTGCTAGAT
This sequence comes from Solanum appendiculatum, assembly GCA_018342035.1. Lineage (NCBI taxonomy): Eukaryota > Viridiplantae > Streptophyta > Magnoliopsida > Solanales > Solanaceae > Solanum > Solanum appendiculatum. The sequence goes on along the minus strand of JAGDQO010000150.1, from coordinate 286,054 downwards.
TGTGGACGAGGCACCAAGGTCCACGTAGCATTTTGAGTAAGAGCTGTCATTTCCTCATGCATTGCGGCCATCCACTGTGGGTTCTTAGCAGTCGACTTGAACCCTCTTGGTTCAGAGGAAGCAAATAAAGCTGTAAAAAGGTGATGCGTTTCAAGATGAGCTAAGTTGGCTTGATGACGAGTGGAAGGTTTAAAAATGCCCGCCTTGGACCGAGTTACCATGGGGTGAACTGTTGGAGAGGAAACTGATTCAGTAAGCTGATTTGTAGCCAAAGAATCACCCAAAACGTCCGACAGAGGCTGCTGAGATGAGGCAGCAGGTTGTTGAAAGGGAATTTCAACCCGGGAGGAAGTAACACGAACTGGCTGCTCTTCAGTGATTGAAACAGCAGACTGATCAGCATGTAAGGGCTGCGGTACTGTTGGGATATCACCGTGAAAATCATCAAAACAAGGAGGACACAGAGAAGGTAAATGCGGTGAGGCCGGCGGAGGAGAAGGACCAGTGACTGTTGATGATTCTTCAGGCATGGAAAAAGGCTCCAAAAAGGTTGCGAGTTGCAAGGAATTTAAGTCCTTAGATGAAGTAGCGCCCGAAAAAGGTAAAGAATGTTCATCAAAACGAGCATGGCGAGTGACATAGATTCGAGATGTTGCCTGATCAAGACACCTATAACCTTTGTATTGAGAGCTATAACCGATAAAGATGCACGGAAGACTTCTCGGAGATAACTTGTGATTTGCATAGTCTCGAAGATATGGAAATACTTGGCAGCCATAGACCTTGAAGTTATGATAATTGGGCCTCTCAGAAAACAGGAGTTCAAAAGGAGACTTGTTGTTCAATACCTTTGTAGGTAGACGATTGATGATGTAAACGGCGGAGCTGAACACATCTACCCAATAAGAGGTAGGAGCATTTGCATTGAAAAGCATGGCCAAACCAGTTTCCATTATGTGACGGTGTTTTCTTTCAACTCTACCGTTTTGCTGGGGCGTATACGGACAAGATAACCTGTGAAAGGTGCCATTTTCTTCAAATAATCGACGAACAGTGTGATTAACAAACTCTGTGCCTCCATCACTTTGAAAAACCTTAATTTTCCGAGAGAATTGGGTTTGCACAAACTTCATGAAAACAGACAAAACAGATGCAAACCCAGACTTGGTTTGGAGAGGATAAAACCAAGTGAAGCGAGAATAGTCATCAACAAAGGCCACATAATACCTATAGTTATCAGTAGATGTAACAGGCGCAGGGCCCCACAAATCACAATGTATCAAGTCCAAAGGATGCAAAAATCGTTTATTATTTAAACCAAATGACAAACGGTGTCCTTTAGATAGTTGACAAGAAGAGCAAATGATCGGTTTAGGTAAAATAGAAGTAACAGACAAGCAACCTAACTTATGCAAAAGTAAAACAGTATCAAAGGCAACATGCCCTAACCGACTATGCCAAAGTTCATAAGATGCCTTCAAACTTGAATTTGTAATAGCCGCCAAAGCTTGATGCTCATGATGCAAAACATATAGCCCATTCTCACATTTGCCTCGAGTCAGAACCTGTTTCGTTTTTCTGTCCTGAATCTGAAAAAACGATTGAGAGAACAAAACATCCACCGGATTATCATGTGTTAATTTACTAATGGACAAAAGATTCTTGGCAAGATGTGGAACAACCAGAACATCACGCAAGTGCAGATTATTAGAAACAGTAGATGAACCCGTATGAGTGATAGGAAGAGCAGTACCATTTCCAAATGTCACGTTAGCATTGCCGGAGTATGGAGAAGCATGAGGAACACTTGGTGAAGACGAAGTCATGTGATCAGTGGCTCCGGAATCAACATACCAATCAGGGGCAGAAGTAGAGACATGACATTGGGCATTAAACGCTTGAGCCAAGTTTGCGTCACGAGAGGCAGCTTGAGTGGCAAAGGTAGCAAGAGTAGGACAAGCACTGGCATAGTGGCCATCTGTTCGACATAACTGGCAGTGGGGTGGCCTGCGGCCGCGACCTCGACCACTCGAACCACCGCCTCTATTAGATCGACCACGGCCACCGATGTTAGAGAACGGCCGATGCGACTGGGCCGTGAAAGCAGAAGGCGGTGATGATGATGCACCATGAAGTGACTTGAGAAAGAGTTCATGACTCTCAGCCTGTGAGAGTAAGTCGCGAAAGGTAGGCGCTGGTTTGGTGGCACGAATGGCAGTTGAAAAAGTCTCAAAGGAGGCTCCTAAGCCGCATAAAAACCAATGTAGTTTATCGATATCATCAACAGGCTGACCAATGGCAGCCAACTGATCACAGATGGATTTAAATTTACGGCCAAATTCAGCAACAGAGAAGGTACCTTTGACAAATTGACGAAGTTGATCTCGCAGATTATGAACGCGTTCAACGGAAGAATTGCTATAAGCAGATTCGAGAGCAACCCAGATTTGTCGGGCTGTAGTGAGACCCAAAATTTCAGAGACCGCCTCTTCCGTAAGTGAAGAATTAAGGATGATGACAGCCCGCTGATCAGAGGCAAGCCAGGCAGCGTAAAGAGGATTTGGACCTCTTTGTCATCCGCAAGAAGTAACGATGGAGGAGCCATGGAGGACCCATCAACATGATCCAATAAGCGTTGATAAGAAAGTAGGGGCAGCATCTGATTTTTCCAATAGAGATAATTGGTGGAAGAGAGCTTAATCGTGAGCATGTGCAAAACAGTGGCAATTGGAAGGGTGGCGTCACTGGTGGAGGAGGCAGCCATGATCAGTGTGTAGAAGGTAGAAGCGAGAAACGGAAATCAGAATCGAGTGGGATGGGAGAGGGTATAATCGAAAGAAGAAGAAGAAGAGAAGAGAAGAGGAGGCGGCAACCATGAAGAGAGGTTTTACTAATTAGGCTGATACCATGTTAGAGTGGAAAACCTAACCCCCAATGTGGAGGTAGAGAATATTATATATTGACAAATATTTCATAAGTATTACATAAGTGGTACACAAGAATAAGTAAATTACAATATGTGTACAGAATAAATTAAGTAACTCTAATAAATAAATAGATAAAGAAGAGAAAAAAAATTAGTTCAAATGATATTAAGTGCAACGAAAATAAATACAAAAAAAGGAAAATATAAAAAAATGTAATTAATAAATTTTTAAAAGGATAAAAATATTTAATATCTTTCTATGGATATTTTCTTCTTTTGACTTAACAATTTTCCACTTTTAATATTTAATCATAATATGCTAGGATTATTATTTAATATTTAATTAATTAGATATTTTATAATATATTAAATTAGTGTAGGGACAAAATGGTAATTCAATTTTTTACTTTACATCTTCCTACTTTTAATAATATATGATGATTTTGTGAGCAAAAATAAACTTCAGAAAAATCTAAATTGCAATCCAAATAAAACTTCAATTTTAAATCAATCTATTTCAAATCATATCTAAACGGGCCTAAACAAAGATTTGTCATGATATGATGATTAACCAGGAAACACAAATCTTTGTAAGAAAATAAAATAATGTGAGTGTTGGGAGCAGAATGTTAGAAGGCAAAATAACATTTTCTTGATTTCTTCAATTTGAAACAAGGTCAAAGAAAATAAAATAATATTCCTAATGTGCTAATTTATGTGTCACTATTTCGTTTTTAATTTGTCTCAATAAAAGGTCATATTATCATAATTAGAAACAATTTAAATATGGAATTTTCCTTTTATCCTTGATTAATGATTTATAGTTATGAGAATATCTAAGATTCATTTTAGACCACACTACTAATAAGTATTATTCCGTGGCATATATTGGTGACCAAGATAAGTAATCTGCATAATGTATATAAGCATGTTGGTTCGAGTTATCAAAGGAGAAAAAAAAGGGGTTTAAAAAAAAACTACAAATGGAGAGAAGAAAAACTCCTAATACTAACTAGAGTATGGAGTGGCCACTGCTAGCAGAGCTGATTTCCTACGAACAGTGATGCCACTGCGTTCGTTCATATCCAAATCCTGCGTAATGCAAAATTGAACTTGTGCACAAGCCTTGCTAATGCTAGCTCAATTATTACAACAGCAAAAGCAGTTCCTGGGCAGCCCCTTCTGCCTGCTCCAAATGGAATCAACTCAAAGTTTAGTCCTTTGAAATCAATATTACTATTTAAGAACCTCTCTGGCCGGTACTCCTCTGGATCATCCCACAACAAAGGCTCTCTTCTAATTGCCCAAGCATTGATAATAACTTGAGTTTTTGCAGGTATGTGATAGCCAAGTAATTTTATATCTTCCGTTGATTCTCGAGGAATTAGTAGTGGACCCGGTGGATGAAGCCTGAGAGTTTCTTTGATTACTGCTTTCAAATACTGCATATTTCCTAAGTCGTCCTCTGTTACCTCTGCTTTCCCTTGGGCTAATCTTCGCACTTCATTCTGTAAATTTTCCATGGCTCTTGGATGCCTCAAAAGCTCTGTCATTATCCTCTCTAAAGCTGTATATGTTGTATCCGTGCCAGCAGCAAATATATCCTACGCATTAAAAAGAAACAAACTAATGGAGTATTATAAGATTGTTATGCATAAATGATTATGTGGAACAATAACTCTATTCTATGTGACCAAATTATTAACTATGAAACAATTATGCTCAAAATTATACTAACAAAACACGCCAAGGAGGGAATAAATAGTGTGAGAGATGCTGATCTTACCAAGAGGATAGCTTTTAATGAATCTCTTTGAAGACGAAAGCCAGTGTCCTTTCCATTTTGAATTTCCAGCAAAACGTCAACGAAATCCTTCGCTTCACCCACACTGTATTCTCTTCTCTTGTTCCTAATAATATGTTCTTCAATCACACTCTCTAAAAATGTATCCAACTTTTTAGCTACTTTCTCCACTTTGGTGTCCAAACCAATGATTTTATTGACCCATTCAAGCCATGGAATGTAATTCCCAATGTTAATAGGACCTAAAAGTTTGGTAAATTCATCTAGAGTGACCTCAGTATTCATTCCACTTTCTCCTTCGTTATATTTCCTCCCTAAGGCCACTCTGCTAGCTATGTTATTGGTGAGAGAACAGAAACAATCTCTTAAATCTATCACTGAACTCGAAGAATTAGAATCACACTCTTGTCTGATTTTTTCAATCATATTCGATGTTTCTTCTTCTCTGATATTACGATAAGATTGGACTCTTTTGTTGCTGAGAAGGTGAAGCACAACAATGCTTTTAATTTGTCTCCAGTATTCACCTTAGGGACTAAAGCCCACGTCCTTAGAGCCATAAAAGAGTCTATCAGCGAAAGTAGTTTTAGGTCTGCTTTGAGCATATGAGATCGTGAGTTTTCATGATATCAAGAGCAGCTTCGACAGAGGAAGCAACGAGTACAGGCTTACTGCCCAAGTGAAGTAGCATGACTGGACCATATTTTTTGGATAGTTTATGGAGAGAACGGTGAGGAAGCGTTCCAAGTTGGTGCAGATTTCCTATGATTGGAAGCATTGTTGGAGATGCTGGTAACTTATTTTGATTAATTGAAATAGAAAAGAAGCATTTATGAAGGAAGAAAAACAGGGGAATTAGAAGAGAATACCAGGTAAGATCCATTTTTCTTTTAAGGAAGGAGTATTGGTGAGGAACTAGATGTATATTTCTGTGATTTTTACTAGGAAACAAGGCTCATGTCATTTTCATTTGAGAAAAGTTCATTCATGCCACTATTTGTTAACTATTAGAATGTGATTTGTATCTTCACATCTCAATCTTGTGCATCATCTTCTCGAAAGTTGCAGTTTGTAGAGACTTTGTGAATAAATCAGTCATATTATTACTCGAATAAATATTCATATAAGATCGTGGATATTTGCCACATTTCAAACCACGTTTTTTCTCGAGGTGAGATGTATTATTGACCTACACCACACACATTCTCAACTTGCTTCATGATTTGACTGTCATGTAAAACAACATGTTAGGACAGTAACCCTTCATGAAAATAGTACTATGTATGTATCTAACTCTTTTCAAGGTAGGATGTTGGGGGTATAATACAAAGGAACTCTCTTCGAGCGGGTATGAAGATTCATTTTGAAAGAGCAAATAGATGGGCTTGCTCTTTGTGGTGGCGGTACAATGTTATATGCTATGCACATTTTTCTGTTTCAACTGCCCTGGGTCTGCTTATGTAACGACCCGCTAGGTCGTTTTGAGCACTAGAATTATTTTGACTCTTCCCATAAATATTAAGTAGGAATTTTGAACCATTAGTTTAATTGTAATTATTTGACGGATAGTTTTAAATAATTAATTTTATTTGATGGTTATGGGTCAAGTTCATAATCCATTTAAGAGAAAATGGCACAGCATGACATCTCCTTTTACTAATTGGCAACATATAGGCTATAGCCCCCTTTTTTTTTTTTTAGCAAAAAAAGGTTTTTAAAAATTAAATTTTGCAATTAATAACCCACGTATTGGGAATTTTTTTTTAATATTAAATTAAATAATTTTTAGGAGATGGTAGCATGTTGTCCTTTTTTATTGGGAAGTTGGTTATTTTCTCCCTTTTCTTTCTCTTCTTTACCATACACACACGATTTCTTTTGATTGATGTTTTTTTATTGATTATGTAAATATTTATTCATTTCTTCTTCTTCATTACTTTAAATAAAAGATGATTTACTTTCTGTTTATTAACTTTACATATTGAGTTCTATAAAAATATTATTCCATAGTGTGCGGTTTTTCTCTTTCACTTTTAAATTTTTGATCGTTTCCTGATGTTTAGCCGTGAATTTTTTATCCTCTCTTTTATTGTCGTTCAATTTTTTTGGGGTTTTAATTTTTGAAATTGAAGGTTATATCTATTTTAGGCGAAAATTTAGGAAATAGTAATTGATTGTGGGTATCAATTGTCATGGTTGAGAAAGTTATCCCTAGGATTATTCATAAAAAGTGAGATTCTGATTCTAATTTTGTCGATTCTCCACCCATAAATCTAAATTTTAGCCATGTAAGTTCTTCTCATTGAACATTTTAAATTATGTGTGCAATCATCATTTCTACACTGAAGAAAGAATCTAGAATGTTTACAAATTCTAAGTGAATAAATACACGGATATGTGTACATGATGTTCATGATAAAAAGAAACCCTTCAATGTAGTGTATACATATTATAAGTGAATGAATACATAAAGTGTTTGATTTTTGAATATGTATACACAGCAGTGGGTAACATAGATATAGATGTATACTAATACTAAGTGAATGAATATACCGTTCTTCTACCTATATACAATCATCAAGTATACAATTGGAAATTTTTTATTAAGTAACGAACAAAAAAACATATGAAAACACATAATTTACGTTTTTAGGCGGTTACGTAGTGTATATATAATTTTTGATGTTTTTGGATTGGTATAGTTCATGGAAACTGAATCGTTAATATCAATCTGGAGTTAAAATTATGGATTAAATAACTAGCCCATGTTTCCGTTATTTTTGTTATTTAGTGATGGTTGGTTACACGAGGAAAACAAAAAAAACTCTATTAAAATGCCATTTATTAATTTGGGTCATTTTGTGCTTATTTTTTATTTGTATATTAAATGCTAATTAATGTTGGGCTATTTGTTGCTAATTATAACTACCAATTGTATATATGTGTCATTTCCTCATTATTTGATACCCAATACCACTTGTTCCATATATGAAAATAGGTTAGTGGAGTTAATATTTTTAGATAACAATTTGAGAGGAAAAAAAAGAGAACTTACGAGAGCAGCCGCGGATACCTAGAGTCTCGTTGGGGGGAAAATTGCTTCAGGTACCACCTTACCCAAATCTTTGTATTCGTGAATATGAATTGGTTCATATACCATTACTATATTATTGAAGTTGTTGAGAAAAAAAAAAAGAAAGGAAAGCAGAATTTAACTAACTAGATTTGAACTTCCTTTATGCAGTTTTATGATATTCTAATTGGGTTAGTGGGGGACAAAAATATTTAATAACCATCAGATGCCAATGGCACTTGATGAAGTAATGATTAGAAATTGCATATCATGTAGTATAAAATAGATTTTCAGGAAGTTACCGTCCACAATGTTGTTTTCATAGTTAATTTAATTAGGTATGTAGTTTCGATCATGAGAGATTCTTGAAGTTTATTATATTATACTTCAATGTTTTAGCATACTGAGATAGGTAACTAATATTAAATGCATTGTATTATATGAATATAATTAGAATTATGCTATTTGGACGAATTAAGACTTAACCCTGGACTTGAATTTTAGGAAATATGAGACTTGACATATTAATTGTATCAAGGTTAGGAGCTTGATTAGATATATGGGGGAGTTTTTGGATCTAGGCTAGACCTATAGTAATATGGGTGTCTATGGACTCGCTTACTTACTAATATTACAAATTTGATAAATTGGAAGCATTCTGAAGCTTTACGAAAGGGAAAGGCAAAATCTTGAGGATTCGTGACACGTGTTTCGGCCTTCAAGGTATGTTAAGACTTTCAGACTTCGCTGAAGGACATTTTCCTAATTAAAAATTAAAAATGGAATAGACAATGGGTAAGGGCGAAAGATGGGGGTGTCGTACCAATGGTGTGACGGGCATTGGTACGAGTACCGGTGTTATAAAGGGAAAGTTTATTACTATAGAATGTGAATTGTAATGTGGGAATGCCAAAGCATATGGGCATTAGCTGATGTATAATTGAATTGATTCCTTTGTGTTGTTGTGGTTCTTTATTAAAACCCGTATATTTGTGATAATTGAGGTGATTATACGTCATACTGATATTTAATTGATTGAAATCCATCATCATCCCCTGTTATTAATATCATATTGTGCACATGCATTGACATGAGATTGAGTATAAGTTGGGCACGTGGAGATCGTCTGTGCTGGGGATTGTGAGATGTTATTATAAGTTGGGCACGTGGAGATCGTCCGTGTTGGGGATGTGTTTGATTTTATGATAGTGCGTTGAGATCATCCGCACAGACACGTGGAGATTGTCTGTGTCGGTATATGGACCTCGCAAGTCCCCCATGGGTCCTGAACTCTCGATGTATTTCCGAGGAGTATCATGTATATACGATTGAGACAGTACTTGGCATCTGAGGCATATCAGTTCATCGTGTCGCATTGCATTGCATATCATTACATCCTCTTTCTTGTTGATTATGTGATTTATTGGTGGTTGGACATTACGTGATAATTGATTATCCTTATTTGATGACACTTGTTTGATCAGTATAATATAGCCCTATACAAGTAAAATGATTATTTTCTTATATACTCCTGTCACTACTTTTTCGTTGTCGATCTATGAGATATACTGGGTACACGTGGTTTCGTACTCATACTACACTTGTTGCACCTTTTTGTGGTGCAGATCCAATTCCGGATACGAATACATCTTGTGGAGCTTCTTGAGTCCAAGCTTGGAGTATCTTGGAGTTGTGGTGAGCTGCTTGGTTGTTCCGTGGCCCATACCTCCCTCTATCATATTACTTATTCTGTTGTTTTAGTATTCAGACAGGATATTTCTTATGTTTAGACTTGTCATTTTAGTTTCCGACTTGCACCGTGTTTTAGAAGCTCTCGTACTTATGACACCAATTCTTGGGTGGTATTTTGTTTTCCGCACTTCGTACTTATGAAGACTATGGTTGTAGATATTCTACTCGTTGTTTACTTTTCACCTTATTTACTTAGTTAATGGGTAAAACTAGTGGGTTGGCTTACCTATCGGTTGGGAACATAGGTGCCATCACGACATGTGAATTTTGGATCGTGACAGCTTACTTGCACTCGTCTCCAAAATTCATATTCATACCCTTTTCTTTTGTTAACATATACTATATTTTTATTATTATTATTATGTGAAAATCAGATTTTAAGAGAGCAATCTTTTGAATTGTTCTCTTTAATTTCTTTATTCCTATTGATTTTATTTGAGCAACTAATTAAAGGATAAGTCAAACCTCTTCTCGTTCATCCTTCTTCTTTTGCAATCGGTCATATACCAACTAAATGTGAATAAGTTCTAATTGAATAGTCAAATTAAATATCAAATGATAAGACGGCTTACTAGTAGATAGCCAAAAGAAAAGGTTACCAATAAATACATAGAAGAGCTTGAACTTTTCGACCGAGGTATAAAACACCCAGGAAGGAAGTCACCGGTAAACTTAATACATAACTTGAATTATTAGCAACTAACAATACAGGGAAGTATTATTCCATGTCATATATTGGTAGTGATCTGCATAATTTATAAGTACGTGAGTTCGTGTCATCAAAGGAGCCAAAAAAGGTGGAAACTCCTGGGGATGGGTAAAAAAAAGTATAAATGGAGAGAAGAACTCCTAATAATAACTAGAGTATGGAGTGGCCACTGCTAGCAGAGGTGATTTCCTATGAATAGTGATGCCACTGTCTTCTGTCATATCCAAATCCTCCGGTTTTAACCCTTCTGGTAATGAAAAATTGAACTTGTGCACAAGCCTTGCTAATGCTAACTCATTTATTACAACAGCAAAAGCAGTTCCTGGGCAGCCCCTTCTGCCTGCTCCAAATGGAATCAACTCAAAGTTTAATCCTTTGAAATCAATATTACTATTTAAGAACCTCTCTGGTCGGTAATCCTCCGGATTTTCCCATGATAAAGGATCTCTTCCGATTGTCCAAGCATTGATAATGACTTGAGTTTTAGCACGTACTTTATAGCCAAGTAAATTTATGTCTTCTGTTGATTCTCGCGGAATTAGTAGAGGACCGGGTGGATGAAGCCTAAGTGTCTCTTTGATTACTGCTTTAAGATAGTGCATATTTCCTAAGTCATCCTCTGTTATCTCTGCTTTCCCTTGGGCTAATCCTCGCACTTCATTCTGTAATGTTTCCATGGCTCTTGGATGTCTCAAAAGCTCTGCCATTATCCACTCTAGAGTTGTATATGTTGTATCCATACCAGCAGCAAATACATTCTACGCATTAAAAAGAAACACAAATTAAAGAAACAAACAAAGATTGTTATGCTGGTGTATGTGTAAATGATTATATATAACAATATTCTAAGTCATGAACTTTTATTTATGAAACAATATGTTTAGTTACGAATAATGTTTAAAATTATACTAACAAAACACGCCAAGGAGGGAATAAATAGTGTGAGAGAAGCTGATGTTACCAAGAGGACAGCTTTCAATGAATCCCTTTGAAGACTAAAGCCAGTTTCCTTTCCATTCTGAATTTCCAGCAAAACATCCACGAAATCTTTAGCTTCACCCGTATTGTATTCTTCTTTCTTGTTCCTAATAATGTGTTCTTCGATCACACTCTCTAAAAATGTATCCAATTTTTTAGCTACTTTCTCCACTTTGGTGTCTAAACCAGAGATTTTATTGACCCATTCAAGCCAAGGAATATAATCCCCAACGTTAAAAGTACCCAAAAGTTGAACAAACTCTGCTAGGATGGCCTTTGCATCTATTCCACTTTCCCTTTCATTATATATCCTCCCTAACCCCACTCTGCTAATTATGTTACCAGTCAGAAAACAAAAATGATCTCTTAAATCTATCACTGAATTCAAAGAATCACACTCTTGTCTGATTTTTTCAATCATGTTCGATGTTTCTTCTTCTCTAATGTCACGATAAGATTGGACTCTTTTGTTGCTGAGAAGGTGAAGCACAGTAATACTTTTGATTTGTCTCCAGTATTCACCATAGGGACTAAAGCCAACGTCCTTAGAGCCATAAAAGAGTCTATCAGCCAAACTAGATTTAGGTCTGCTTGAGCATACGAGATCATGAGTTTTCATGATATCACGAGCAGCTTCGACAGAGGAAGCAATAATCACAGGCTTACTGCCCAAGTGAAGTAGCATGACTGGACCATGTTTTTCTGATAGCTTATGGAGAGAACGGTGAGGAAGCGTTCCTAGTTGGTACAGATTTCCTATGATTGGAACCTTTGTTGGAGATGGTGGTAACTTATTTTGATTATTTGAAGTAGAAAAGAAGCATTTATGAAGGAAGAAAAACAGAGGAATTAGAAGAGCATACCAGGTAAGATCCATTTTCTTTTTAGCTTCGGAGTATTGGTGAGGAACTAGGTGTATATTAGGAAACAAGTAGTCCCTACTTATAAAATGTCGATGATTTTTAGTTTGTGTGTGGGCGCATATTCAGAGAAGCTTCACCACACAAACTAAAGGGGACACAAGAAACACAAATCTTTGTTTAGGCCCCATTTAGATAGGATTTGAAATAGATTGATTCAAAGTTGAAGTTTTGTTTTGACATGTAATTTGTATTTATTAAACGAGTTTTTTTTTCTGTTTAATAACTTGTATTTATTAAACATCAATTTACGTGGTTTAATTAGTTCAACTAGGCATGCATTTTTTAAAAAAAACTTTTGTATCTTTGTGTGTATATTGAACTAAGGATATGTATAATGAACTAAAATATCCTTTCAATCTTGTGAATTTGCACATGTCAAGTAGAATGCTGGATTAGAAAGTTATCTTCTTCTTTTTTTTTTCTTGTTTATTAGAGAGTTATAAAATATAGAGAAAGATGTTTTTTAAGAAAATATATCGAAACAAAATAAAGTAATGTACTTATATTGAAACGAAGAGAGTACGCAGAAAGCATGTTTAGATATTGTGGATTTGATTGTGAATAGGATGGACATGGAGGCGTTTGGCCATGAAATTTTTGAAAATTAATTTGAAATTGAATTTCAGAATTTTTTTTAAAAAAAATTTTAAAAAAAGAAAATTCCTACTTATGAAACTATAAAACAGTAAGAAGAATTTAGTAGTGAGAAGACTTCTTATTTCTCTCGAAGATGATTCTTTACAATGAGAAATACCATTTATTTATATGAGAAAACTAACTTGATCCCAAAGTTAGGGTTCTTAACTTTTCTCCATAAAAATCTACATCATAGGCATTCATTATAATACAAATATAATTAATGTGTCTCATTAAGACCTTACTAGAAAAAATTGGAAAATCTTAGTAGCTTAGTTGGTTAGTTCCTGAACTCTCACTTTCTTGGTGAGGGTTAGAATCCTCACATTGTAATCAATCACCTTCCCCATCAAAAAAAAATACTAGAAAAAACTCAGTGGAAAAAGATCTACGGAAAAAAAAACGGGTACACATTTTGGATGTCTAATTAAAAATCTTAAATGAAACCCCATTGGGATAAAACGAGTACACCTTTTGGATGTCTCATTAAAAATCTTATAGGAAACCCATTGGGATAAAACCTTGTAAGGGAAAAAGAGTACATCACGCATTAACACCCTCTAATGAGAACATCAATCCAAAAATTTGAATCTTTGCATTTCAATTTTATGCACCATCTTCTCAAAAATTACGGTTGATAGAGACTTTGTGAATAAATCAGTAATATTATTACTCGAATGAATCTTCATATAAGATCGTGGATATTTATCACTTTTTTTTTGAATGAGATGTATTATTGACCTCAACCACACATTCATTCGGTTTGCTTCATGATTTGACTGTCATGCAAAATAACATAATAAGACAGTAACCCTTCATGAAAATAGATAATATGTCTGCATCAAACTCTTTTGAAGGTAGGGCTGTGGGGGTGTATAATTGAATAGTCAAATTAAATATCAAATGGCAAGACGGCTTACTAGTAGATAACCAGAAAAAGGTTACTAACAAATACGTATAGGACAGCTTGAACTTTTCGACCGAGGTATAAAACACCCAGAAAGGGAGTCATCGGTATACTTATTACATATCTTGAAATCATTAGTTACTAGCAATACAGGGAAGTATTATTCCATGACATATATTGGTACCTAAGAGAAGTGATCTGCATAATATATAAGCACCTGGATTCGAGTCACTAAAGAAGCAAAAAAAGGTGGGAACTTCCAGGGAAGTGTTAAAAAAAGTATAAATGGAGAGAAGAAAAACTCTTAATAATAACTAGAGCATGGAGTGGCCACGGCTAGCAGAGGTGATTTCCTACAAATAACGATGCCACTGCCTTCGGTCATATCCAAATCCTCCGGTTTTAACTCTTCTGGTAAAGCAAAATTGAACTTATGCACAAACCTTGCTAATGCTAGCTCATTTATTACAACAGCAAAAGCAGTTCCTGGGCAGCCCCTTCTGCCTGCTCCAAATGGAATCAACTCAAAGTTTAGTCCTTTCAATTCAACATTACTATTTAAGAACTTCTCTGGCCGGTACACCTCTGGATCATCCCATGACAACGGGTCTCTTCCAATTGCCCAAGCATTGATAATGACTTGAGTTTTAGCAGGTATTTGATAGCCAAGTAATTTTATGTCTTCCGTTGATTCTCGAGGAATTAGTAGTGGAGCCGGTGAATGAAGCCTGAGAGTCTCTTTGATCACTGCTTTCAGATACTGCATATTTCCTAAGTCGTCCTCTGTTATCTCTGCTTTCCCTTGGGCTAATCCACGCACTTCATTTTGTAATTTTTCCATGGCTCTTGGATGCCTCAAAAGCTCTGTCATTATCCACTCTAAAACTGTATACGTTGAATCCGTACCAGCAGAAAATATATCCTATGCATTAAAAAAAACACAAATTAAAGAAGCAAACTATGATTGTTATGCTGGAGTATGCATAAAAGATTGTGTGGCAGAATAACAATATCCTAAGTCGCCAAATTTTTAACTATGAAACAATATGTTAGTGCGAATTACGTTCAAAATTATACTAACAAAACACGCCAAGGAGGGAATAAATAGTGTGAGATATGCTGATCTTACCAAGATGATAGCTTTCAATGAATCCCTTTGAAGACGAAAGCCAGTTTCCTTTCCATTTTGAATTTCCAGCAAAACATCCACAAAGTCTTTAGCTTCACCCTCACTGTATTCTCTTTTCTTGTTCCTAATAATGTGTTCCTCAATCACACTCTCTAAAAATGTATCCAATTTTTTAGATACTTTCTCCACTTTGGTGTCTAAACCAGTGATTTAATTGACCCATTCAAGCCACGGAATCTAATCCCCAATGCTAAAAGTACCCAAAAGTTTGGCAAATTCATCTAAAGTGATCTTAGCATTCATTCCACTTTCTCCTTCATTATATTTCCTCCCTAAGGCCACTCTGCTAATTATGTTATTAGTCCGAAAACAAAAATGATCTCTTAAATCTATCACTGAATTTGAAGAATCACGCTCTTGTCTGATTTTTTCAATCATGTTCGATGTTTCTTCTGTTGGGTATATAGTAAGAATTAATGGAAATTGAGAGAAGATGAAAAGAGGAATTTGAAAGGTTCTCTTATGCTTTAATAAGAAAAGAGCATTTCTCCCTCATCGGTGGTGGAAAGAAAAGTTAAAGTGTTTAAATATAGAAGCACTTCTACTAGTTGTTAAAAGGGTTAGAAAGAGGGACCCCCTCGCGCCTTCATCGTTGCTCAGCTTTGGCTTTGGCTTTGGAAAACGATCAAGAGATTATTTTTTGGACAAAGTTTATTTAATTAATTAACCGAAAAAACCCGACCCAACCCGGATCCGCGCGACCCGTGGTTTAAAACTTCTTTCCCGTTTTATTTGAATTTCCCACTGTTTGAAAAGACTATTCTGAAAGGTTGTAAACTTTCATGAACGGTCGTGTGGTTTCTGAAAGGTTGCAACCTTTCGGAAACAGTGCTTCTTGGATATAAATACTTGTGATTCCTCAGATTTTCAATAACGAAATTTCTGAACTCATTCTTCTTCTTCAGCACAATTATAAAATTATTTGTGTACTTTGCAACAGTTGACTGGTTCGCTGACACCAACGTTTTGGGTATCAATACTCTGGTGAATAAGTCGTTCTACCCTGGGAGGATCTATTCCAGTTCAAACCTTGGATACTAAAGAGGAATAATTTCCTTAAGGGGACACTGTGCATTCAGTGGGCTCGATTTTTTTCTGTCGTTTTTCATAAAAACATTACAGATACTGGTATGTTTTTATAGTCTTTAATTTCTGCTGATGTTATTAAATTCTGTTGCTAGCTATATGATATAAACTTTGGAATTTTACTATTTCTGCAAAGTTTTGTTGTCATTAGTACTGTAGTTAAATACAAATTGGTTAACAATCTTAAGGAAATTCTCTAGTTTATTTGTTAATCTGTATTTGTGGGTGGAGATTAAAACCTTCGTGGTTTTTACTTCAATAAAGTTTTCAATTCTATTTATTGCTTACTGAATTAGTTGTGTCGATTTTTGTTTAACAGAAATGGCAATTGATAGTGCTTCGACTTCGGTGATTGTTGTTGTACCAGCCCGAACTGTTGTACCACTAGCAGAGAAATCGAGAAAATTCTCTGGTGTGAATTTCAAAGGATGACAGCAACGGGTATTTTTCTGACTTACCACTCTGGATTTGCAGAAATTTACCAACGAAGTAACTCCAGTGCCTGCTGCTGACATGCCAGACAGAGAGAAATTCATGATTGTTGAAGCATGAAAGCAGGTAGACCTCTTGTGTAAGGGCTATATTTTAAGTGCTTTAGAGGATGACTTATATAATGTTTTCAGTGCATTGACAACTTCGAAAGAGTTGTGGGATGCACTTGAGAAAAAATATAAGACAGAAGATGCATGCTTGAAAAAGTTTGTGGTCGCAAAGTTTTTAGACTATAAATGACAGATAGTAAAACTGTTGGATCACAAGTGCAAGAACTTCAACTTATTTTCCATGATCTTATTGCTGAAGACATGGTAATGAATGAAGCTTTTCAAGTAGTTGCAATGCTTGAGAAGTTGCCTCCTTCATGGAACGACTTAAAAAATTATTTAAAGCACAAGCGCAAGGAAATGAGGCTCGAAGTTCTTGTGATACGTCTCAATATTGAGGAAGATAACAAGACCGCTGAAAAGAAGTCTCGTGGGAACTCAACAATCATGGGAGTTAATGTTGTTGAAGAAGCTCCTACAAAGGCAAGAAAAGAAAGAAGTCCAACGGACAGAAGACATAACAGACCAAGAAGAAATTCAAGGGCAACTGTTACAATTATGGCAAGACTGGTCACAAGTCTTCTGAATGTCGTGCTCCACGGAAGGACAAGGACAAGGACAAACGCAAAAGTCAAGCGAACATCGTGGAAAAGATGGATGACACAAATGACCTATGTGCCATGATCTCGGAGTGCAACCTAGTTGGGAATCCAAAGGAGTGGTTTCTCGACTCAGGTGCCACTCGACATATTTGCAATGTAAAAGAAACATTTGCAACTTATACTCCTGCTGAGTTCAATAAAGATATATTCATGGGGAACACAGCAACAACGAAGATTGTAGGAATAGGGAAAGTAATGTTGAAGATGACATCCGGCAAGGTGTTGACTCTGAACAATATCCTGCACGTTCCTACCATTATGAAGAATCTAGTGTCTGCCGGACTACTCATTAAGAATGGGTTTAAGTGTGTCCTAGTTAGTGACAAAGTTGTAATAAGTAATAATGAGATGTTCTTAGGAAAGGGCTACCTCACTGAGGGCCTTTTCAAACTAAATGTAATGGTTGTTAACAGAATTAATAAGAATTCTACTTCTGTTTACTTATTGGAGTCAAATGATTTATGGCATGCTCGTTTGGGACATGTCAATTACAAAACCTTGCAAAAATTGATTACTTTAGAAGTATTGTCTGACTTCAAGTGTGAGAAATCAAAATGTGAAATTTGTGTTGAATCTAAGTTTGTTAAACATCCTTATAAGTCTATTGACAGGAATTCAAATCCTTTAGATTTAATTCACACAGATATATGCGATATGAAGTCAATACCATCTCGCGGTGGAAAAAATATTTTATAACTTTTATTGATGATTGCACTCGATATTGTTATGTATATTTGCTTAATAGTAAGGATGAAGCAATTGATGCATTTAAACAATACAAGAATGAAGTAGAGAATCAATTAAATCGAAATATAAAAATGATTCGGAGTGATAGGGGTGGAGAATATGAATCTCATTTTGCAGAGATATGTTTGGAATGTGGCCTTATTAATCAAACTACTGCACCCTATACACCACAATCAAATGGAATGGCAGAACGAAAGAACAGAACATTAAAGGAAACGATGAATGCCTTGTTAATCGGTTCTGGTTTACGGCAAAGCTTGTGGGGGTAAGCTATCCTTACGGCTAACCAAATACTCAATAGAGTACCCTAAAGCAAAACGAAATCTATTCCATATGAATTATGGAAATGAAGGAAACCCAACTTGAAATATTTTAAAGTGTGGGGGTGTTTAGCCAAGGTACAAGTCCCTTTACCCAAGAGGGTTAAAATTGGACTTAAAATAGTAGATTGTATATTTATTGGATATGCTGTGAATAGTAAGGCCTGTCGGTTTTTGGTTCACAAATCTGATAATCTTGAAATTCATGTTAATATTGTAATTGAGTCAGATAATGCTAAGTTCTTTGAACACATCTATCCGTACAAAACTGAATGTGAGTCGACAAGTGAAAGATCTAAACGACCACGGGAAGAACCAAAGGAAAATATACCACCTAGAGAGGATCCTAGGCGTAGTAAACGTCAACAGAAATCCACTTCTTTCGGACTAGATTTTGTGGCGCTCCTGCTTGAAAATGAGCCTCAAACATTTAAAGCAGCGATGTCTTCTTCTGAGTCAACATTTTGGAAAGAAGCAGTCAATAGTGAGGTTGAGTCAATTTTGAATAATCATACTTGGGAATTGGTTGATCTTTCTCTAGGAAATAAACCTTTAGGATCGAAGTGGATCTTTAAAAGGAAAATGAAAGTTGATGGGACTATTGACAAATATAAGGCTAGACTTGTAGTAAAAGAATACAGACAAAAAGAAGGTATCGATTACTTTGATACATACTCTCCAGTGACGAGGATAACAGCTATTAGGGTGTTAATAGAACTAGCGGCTATGCATAATCTTGTAATCCATCAAATGGATGTTAAGACAACCTTCTTAAATGGAGAGTTGGAGGAAGAAATTTACATGTAACAACCTGAGGGGTTTGTAGTTCCTGGTAAAGAAAAGAAAGTGTGCAGACTTGTTAAGTCACTTTATAGGCTCAAACAAGCACCCAAACAATGGCATGCTAAATTTGACCAAACAATGTTGGCAAATGAATTCAAGATCAATGAGTGTGATAAATGTTTCTACATTAAAATCACTCTGAATGATGAAGTCATTGTTTGTTTGTATGTTGATGACATGTTAATAATGAGTAAAGATATTGATGATATAAATGCTACTAAGCGCATGCTGTCCAGCAAGTTCGATATGAAGGACTTGGGAGTTGCTGATTTGATCTTAAGGGTCAAAATTCATAAAACTCCTCAAGGACTAACACTATCTCAATCTCATTATATCGAACGAGTATTAGACAAGTTCAAGTACTTGAAGTTCAACGAAGTCAAAATTCCAATTGATATAAGCGTTACACTTCAAAGGAATGAAGGTGAAAGTGACTCTCAATTGGATTATGACAGAGTGTTGGGAAGTTTGATGTATATTATGAATTGTACGCGACCAGATACAGCATGTGCTATTAGCAAGCTGAGTCGTTCACTAGTAATCCTAACCAAACTCACTAAATGGCAATAAAACGCTTGTTGGGGAATTTGAAACATACACAACACTATGCTTTGCATTATAACTAATATCCTAGTGTGATTGAAGGATATAGTGATGCAAATTGGATCACCGGGTCAAGTGAAGTAAAATCCACAAGTGGGTATGTATTTACACTTGGTGAAGGAGCAGTCTCTTGGAAATCATCCAAACAGATATGTATTTCTCGCTCTACAATGGAATCTGAATTTGTTGCCTTAGATAAGGTCGGTGAAGAAACTGAATGGCTCCGAAATTTCTTAGAGGACATTCCATTCTTATGCAAACCCGTGGGACATATATGCATACACAGTGATAGTCAAGCAGCAATAGATAGGGCAGGGAGCGTCATGTACAACGGGAAATCTCGTCATATACGCCGAAGACATAATACCGTAAGATAACTGCTCTCTAGTGGAATTATCACGATTGACTATGTAAAGTCAAAAGATAATATGTCAGATTCGCTAACAAAAGCCCTAGTGAGAGAGGCAGTTGAAAGATCATCTAAGGGAATGGGTTTACGGCTTAGGACAAGTCATCATGGCGGTAACTCTACCTAGCAGACTGGAGATCCCAAGAGCTAGGTTCAAGGAGAAAACAAAGTTGTGACTGACGGTTCAGCATTGTCAATCAACTCAATCCATTCTCATAATGAAGACAATGCTCAGGAACAAGGTTAAAACTTTAAGGCTTGTTAACGAGTTAATAAAGCTTAAAGTTTTTAATGATTTGCTAAGTTTGGCAGTTTTGAACAAATAATGCATCTACGCGATGGCACGGTTAGAAATCGCCTATGTGAGTGTGAAGTATAAGCCGCTTCAAAGAGAATCATTGTAAAAAGCCTATTCTCTATACACTCATGAAATCAGGAGGTGTTCATGGCTGAAACGAACACAGCCGTAAGAACCATAAATGGTAAAGGGTTAATTGTGTGACATATGGTTGTCTAGGTATACACCAAAGCTCGACGATTTTAAGGATATCACATCTACCGATTGACCGAGTATATTCGACATATGTTCACTACGGAAAGTTCAAAGGGAAATCTACTTATCCAGATGCAATTAATCCTTGCTTGTAAAGTACACACTCGTCCGTGCATTCCTTTGTGTTATAGTCATTCCCCATTCATGTAGGGGATTGTTGGGTATATAGTAAGAATTAATGGGAAATGGAGGGAAGATGAAAAGAGGAATTTGAAAGGTTCTCTTATGCTTTAGTAAGAAAAGAGCATTTCTCCCTCGTCGGTGGTGGAAAGAAAAGTTAAAGTATTTAAATAGAGAAACACTTCTACTAGTTGTTAAAAGGGTTGAAAAGAGGGACCCCCTCGCGTCGTCGTCGTCGCTCGCTCGGCTTCGGCTTCAAAAAATGATCGATCGAGAGATTATTTTTTGGACAAAGTTTATTTTAATTATTTATTTAATTAATTATTAATTAAATAGTAGCCTTAGCTATTAATTATTTAATTAATTAACCGAAAATACCCGACCCAACCTGGATCCACGCGACCCGTGGTTTAAAACATTTTTCTCGTTTTATTTGAATTTCCTACCGTTTGAAAAGACTGTTCTGAAAGGTTGTAACCTTTCAGGAACAGCCATGACTATTCTGGAAGGTTGCAAACTTTCATGAACGGTCGTGTGGTTTCTGATAGGTTGCAACCTTTCGGAAACAGTGCTTCTTAGCTATAAATACGTGTGATTCCTCATATTTTCAATAACGAAATTTCTGAACTCCTTCTTCTTCTTCTGCACAATTATAAAATTATTTGTGTACTTTGTTGCCGTTGACTGGTTCGCTGACACCAACATTTTGGGTATCAATACTCTGGTGAATAAGTCGTTTTACCCTGGAAGGATCTATTCCAGTTCAAACATCGGATACTAGAGGGAAATAATTTCCTTAAGGAGATACTGTGCATTCAGTGGGCTTGATTTCTTTCTGTCGTTTTTCATAAAAACATTACAAATACTGGTATGTTTTTACAGTCTTTAATTTATGTTGATGTTATTAAATTATGTTGCTAGCTATATGATATAAACTTTGGAATTTTACTGTTTCTGCAAAGTTTTATTGTCATTATTACTGTAGTTAAACACTAACAAGCCGTTTGGTTACTGGATAAGGGCAAAGTTAATACATGAATAACTTGGTTATTCATGTATTAATTTTTATACCATGTTTGGTTTGTAAATAGAATAAAAGTTATCCTTATGTTAGTTTTATACAATGTTTGGTTATATTTTTGTAATTCTACATAACTAATACTCACATAAATATCGAAAAAAGAAAAACCGAACCGAACCAAATTAATTCGGTTTTTCGGTGTCGGTTTTTCGGTTCGGTTTCGGTGTTTTTTTTTCGGAATTTCGGTTTTTCGGTTCGGTATTCGGTGTCAGGGTAAGAAAAATTTGGTGCACCGAAAAACTGAAATTTTATTAACTAAATTTAAAATAATATTTTAATTTTATTAATTATATACTTGGTAACTTGTGTTTGTGAGTTGTTACTCCTATTGTTTTTTATTTGAATGAAGTTGAATATTAAGGCATTTTTAACTTTGTATTGTTTTAACTTTTAAATTTCAAGTGTTGAATTCTTGGTTTAAATTGTTGGCTGCTATTACAAAGAGTGTTTGTTGAAACAAAAAATCGGAAAGAGAAAAAAAACTTATTTAGTTCTTTGTTGGAAACTTTAAATATTAAATATGTTAATTGATTATTTCGAATTTTCAACTTTTATCTTTAGTTAAACGTTTTGATAATTTAATTTTCACTTTATTTTTTATTTGCTTGCACCGAAAAATCGTTTTAAAAACACCGAATTAAACCGAACCGAAGTTTAAAAAACCGAACCGAACCGAACCGAAATATTTTGATTTGGTATTTGGTGCACATTTTTTTCAAAACCGAACACCGAACCGAAATTTAAGAAAATCGAACCGAAGAACCGAATGCCCACCCCTAGTTGATAGGTTTTTAAATATTGTATAAAAGTTATTTATGTATTAATTTTATACGGTGTTTGGTTGGTAAGTTTAAAATGTTGTATAAAAATTTTTCCTGCATTAGTTTTATACAATGTTTGGTTGTGTTTTAGTGAATCCACATAATTAATACTTACATAACTTATGAGGAAATCTATGTATAATTTTATGCAGGGTAGAAGGTGGAATAAGTTGTGTGGGTATTAGTTATACATGGATTAAATAATATATTTACATATTTACCCTTATTAATTAACTTTTAATTTTGTTTAATTATGTGTGCTTTTAAAAAAGTTACTATTTATTTTTGTCTTGATAGTTGCTTAATTATTTTTAGTTTCTTTGCTTTATTTTTTATTAATTATTTTCTTTGGCGATAAGATAGTGCCGGTTAATTGTAATTAGTTCTTTACTTAGCTTCTTTGCTTTATTTTTTATTAATTATTTTCTTTGGCGATAAGATAGTGCCGGTTAATTGTAATTAGTTCTTTACTTATTTTCTTTGCTTTATTTTTTATTAATTATTTTCTTTTGCGATAAGATAGTGCCGGTTAATTGTAATTAGTTCTTTACTTAGTTTCTTTGCAATGCACGGTCAATACATGTATTATAATATTTTTAGTTATTTCTTATTTACTTAATTACTTATCCTATTCAATACAAATTACTTAACTGCTTTTAGTTATTTGTTATTTACTTTAGTGTTTTTAGCTATTGACATTTATTTAATTTTTAATGTGTTATTAAGATAGTTGTTTATTTTAATGGATATAATAAATATTAGCTCGCTAAACATTTTTGGAATTAAGAAATAAAAATTAGTTTACTGTATTGTAATTTGTACATAACTAAATCATGTATAACTAATACCTATATAATTAAACCCTGCATAACTAAACCATACATAATTAATACCTGCATAACTAAACCCTGCATAACTAATACCTGCATAACTAAACCCTGCATAACTAAACCATGCATAACTAATACCTGCATAACTAAACCCTGCATAACTAATACCTGCATAACTCTAACCAGTAAACTAAACCCTGCATAACTAATACCTGCATAACTAAACCCTGCATAACTAATACCTGCATAACTCTAACCAGTAACCAAACGGCTCCTAATTGGTTAACATCTTCTCTGATATCACAATAAGATTGGACTCTTTTGTTGCTGAGAAGGTGAAGCACAACAATGCTTTTAATTTGTCTCCAGTATTCACCATAGGGACTAAAGCCCACGTCCTTAGAGTCATAAAAGAGTTTATCAGCCAAACTAGATTTAGGTTTGCTTGAGCATACGAGATCGTGAGTTTTCATGATATCACGAGCAGCTTCGACAGAGGAAGCAACAAGCACAGGCTTACTGCCCAACTGAAGTAGCATGACTGGACCATATTTTTCTGATAGCTTATAGAGAGAAAGGTGAGGAAACGTTCCAAGTTGGTGCAGATTTCCTATGATTGGAACCTTTGTTGGAGATGGTGGTAACTTTTTTTGATTATTTGAAGTAGAAAAGAACCATTTATGCAGGAAGAAACACAGAGGAATTAGAAGAGGATACCAGGGAAGATCCATTTTTCTTTTTAGGTAGGAGTATTGATGAGGGACTGGGTGTATATTTGGAAACAAGTACTCCCTACTTATTGATGAGTATATTTGGAAACACATATTCAAAGAAGCTTCAACCACACAAACAGAAATCTTTGTTTAGGCCCCATTTAGATATGATCTTAAATAGATTGATTCGAAATTGATGTTTCATTTGGATATGCAATTTGAATTATCTTAAGTTGTATTTTTTCTCATAAACATGAAAACCCACGAGTTCTAAAACTATCAAAACTCCTTAATTCGTATACAATCTTACCAAATGAGCAAATCATAGTTAATAAATAAGATATCGGAATAAATCAAATATCTCCATGTTACTTTTATAAATAAACTAGTCTGTCATGGAAAGTTGTTTCATCGGAAGCTTCAATTCCATGGAGAAGGAGGCAATGTGTTCTTGGATTTTGAGTAATCAGTAGAGAACCACATGATGAGTATAACAGTAAACAGAATCCAATTTGTATGCTCGGTAAGATATGTAGAATATATTAAAATATCCTTTGGTCTTATTGTCTAAAACATGCCATGTGGAAAAATTGAAATCAAAGAATTATTAAAGACGGAAAAAGACAACTTTTTTTTTAAATGGGCTAAAAAGGAAAGTAACAAATTGAAACAGGGGAAGAAGTATAGTAATGTAAGTTTGTTAGATTTTTTTTCTTTTCAACTTGAAAGGACTGTAGTACAAAGGAGAGATATACAGACAGGAAGAGATCAAGTGGTGGGAGGTAGGACCAAAATCTCTTTAAATTAAAGACAACTCTGGAAGTGTGGCCAACTAGAGAAATAGATTAGCTCAAAATAAGGTCTCACGTCCTTCATTAATACTAATTCATTTTTATTAAAAATATTGATACATTAATCTAATGAATAAAGATACTTAGGAAATTTATTTAACAGTTTTGAAAAGAAAAAAAAAGAAACATTATTTGCCTGTTGTATTTTGGAGGCAGCCCACCTTGCAGTAGTATCATGCTAAAATCTCAAGATGAAAGGTAACTTCCAAAGGCACTGCTATAACATAAGAAATCAAATGCGTGGAGTTGCAACGACTAACAGAGGGAATTTTCGTCTGACTGTAATTCCAAGAGCTTCATCCACATCCAAGTCTTCCGCTTTTGCTCCATTTGGTAACGAGAATTCAAAATGAAACAACATTCTTGCCAATGCCAACTCATTCACAACCTTGGCGAATGTAATTCCAGGACAACCTCTTCTACCTGCACCAAATGGAATTAACCCGAAATGTAACCCTTTGTAATCTACACAACTATCCAAAAATCTTTCTGGTTGAAACTCCTCCGGATTTTCCCATATGGTTGGGTCCCTGGAGATAGCCCAAGGACAAACAAAGACTTGAGTCCCAGCAGCCACGTCGTAGCCCAATACTTTGGTGTCCTTAATAGCTTCCCGAGGAAGCAATGGCACCGGAGAATGAAGCCGTAGACTCTCTTTCATCACTGCATTTAAATAAGGCATGTGCTCTAAGTCATCCTCCGTTACATCTGACTTCCCTTGAGTTACTTGCCTCACCTCGTCTGTTAATTTCCGCAACGTGTTTGGATTTCTGATGAGTTCATTCATTGTCCATTCTAATAGAGTGGAGGTTGTATCTGTTCCTGCAGAAAACATATCCATGATAATAGCTTTAATCGAATCCATTTCAACGTTAAAACCGGACTTATTTTCTTTCTGAACTTGGAGCAATATATCCACAAAGTCTGCTGACCCTTCCTCTTTCTCATCTATTTTCTTCTCCTTATGTTCCTCAATCACACCTTCCAAAAATGCACTAAACTCCTCAGCTACTTTGTCCACTTTGGCATTTAATCCGTTGAAACGATTCACCCACGCAAGCCACGGCATGTAATCACCGATATTAAAAACACCCAATAATTCAACAAACTCTAACAGCAATGACTTGAATTTTCTCCCTTCTTCTCCGTCACAATACTTCCTTCCTAATGCCACCCTACAAAGCACGTCATTCGTCATGCTCACAAACAGCTCCGTCAAATCGACAACTTCAATTGAGTCCTTAATCTTTCGGAGAAGAAGAGAAGTCTCTTCTTCCCTAATTTTGCTAAAGGATTGGACTCTTTTGTTGTTCAAAAGCTGAAGCATACAAACACTTCTGGCGTTCCTCCAGTACTCACCGTATGGAGTGAAGGCTACGTCTTTTGGGCCGAAGAAAAGCTTGCTCGGAATAATCGACTTGGGCTTGTTAGCAAAACCTATATCTTGTGTTTTCATGATCTGGGAAGCTGCTTCAGCTGAGGAAGCGATTAATACTGGGACGCTACCGAACTGAAGCATCATCATTGGGCCATGTTGGTTGGTTAATTTTTGGAGAGAGCGGTGTGGTTGTTGGCCCAATTGGTGAAAGTTTCCAATGAATGGAAGCTTTGGAGGAGATGGAGCAAGATTTTTCTTGGATTTTTTTGATGAAAGTTGAAAAAATGAAAACAGAACAAATGCCAAGAAAATTAAGACTGCAAATAAGGAGATCATTTTGTTTTCGATTCTAATTAGTTTTATCTTTTGCTAGAAAATATAGAAGAGATAGATATTGGTTAAATGTGCAATTTGACAACTGTGCAGTTGTTCTCCTTTTATAGATGTTCATTAAACACAACTACTATTATTTTATTTTATTAAAAAAAGAGACCTAAGCGACAATTTTGAAAGTCAAGGGAGAGGTAACATAATTGAAGAAACTTGCAGATTTTAGTAAGAAGCGTATTTAACTGTTCAATGTATAATCGATTGAGGAAACAAAGTAATACAACACAATTTCCTTTTTAGGTATTTAAAAATAATATTTATAATTGAAAATAATTTAATTTTAAAATTTTACTTATTACTCTTAGTGAAATTATTTATAATTACACAAATGTTCAAAAATTTATTTTATACCACAAATTTCAGAAGTCTTTCTTTTTTCTTAAATCTTTTAACAAGTCAAATTATTTTACACAAATTGAGACGGAGAAAACATTATTTTTTGTTGTGTGTTGCTCTCCATTTTACTTTGTTTTGTTATTGTTTCTACCTTCATTCCTATAGTTTATTTTTTGAGATGTTTTATTTACGATCTATTTTGATAAAGTTTGCGTACACTCTATCTTAAGATATTATTTGTAAGATCATATTGAATATATGTTATTGTTATTGTTGTTGTTGTAGGTTTAAATTTTGAAGTAACTACTTATTTCTTTTGTGTTCAAAATGAAATAAACCCGCCCTATTAACATATGAATATTTGAGCCTAATATAATTTCAAGACTATGAAAGAAGATACCTACAATCAAATTTCTTTATTATTCGTGTCACTTATTCAGATATCTTTTATTATAATTATTATAACAACGTATTGTCGTAGAAAACATATACCCTTTGTCTATTATAATGACGATTTTGCAGTGAAGACTGGTAGTTGCCACACCACATAATTCAACTTTCAGAATTGGCGATTTGATTTTCTGAAAGTCGACTTATTTGAAGTTCCACTACCACCACAAAATCCTTACATTAAAATAAAAAAATTTCTTTGACTAATGCTAGCTAGACTAATATTTAATGATTTTCCATTCCAGTATGTCGACTTTGCTCTTTCGTGTGATCGTCTCTTTGGAAAATTGACTCTTTTTACATGTTTTTTTCTTTATCCTTAAGTCACATGTATCACGGGGTATAAACCAAAACCAAATAAAGCAATATTCTTCTAGCAAGAAATGGGTTTCACACTTTACACAATTTCGTCAAATTTACTGCTTCACTTATGACTACATTTTGTACTTTCTGGATTCTTCATCATTCATTCTAGTTATTCAATCTCAGAGACACCCAGTCCCGTCACGCATCCGCTGTATTTATTGAGATGTAAAAGTTGTTAAGGCAGTTAAGAGCTATTAGGGACAATTTAGTCTTTTCCATGTCACAGTTATAACAACCTTCACAAAGTTAGTTAGATGAAGGTTAGTTACTAGTTGTAGAGGAAGGGCTATATATAGCATCTCTACTCATTGTAAACACACGTTTTTTGGCATTCATCAATAAAGAATTCTTTCTCTATCACTCATTTTTCATTTACGAACAGTATTCCTGCTTTCCTTAATTATTTTCTACTATTATTGTGATCGTTTGAATCGATAAATGTTAAAATTTCATGATTTTCTTTATGGATTGGATTTTAGTTGTATCAATTCAAACTTCAGGAACATTTTCTATAGTTTTTGTATTTGAAGTTGTGGCACTACTATAATTACTAGCTAACATTTAGTCATGTAACACTCAACTTAAGATAGCAAGTCTCACATTGACAAAAACACAAGAGAGATGTTGGGTATATAAGTAAGCACGTCTTACCAACTAATGATGTGTTTTAAAGTTGTGCGGGTCTAGACTCAAAGTGAACAATATCACTAGCGGGCTGGTTCATTACAAATGTTTAATAATATACATACATTATATAGGTGATAGGTTATATGGGCCACCATTGTGCTAGAGGAGGTCCTTATGACCCTAAATCACATCCGACTTACAAAGAATTGTTCGGTTCTTTGCCGTAAAATTCTGTGGTGTGTTACACCAAGATACTCGATTAAATGGCTAACTAGCAAAACTCTTGAGGGGCGAAATGTTGGAATTTCTTTATGGCAAAACTGAATTGTTGAGATAATCAAAATTTGAACTTAGTTCTTATATATACCGCAAAATGATGATATTTCCATTCACATTTACGAGTTCAAAGTTTGATGACAAATGTACTAAAGGCAGAGTTTGAAAAATAATACTCTATCATCTTAATTTATGTAACATTGTTTGATTTGACACAAAAATATTTTTTTTAAAAGAAGAATTTAATTTGGAAACTTTTGGTCTAGAATAAATCTTAGTTATTTGTGTGGTTATAAATCATTTTATTAAGGGTAAAAAAAATCTAATTATAGAGAACTAAAATTTTTTGGTGGACAGACAAATGAATGAGCGAAGTATAAATTGAGATGGATAGAGTATGAAAATTAATGTGATATGTTGTGAACTGTATTCTAGAATTTTAATTTTTCTTTTAGAAGAGCTGTCTGTACGTTTATCAATTAATTTTGTTTCAAAATTTTCAAATAATATTATGAGTGTTATCAATAGAAGATGCTTTTGAGAACAAGAGAATAGAGTTTCATTATAATCTGAAGGCTTATCTAAATACAAAGGAAGTAGGAGATTATATAGAAAAACCTAACTAAGAGAATGGCCTAAGCATATGGGCCTAATAACAAAGCAGCCCAAACATATGGGCTAACAATGAGATTATTTCAAATAAGCTCCTGTTTAGCAAATTGATCTATTTTAATCAAATTCCAGACTTAGAATATGAAAAATAGGTATCATGAGTTTTTCAAGTTTTTTCAAATTTCACTTACAAAACTTCAGTTATGTTTTCATGTCTAAATCATTTACTTCTCCGTTTCATTTTATGTGAAACTCTTATTATTTAGAGAGTCAAACAGTTTATTTATTATTATTTATTATTATTTTTTAATTTTTTAAAAATATTTTGATTCATTAATTAGTTGCGTTTACTTGTAATACTTTTCGTGTATATATATTTAAAATATAAAAAATATTATTTTAAAATAATTGAAATATCTATACTCAAATCAAATTCTTAATTAAAATTAAGTGTTTTGACCTTCGTACTCCAAATGTCTAGTTAACGAAAATTGAGACTGGGGGAGTCTACTTTGGATCAAACAGAGTATATATTATATAAACTAAAAAAGTGGCGCCACCAAGGCAGACTTTCTAGTTATAAAAAACAAAAAATTAATATTTTTATTTAATAGGGTGGGTCACTTGACTCACTTATGCTTCAATTGTTTAGGTGGCATACATAATCAGTTGTGTCAATTTGTATTTGTTTATTAAGATGGCCCACATCTATATGCATGCATTTTCTCTCATTTTTCTGGTAAATGCATACATACTTCATTTATTTACTGTTCAATTTTTTGGCTCATAGATTGAATAGCCAAGAATTTTAAAAAAAAACAAGCACTGGCTTTGTTCTACTATTAACAACTTGTTCAGTGGTAACAATTCACATGCACATTTTTTAGGTTTAGGGTTATAACGAGACAATTTTGCTTTTAATTAATATTTAAGTAGGGCAGAGCCAGGTAGAGCCAAGAGAATCTCCTTCGATAAAAAAGCATACTATCTATACATAGTAAAGATTACTATTTCTTATTTTTCAAGATGGTTTGTACAAAAATTCAACACACTGACTTTGTATTTTTGCTAATATTAATAAATAGATTAGGCCATACCTAATCCCCACCTTTGGTGGTTTTACAAAAAATGTATATATAGTATAAATGTTGAATCTTCTTTGACTTTTTCATATATTTACTTCTTAATATTTGAAATCTTCTTATCACTGAAAATTTTGATTATGCCACTGCCTACAAGACAAGTATTAAAGCACAATAATCTCTTTTTTCTGATTTAAGAATGATAATCTACCGTATGAAAGCTTGCATAAGACAAAGCCTTAATTAGTTTGTGCGAGCGATAAAATTTTCATGAATATATGTGCTCTAATCATGATGTTCAAGAGAAAGAACTTTTATATATATATAAATACATATCAAACCTCTATTAGTTTAATATAAATATCGATGCAGATAATATTTTTTTTTACTATTTGTTAATTATGTCTTGAATTATTTCCTTGTATATTTTACGAAACTATAATTCCTATTAGTTTAGGAAACCCTTTGTCCTAATAGATTTGGAAAAGGAAAATATTGTCCTTATAGAATTGGAAAACCTTTCCCTTATAGGTTTAGGATTATTTGGAATCTATATATAGGGGATATAATTGGGGATTCTAAGAATAGTACAGGATACACAATGTAGTCCTAAAGGGCTTGAAAGCATTGTAAAACTTGTTCTCTATCTTTCATAGTGGAAAACTCTCTCTGTTTTGCTGGGAGGAGTAGGCATAGCCGAACCTCATTAAATCCTTGTGTTATTCTTCTTTTCTATTTTCTTTGTTTGTGATTGTGTGCTAGTTAATCCACGATATTTCCGCAACACTATTAATACTTGTTGTTACTAATTACTAGAGACTGCTAATTAGATAAGTATAGATCGATAAATTAGCATGATGAATAGGAGATTTTATCCGGAATGATAAATAAATAGAGATTGAATTACACGTATATTTTTGAGATTGCAACTTTAGTAATACATAAGTATGATATATATGGGGTTAAGTATGCCAAAAAGCTACATTCTTTAGTCCATTCTTGCAAAGTTATCTATAAATCCACTTTGTATCCAGACCTGTGTACTCATTTTCTTATAAAAAAAAATTAAAAATTAAAAATTGTGAAGTGGTTGAATAATTGGTTTGTTTCTTTCTGTTGTGACTTGTATAGAAATTAAACATGGAACTGGATTTGACCTATCCTATAGTAGTTTAATAAGTATGATTTTCTTCGTAATTCTTTCTATTCAAATCTAATTAAAGTTTCCGAAATTGACTACAGACATATATTAATTAGGTGGAGGCTGAAAATTAATTATATTATATTATATTGTATTACTTTACTATATTAATAGAGGTGACGCAAATGTAA
Source organism: Solanum appendiculatum (assembly GCA_018342035.1). Lineage (NCBI taxonomy): Eukaryota > Viridiplantae > Streptophyta > Magnoliopsida > Solanales > Solanaceae > Solanum > Solanum appendiculatum. Next base: position 254,127 of record JAGDQO010000150.1, on the reverse strand, counting down.
CATCTATGATTCATGAAACATCTTAGGACTTTTTTTTCAGCGGGGCATAATTTGTGGGATATTATAATGTGAAAATTTAAATTTATGTCCATACTTATCGAGTTTATGTCTAATGGGGCGTAAGTTTTTAAAAGGATTAAGGCATAACTTGTGTGGATATTATGAAGTGAAAATATATACGTATGTCTCAACAAATATTACTGTTTATTTTGAGGGGCAAACATTGAGCAAAAGTGTCAATGGCCGGTCCGAGAGGATCTACTCCAGATTTTCTACATATAAAATAATGGAACCACACAAATTTTATGTAACAATGTTTAACCAGTATCTCTTCTATTAATCTGTTAAAACATATGTTTATATTTAATACTAACAACTTGAATTTTAAATACTCATGGTTGATGAAATAATCACTTTACATTTTCAAAATACTCACCTTCTCTGTCCTTTATAGGCTGAATCACAATTCACATGCTTATAATTTTTTTGCCCTTTGATCTTGCTTTCTCTCTTCTATATAAGGAGGACAACTCCATTCATCCAGCATATGCATACTTAACCACTATCTCTTCGATAAAACTAATAATAACAATCGAAAACAAAATGATTTCTTCATTTGCAGTTTTTTCTTTCTTATTTTTCTTGTCATTTGTTCTGCTATGGCTTGCGTGGGTGAATCGTTTCAACGGATTAAATGCGAAAGTAGACAAAGTAGCTGAGGAGTTTAGTGCATTTTTGGAAGGTGTAATTGAGGAACACAAGGAGAAGAAAATAGATGAGAAAGAGGAAGGGGCAGCAGACTTTGTGGATATATTGCTCCAAGTCCGGTTATAAAGTTGAAATGGATTCGATTAAAGCTATTATCATGGATATGTTTGCCGCAGGAACAGATACAACCTCCACTCTATTAGAATGGACAATGAATGAACTCATCAAAAATCCAAACACGTTGCGAAAATTAAGAGATGAGGTGAAGCAAGTAACTCAAGGGAAGTCAGACGTAACAGAGGACGACTTGGAGCACATGCCTTATTTAATTGCAGTGATCAAAGAGAGTCTGCGGCTTCACTCTCCGGTGCCATTGCTTCCTCGGGAAGCAATTAAGGACACCAAAGTATTGGGCTATGACATAGCTGCTGGAACTCAAGTCTTTGTTTGTCCATGGGCTATCTCTTGGTATCCGACCATATGGGAAAATCCGGAGGAGTTTCAACCAGAAAGGTTTTTAGATAGTTGTGTAGATTACAAAGGGTACATTTCGGGCTAATTCCATTTGGTGCAGGTAGAAGAGGTTGTCCCAGAATCACATTCGCTAAGGTTGTTATTAGAGTTATTTAATTTATTATGTACACATATTGTCATTTACTTATTCTTGTGTACCACTTATATAATACTTATGTAATATTTGTCAATATATAATATTCCCTACCTCCACATTAGGGGGGTTAGGTTTTCCTCTCTAACATGGTATCAGCCTAATTCCTTCAATTTCTCTCTTCCTGGTTACCTCCTCTCCTCCTCTTCTTCTTCTTTCGATTATACCCTCTCCCATCCCCCACGATTCTGATTTTTTTTCGTTTCTCGTCTCTACTTTCTCCACACTGATCATGGCTGCCTCCTCCAACAGTGCCGATACCCTTCCAATTGCCACTATTTTGCACATACTCACGATTAAGATCTCTTCCACCAATTATCTCTATTGGAAAAATCAGATGTTCCCACTACTTTCTTATCAACGCTTATTGGATCATGTTGATGGGTCCTCCATGGCTCCTCCAGCGTTGCTTCTTGCGGATGACAAAGAGGTTCCAAATCCTCTTTACGCTGCCTGGCTTGCCTCTGATCAGCGGGCTGTCATCATCCTTCATTCTTCTCTCACGGAAGAGGCAGTCTCTGAAATTTTGGGTCTCACTACAGCCCGTCAAATCTGGGTTGCTCTTGAATCTGCTTATAGCAATTCTTCCGTTGAACGCGTTCATAATCTGCGGGATCAACTTCGTCAAACTGTCAAAGGTACCTTCTCCGTTGCTGATTATGGCCGTAAATTTAAATCCATCTGTGATCAGTTGGCTGCCATCGGTCAGCCTGTTGATGATATCGATAAACTACATTGGTTTTTATGCGGCTTAGGTGCCTCCTTTGAGACTTTTTCGACTGCTATTCGTGCCACCAAACCAGCGCCTACCTTTCGTGACTTACTATCACAGGCTGAGAGTCATGAACTCTTCCTCAAGTCGCTACATGGTGCATCACCATCATCGACTGCTGCATTTACGGCTCAGTCGAATCGGCCACCCTCTACCAACAGTGGTCGTGGTCGATTTAATAGGGGCAGTGGATCGGGTGGTCGTGGTCGCAGGCCACCCCACTGCCAGTTATGTCGAACAGATGGCCATTATGCCAGTGCTTGTCCCACTCTTGCTACCTATGCCACTCAAGCTGCTTCTCGTGACGCAAACTTGGCTCAAGCGTTTAATGCACAATGTCATGTCACTACTTTTGCCCCTGATTGGTATGTTGATTCCGGAGCCACTGATCACATGACTTCGTCTTCAACAAGTGTTCATCATACTTCTCCATATTCGGGCACTGCTAACGTGACATTTGGAAATGGTACTGCTCTTCCTATCACTCATACGGGCTCCTCTACTGTTTCTAAAAATTTACATTTGCGTGATGTTTTGGTTATTCCACATCTTGCCAAGAATCTTTTGTCCATTAGTAAATTAACAAGTGATAATCCGGTGGATGTTTTGTTCTCTCAATCGTTTTTCCAGATTCAGGACAGAAACACGAATCAGGTTTTGGCTCGAGGCAAATGTGAGAATGGGCTATATGTTTTGCATAATGAGCATCAAGCTTTGGCGGCTATTACAAATTCAAGTTTGAAGGCATCTTATGAACTTTGGCATAGTCGGTTAGGGCATGTTGCCTTTGATACTATTTTAATTTTGCATAAGTTGGGATGTTTGTCTGTTACTTCTATTTTACCTAAATCGGTCATTTGCTCTTCTTGTCAACTATCTAAAGGACACCGTTTGTCATTTGATTTAAATACTAAACGATCTTTGCATCCTTTGGACTTGATACATTGTGATTTGTGGGACCCTGCGCCTATTACATCTACTGATTCGTATAGGTATTATGTGGCTTTTGTTGATGACTACTCTCGCTTCACTTGGTTTTATCCTCTCCAAACCAAGTCTGGGTTTGCATCTGTTTTGTCTGTTTTCATGAAGTTTGTGCAAACTCAGTTCTCTCGAAAAATTAAGGTTTTTCAAAGTGATGGAGGCACAGAGTTTGCTAATCACACTGTTCGCCGATTATTTGAAGACAATGGCACTTTTCATAGGTTATCTTGCCCGTATACGCCACAGCAAAACAACAGAGTTGAAAGAAAACACCGTCATATAGTGGAAACTGGTTTGGCTATGATGTTCAATGCAAATGTTCCTACCTCTTATTGGGTAGATGCGTTCAGTTCAGCCGTTTACATCATCAATCGTCTACCTACAAAGGTGTTGGACAACAAGTTTTCTTTTGAACTTCTGTTTTCTGAGAGGCCAAATTATCATAACTTCAAAGTCTATGGCTGCCTAGTATTTCCATATCTTCGTGACTATGCGGATCACAAGTTATCTCCTAGAAGTCTTCCGTGCATTTTTATCGGTTATAGCTCTCAATACAAAGGTTATAGGTGTCTTGATCCGGCAACATCTCGAATCTATGTCACTCGCCATGCTCGTTTTGATGAGCATTCTTTGCCTTTTTCGGGAGCTACTTCATCTAAGGATCTAAACTCCTTGCAACTCGCAACCTTTTTGGAGCCTTCTTCCATGCCTCAAGAATCATCAACATTCACTGGTCCTTCTCCTCCGTCGGCCTCACCGAACTTACCTTCTCTGTGTCCTCCTTGTTTTGATGATTATCATGGTGATATACCAACTCCACCGCAGCCCTTACATGCTGATCCGTCTGCTGTTTCAATCACTGAGGAGCAGCCAGTCCGTGTTACTTCCTCACCTTGTCGGGTTGAAGTCCCATCCCCGCGATCTGCTGTCTCGTCTCAACAGCTTCCGCCGGATAGTCTGGGTGATTCTTTGGCTCCAAATCAGCTCTCTGAATCAATGTCCTCTCCAACAGTTCACCCCATGGTAACCCGGTCCAAAGCAGGCATTTTTAAACCTTCCACTCGTCATCAAGCCAACTTAGCTCATCTTGAAACTCATCGCCTTTTTACAGCTTTATTCGCTTCCTCTGAACTACGAGGGTTTAAGTCGGCTGCTAAGAACCCACAGTGGATGGCCGCAATGAATGAGGAAATGACGGCTCTTACTCAAAATGCTACGTGGACCTTGGTGCCTCGTCCACAAACTAGCAATGTTGTTGGTTCCAAATGGGTTTTTCGCACCAAGTACAACTCAGATGGGTCTGTTGAACGTCTCAAAGCGAGACTTGTGGCTCAGGGATTCACTCAAATTCCCGGCTTAGATTATTCCCATACTTTCAGCCCGGTGGTTAAGGCCTTTACGGTACGAATTGTTTTATCTCTTGCTGTCATTAACAATTGGAAACTTCATCAGCTTGATGTCAAGAATGCATTCTTGCATGGTCATCTGAATGAAACTGTTCATATGGAACAACCACCTGGTTTTGCAGACTCCCGGTTTCCTGATCAGGTGTGTCGTTTGAACAAAGCCTTGTATGGCCTCAAGCAAGCACCACGTGCTTGGTTTCAGCGATTAAGTTCCTTTCTTCTCATCAATGGCTTTACGTGCAGTCGATCAGATGCCTCTCTGTTTGTTTTCAAACGTGCCTCCTGCATTTTGTACCTGCTCGTATATGTTGATGATTTAATCCTCACTGGCAACCGAACAGACATCATGGCTGCTTTTATCTCTCGTTTAAACCAGGAGTTTGCAATTAAAGATCTTGGAGATCTCAATTATTTTCTTGGTCTTGAAGTGACCTACACTGATAATGGTTTATTTCTCAGCCAGTCCAAGTATGCTCGTGATATCCTTGAACGAGCAAATTTACTTGATTCTAAGCCTGTGCACACTCCCTTAGCTCCTCATGAGTCATTCCTCACCACTGGTGATCCCTTTCAAGATCCAACACAGTATTGTTCTCTAGTTGGTGCATTGCAGTATCTCACAATTACTCGCCCGGATCTTTCATATGCAGTGAATCAGGTTAGTCTGTTCTTACAGACACCAACTGTTTCTCATTTCCAGTGTGTCAAGCGCATACTTCGGTATGTTAAAGGCACACTTGCCTATGGCCTGCTGTTCACCAAGCCGAAAGATGTCTCCATCCTTGGTTACTCGGATGCTGATTGGGCTAGATGTCTAGAAACTCGCCGCTCTACTTATGGATACTCCATTTTTCTTGGTGGAAACTTAGTATCCTGGAGTGCCAAGAAACAACCAACTGTCTCTCGTTCAAGTTGTGAATCAGAGTATCGAGCCATGGCAAATACTGCGGCTGAAATTGTTTGGATAACTCACTTACTTCGAGAACTTCATGCTTTGCCTCCTGATCGTCCCACGTTGTTATGTGACAATCGTAGTGCGCTCTTCCTCACACAGAATCCTGTGTCTCATAAAAGGGCAAAACACATTGACCTGGATTATCACTTCATTCGGGAGCTTGTGTCGTCTGGTAAACTATACACTAAATTTGTCCCGACCACGCTTCAGGTGGCTGACATCTTCACTAAGAGTCTTCCTAGGCCTCAGTTTGAGTATTTGCGAGCAATGCTTCGTCTTAGTCCACCACCGTTTCGCTTGAAGGGGGGTATTAGAGTTATTTAATTTATTCTGTACACATATTGTCATTTACTTATTCTTGTGTACCACTTATGTAATATTTGTCAATATATAATATTCCCTACCTCCACATTAGGGGTTAGGTTTTCCTCTCTAACAGTTGTGAATGAATTGGCATTGGCAAGAATGTTGTTTCATTTTGAATTCTCATTACCAAATGGAGCAAAAGCTGAGGATTTGGATGTGGATGAGGCTCTTGGAATTACGGTCAGACGAAAGTTCCCTCTGTTAGTCGTTGCAACTCCACGCATTTGATTTTTGTAAATTTTTCTTTAATGTTCGTTCCTAGTATTCTTATAGATATATAATAGTCATCGCTATAGCAATAAAAAGTTTGACTTTTAAGGAAATATCGGTTCTGCATACCCCTCTCTTTATCCGTCTATGCTTTGTACTCTCAACTCTTGCCAAAGTTACCAATTAAAATATAAGCATTCTTTCATCCTTAACTAGAGCTTTCAGAGAGTCATTTTTGTTAGAAAACGCTTTGCCCCGAGTGTGAAATTTTCAGATATAAATTTGAAACACTAAATTAAAATAAAATAAAATAAAAATCCTGACAAGTACTTTAGAAGCAATAAACTCATGGCGCAGACTTGATGCAAGTGGTAACATCATTATTTTATTTATTTATTTTGTTTACCCCTCCCTAGAAACTTCCACATTTTTACTCTCTTGGTGACTCACAAACTTAATTCTTAAGAGTTTAATAATTCATTAGTCTAAAGAGTTTTTTTTTAAAAAATCCGCTCGGTATTTACGAAATCCTACTAATTTATCATAATTAAGTCTTAAATAAAGTTAAAATGTGCATTAATTAATTATAATATGATTTAGTGATAAAACCAATATGTGAAGATTTGTGTCATATATATTTTGTTAATTCAATGTCAAAATTGTTGAAGTTAATAAATAAGTAAATAAAGTATGTTATCTCTAATCGTTTAAATTTTTTGGTGATATAATTACATATTTTAGCATGATATTAAAATAGACACGAGTCGTTATATCAGATCAAGTTTCTCGATACCGATGACATATAATTTTTGTAGGATATAAGAAAGGTGGGTTATCACAAAGGAAAGAAAAGTCATAACTATTGAATCAAATAAATATATTTTTTAATTCTTACAGATATAGCGATGTTTATTATTTCATAGGCTGTTATACAACAGCATCTTCTTTTTAAAACTGATATTAATAATAGAGCCACCAAAACAGACCCAAGTTCTAAAAAGTGTTAAATAATATGAAACCTAATTGAAGAAGAAGATGACTTTGAGGTGTGAAGAATCATTTTTCTTAAAGAGATATTGTTTATATACATATTGGGAAAATACAAGTAACTTTCTTCAGGATACAATAAAGCCCTAATATATATTTGCTACTTCTAGAGAATCCTTATAATTATAAAATTTAAGAGATGAGTTTTCATAATAGTCATGTTCTTTCATGAACAGATATGTTTGTTCAATTTAAGACCTCTATATATTACCTGATGACTTTTCATAATAGTCATATTCTTTCCTAAACATATGTGTTTGTTCAATTTAAGACCTCTATTATATATGACAAAATATCCCACACAAATTACATACATAAGTATATGTTTCTATATGATTGGTCACTTCTACTTCAATTGTTAATTATGGCTGAAACTCAATCAATTCTAGCTACTTGTATTTGTTTAAGATGATATAATGGCGACTGCATTTCTCATCAGTTTTATTCATATGGATAGAAATAGACAAATCAAGTTGTGGAACGAAGAAGAAAGAAACAAATAGACAACTTAAATACACTACATATTTGTAGCATAGACCAACTTACTTGTTCAATGTGATTACAGTTTCCATCAATTCATACTTTTACATGCACAATTTATGTTACAAATCAAATGAAAACAACAAAAAAAAACTCTCGAGGCCTTCAAAACAAAGACGATTCTATTTGGCTGGGCCTCTCTACCGATGTATTGATCCCACCAGTACCCCTAGCGGAAGAGATAGAATTAACTTCTCTCGGAGACCAACCCGAGGGAACTACATTGGTCATTCTACCAACATTCGATTGTGCTACAATTTGTTAAATTAGGTCTTGGGCGGTGTTTCACATAAATCGGTGTACTAAGTGGTTGTATACATTTGTCTTACAAATAGAGTAAAGCAAGCCAAAAAATAATTTTACATATTTTCGATTTGTGAAAGGAAAGTGTGGCAATTTAATTTGAGGGCTCAACATTGGGTAAGATTGGTCATGTTATGATACCATGTTAAATTAGTGAACTTGTTCGCGCTTCGCGTGGTATGAAAGATGATAAAATGTCAATATATATTTATCCTGACATATAATTGATTTAATAGAGAAAAATATTTAGTTAGTAGTTAAATGACCTCCAACAAAGTCATACGTTAGTCTTTTGAACTAAAAGAAAATATAAACTTATGACAATAAAAAATTTATATAAAATACAAAACAAAGACAACTATAAAAAAAAATGCAACATTATTCTTACAATCTTAACCATTAAAAAATAAAAAGGAAAATTACAAAATCAATACACAATCTTTCGAGCTCTTATCGACATCTATTCTCACAAGCTGATCACCATTCAATAACATTCACTTTATTCTTTAAGTCAAACTAAAAAATGAATAAAATAAGTACCGAAAACATAACAATTTAAAAGGCTAATGTGATCATTTCTCCAAAGTTTTACAATGCTTCTATTTATAGGACCATAATATGAATAACAAATAATATCATGAGTATGACTATTAATTATTTTAGAGGTTAATAAAAATTATAGGAGTAATGAAAATAACGATCGTTAAGTTTTGCATTAAAGAATATGAAAGAACGATTAATTGACATATTTATTATTCTACAATAAAAAAATAGAAAAATTGTAAAAAAAAAAAAGAAAATAAAGAAAATTCTTAGCCAAAGATTATAGTAAAGATTAAAAACTCAAGAGACTAGAGATATTATTGTGTAGATTATTTTAGTGTTATTTAAAACTTGTAGTGAAGGATTTGTAATTGAAAATTCATTGGGAAAAAATATATTTAGACATTTTTGAGGAAGTAAAAGGCCAAAAAAAAAAAGGAAGAGAAGATATAATTATGTCCAATAAAGTCATAAGTTACTATTTTAAACCAAAAGAAATTATAAATTTACAATAATCAAAACTTTATATAAAATACAAAATAAAGAGATGAGAGAACTAAAATAAATAAATAATACAATATCATTCTTATGATCGATTTAATCATTAAAGCATGTTAAAAATATGAAATCAATATACAATCTTTCGAGTGCTTGTCAATATACACTTCCACAAGCCACATTCACTATTCAATAGTCTTCATCTTATTCTTTCAAGTCAAACCAAAGCATCAAGATAATAAGCACCGAAAATATGACAACTTAAATGTTAATGTGCTCATTTTAACAAAGTTTTACAATATATCTATTTATAGGACTACAATATAGAATACCAAATAATATCATGAATATGACTATTAATTATTTAAGATATTATAATAATAAAAAGTCACGAAAGTAATAAAAATAAAGACCATTAAGTTTTACATTAAAGAAAATTAAAAAGTGACTTTTTAGCAATTTCACACTGAACTTTTGATATAAATTTTGCACTAGTTAAATTTCTTGTCAAGTTCTTACAATAAAATTCAAGTAATAAAATGTACGACTTACATGTAAATAAAATTCGATCCGTTTATCAAATGTCATGGAAAAGATGAACTTTTTTCTTTCAACAAAAAAAAAGCACCTGCAATAAAATAATCAAATCTCATATAAGTAAAAAATCTGAAAGCAATATATAAGATATAAAATACTATTTTATAAAGTTGTAAAAAAAGATTGAGATTCTTGGCCAAAAAGATGAGATGACTTGACCTAGTTAATCCTAGCTCTACTATACATATAAATTTGATCATTTCTTTCGTAACATAATTTTCTAATGCCTCTAGGACATAATATGGAATATAAAAAGATATCATGAACATGACTATTAAAATGAATTAGGAGTTATGATTGTCAAAAGTCATGGGAGTAATGTAAATAAAAGTAATTAAGTTATTATATTAAAGAATACGAATAAATGTAGTAATATAATTGACACATTCATTTTTGTATAATAATAATAAAAAAGAAAATAGAAAAAATGAGAAAAATTTTGACCATAATTGTTTCATAGTTAAAATTTGGTGACTTAGAATATTATTATTCTTCCACATAATCATTTACACATACTCCAGCATAACAATCTTATATTAGTTTGTTTCTTTAATTTGTGTTTCTTTAATGCGTAGGATGTATTTTCTGGTGGTACGGATACAACGTATACAGCTTTAGAGTGGATAATGACAGAGCTTTTGATGCATCCAAGAGCCATGGAAAAATTACAGAATGAAGTGTGAGGATTAGCCCAAGGGAAAGCAGAGGTAACTGAGGATGACTTAGGAAATATGCACTATCTTAAAGCAATGATCAAAGAGGCTCTCAGGCTTCATCCACCGATTCCACTACTAGTTCATCCAGAATCAACAGAAGACATAAATTTATTTGGCTACTATATTGCAGCTGAAACTCAAGTCATTATCAATGATTGGACAATTGGAAGAGATCCTTTATCATGGGAAAATCCAGAGGAGTACCGACCAGAGAGATTCTTAAATAGTAATATTGATGTGAAAGGATTAAATTTTGAGTTAATTCCGTTTGGAGCAGGGAGAAGGGGCCAGGGGCGAAACTACAGCCTGATAAGGGTGTGCACGTGAACACCTTCGTCGGAAAATTACACTGTTTATGTAAGTCAAAATTTATTATATACCAGTATATAATTCATTTTGCACAACCTTAATATTATTAGAGGCTTTGGTGTAGTGGAAAGGGTGTTCAAAAGGAATGTTGAGGTTGGCGGTTTGAATCTTGTTGCTAGTATTTTACTTTTTTTTGTTTGTCAAAATCACACAACCCTTTGTGGGTCCACCTAATTTCAAGTTACTCTCGCAAACCAAAGTTATATTTTACTTTCTTATTTAGGAGTCATTAGATACTACTTATTTAATAAATATTTTCTCCATTTCAATTTATATGATATCGATAAAATATTAAAAGTCAATTACATTTTTTATATGTTTTTGAAATATTTTAAGTTATTAATTATTGTGATTTATATTATTTTTTATATATTTTTTAAATATATAAATTTTGTTTCAAAAGCTAGTATTTCTGAATTTACGGTCTAAGTTTAAAATTTTGAATCTCGAAATTTTAACTGTGCTACATTAATTGAAAAAGGGGAAATAATAAATTTAACTGAAATCTTAATTTGGATATATATATATTTGTAAATATAAAATAATATTTTAAATCAGTTTCTACTTAAAGAATTAGAAAAGAAGGTTATATGCAATTACACTTCTCCATTTCTTCTAAGTAGGTCATCTGGAGGTTTGAAAAAAAATATTCATAAGGGGTTAATTTTTTCATAGTTTCATACGTGAATTTGGAGATTTGAAACTTTTAATTAGAATTTTCACACATTTTCTATTAAAACAAAACAAATTTAACATACATACATTGAAATAAAAAAGTAGCAAAATCGATAGGTTGAAAAGTAACTTTAAATTTAAGTAAAAATTAATAATTTTTTTTTTTTTGAATATGTGCATGTGTTTAGTAAAATCTCGGCCCATTCATTACAAAACTATTATTTCAGCTGATATAAACTATCATGTATTTTTGAAAGCAAACCATATTAGAGAATTTTTTTTCCAGACATTGTGTTTAGTGGAAATTTTTTTTATTGACGGTGCTGATAGTAAAGTCGTTAGGTAGAACAAGATGGATATAAATCCTACTTATTGAAAATTTTTGTTCGTTGCCTTAAAAAATTTTAAACACCCTTCATAAAAAGTCTAGCTCCTCCACTGGAAGGGGGGCCCAGGAACTGGTTTTGCTGTTGTGGTAATTGAGCTATCATTAGCAAGGCTTGTGCACAAGTTCAATTTTGCATTACCGGAGGATTTGGATATGACCGAAGCCATTGGCATCACTATTATTATTAGGAGTTTTTCATAGGCTGTTACACAATGGCGTCTTTTTTTACAAAAAAAAAACAAACTGACCTAGCTACTTGTATTTGTTTAAGATGATAAAATGACGACTGCATCTCAAATCAGTTCTGTTCATATGGATAGAAATAGACAAATCAGGTTGTGAAAAGAAGAAAGATGAGAGAACTCGACACTATGAACTTTTTTTTGGCCAAAGTATTGTAATATGTTCCACGGTAATTATGAAATTGATAATCGGTCAGGTGCCGTGAGTAAACTTATAGGAATAATTGGATTTCACTTAGTTACAAGCAAGAAATAATAATGAAGAAAACCCGCAGCCCCTCCTATTGCGGAGCCTTATCATCCGTTACAGGAAGATGGAGAGAGGCGTCGGGGTCCGCCTCTTATTCCACATTCCTATACTAATCTAATTTGGATTAAGATTCCAAAATCTCTCAATATATCACGATTACCCTCTATCGTCCAGTCCATGGCCCGGTCTTTATTTTGAAAAAGTCTTGCAAGAGACTTTTAAACAGTTCTTTTCGGTCTTTCAGGTCCGCTTGCCAATTTTAGATGATTGACATTTAGATATCTTTTACAAAATCTGAAATATTTGTCAATTTGAGCAATTACTTCTTCCAAAAATTTCAAATTAATTACCTTCAACGTACTACTCACATTTTCAAAAAGGTTAGAATCACGTATACTTACCTAGTTTTTTTCTCAAAAAGTTTAGGCCAAACTCAAAATTTGCTATGTCCTCTACCCAATAATGTACAACTTCCTCACTTTTTGGGTCATTCTCAAGAAATGTCCCCTACTGGGAATGATTTTTAATTTGAGCCTTTTTAATACTACTCACATAAATATGACTGAAACTATCACTGATATTGAAAGAATTATAAAAAAAAAATAGTAAGACACAAGTTATTTTTATTAAGGCAAAAAAGTTTGTAAACATATAACTTGTTCTTAAAATTTATGCAATGCATATTATTTTAAATATAACAACCAAACACACACTCAATAAGAAATAATTTCAACATAATTTATCTCATCATAATTAATTTCATCATAACTTGTATTCAAACCAAACGACTTCTAAGTTTTCTAAATTTTTATCAGACAAGACAAAAGTTTTCTAAGTTTTTACAACAAAATTATAAGGAAAAATTCGCAAGGCATAAGTTATGTCTTACTATGAAGTAGGAACAATCCGTGCAAAAACTCTTCACTTTTTTATGGGCCGTTATATATTGCAGAAGCAAAGAAAAGCCCAAGAATGGGTCAAAATCGTAATCTTGCTTTAAAAAGTCCGAATACAACCCGATATTAGTTTGAATGTGATAAGGTCAACGGACAGGATCGAGACACGTGTTCGGCTTCGATTTGAGATTAACCGACTCTTCACAATTTGTTAGGTCAATATTAGGTGGATACATTAGCCCTAGGGTTTGTTGTTTCGCATCAATCTCTTGCGTCTTTTCCTAACTTTCTGCGCAATTATTTTCTCTCTCTATTTTTTTAAGCTTTCTGCCATGGAAACGGAGCGCGTGACCGGGTTTCCGATGACGAATCTTGATCGGCGACCAAGAAAGAGGGCGCGTCTTGGCTGGGATGTTCTCCCTGAGCCGCCTAAGGTATTAGATCTATCCTCAAATTCATCCATCTGTTTATTCTATCTTTGTTGTTTTTTCGCTTTGGTTTTGCTAGATCTGATCAAGATTAGGTTTATTTCGCGTCAGGTATGGGAAAGACTCAGTTTTTATGTGTTCTATGTTGTTTCTTGATTAGATCTGTTGTTGTTCTTACATGATATGGTATTTTTTTAGCTGGGTTTTTGTATTTCAGGGTTTGATTTTTATTTCTTCAGCCGTGAGGGTAAAAATTACTTATATGTTATCGATTCTTTCTTTTTCTTTCCTGATGACCGTTTTAATAATCAGATCTGACATGAATTAACTTTTTTTTGGGGATTTTTTTGGTTATTTATGACGTTTCAATTTGATGTGAATAGTTCTTTTCGATTAAAATTTTATGTGGAAGGATGTCATAATGTTAATTAAAGTTTTTGAAAAATATTGATTGTGCTTTATACGATAGATCTGCCTGATGAACTGTTGGCTAGAACTCTATCTAAGACTAGTATATAAATAAACGGATGCAAGTTTTTCCTATCAATGTTTTTTCCTGTAGAGTTCTTACATAAAAAATAATTTTTTACACAAGATTTTTGGGAGTCTCTTTCTTGAATTTTGGAAGTTGGAATTGATTATAGAACATGAGCTAATCCTTTACTGGGGCACTTTTTTTCTGTATCTTGCTCCAACTATTAATTTATGAGTTTGGTTGCTGTTTGATTATTTTTTCCTGTCATGGGTGCTTCTCCTTTATTATTAACATTGCTACTTTATGTTATGTTTTGTGAATTCTATTTCCTACTTTGAAGGCATCCAAAGGTAATAAATAAAATTAGTTTTGTATTAAGATACCGTGAATGGAATGCCTGTGTGTAGGCTCAGCTAGGATTGTTTTGTGGACAAGATGTTGGGAATGTGACAAGCTATGCATCTTCAAGGCAACTCACTGACCTTACTAGTGCTCCCTTTACTATTAAGGGAGTGGCTCAAAATGGTTCTCCCCCTCGGAGAGAAGATGACAAGGATGGGCATTTTGTGTTTGAGCTGGGAGAAAATTTAACATCACGCTGTAATCATCTTTACCATCACCAAAAAGTTCTACTTATGTTTTGGTGGTTTTGGTTGCTATGCTGACCATCTGATTATTCCTGTTACACATAGAATAGTTTTATGCACCCTAATATTATATATATTGATTTGACATTTTCAACTTTTCCTAAAATTCTACTGGACTAGCAATATAGTTAATATTATCATATCTATCAGCTTTTAGATGTTTCCTACTTCTTTCTTTGATTTGATGGAGTCATTAATTCCGGTTTTATTTTGATACATACACAAAAATGATTTGTTAAAATGAGTAAAGAAGGAAGAGAATATTGTGGAATGTGTTATGTGTATTTCCCTTATCTTCTCTATATCCCCCTAATGGTTTTTAGATTTTCCTGAAATGTAGATAAGATCCACAGTAAGATGGGTGAAGGTACTTTCGGTCAGGTCCTAGAATGCTGGGATCGTGAAAGGAAAGAAATGGTGGCTATTAAAATTGTTCGGGGTATGAAGAAGTACCGTGATGCAGCAATGATTGAGGTTGAAATGCTTCAACTGCTTGGTAAACATGACAATGGCAATCGGTGAGTAATTGCCTGTTAAATCTACTGTTATCCTAATCTGTGTACTCATTCATGGGATTTTTGTTATTTGTCAAGTGTTGAACTGGTTTGTTCCTTGCAGTTGTGTACAAATACGGAACTGGTTTGACTATCGTAATCATATCTGTATTGTAAGTATATATGATTGATTTGGACGGGTTAATTTCCCCACCTAACAATCTTATGGGGATTAAAATTTTGGATGAACTTAAATGGTTTTAACAGGTCTTTGAGAAGCTTGGACCAAGCTTATACGATTTCCTTCGGAAAAACAATTACCGTTCATTTCCCATTGATCTTGTCCGTGAGATTGGAAGACAACTGTTGGATTGTGTTGCATGTGTGTAAAAAAAGCTTTGAGCACTTCCCTTTTCTTCAATCATGCATATATATTAGATGCAGATAGTCTTCGTGCTGAATATAAATTTTATCTCATGATTGGGACCGTATGCATATTTATCATTACTTCATATTGAATAATGTCATCATGCATACTTTCCAGTTACTTTGTCAACTATATACTATTTTGTAATTGATTGTGATCTTGCTTATCTTGTAGTTATGCATGATTTGCGTCTTATCCATACTGATCTGAAGCCTGAGAACATACTTCTCATCTCCCCAGAATATGTAAAGGTTCCCGACTACAAGGTAAGCTTGTTTGATTGGTCAGTGCCCTTTTTCTGTTTCCTATAATATTTGTTGCGCACAACCTTACTTTGTAGTTTGTTCTTGATACTACTGCTTAGGCTTATGTTTTCCAATTATTTAATACAGGTGTCTTCTAGGTCACCAAAAGATGGTTCTTACTATAAAAGAATCCCAAAATCAAGTGCTATAAAGGTAATTGATTTTGGTAGCACTACATACGACCGTCAGAATCAGACATATGTGGTGTCAACTCGTCATTACCGTGCACCTGAAGTTATTCTAGGTAAGGAGTTCAAATATGTAGGTGATTTCTCCATTATTCTTGCATCCACGAAGCATTTAATTCACCTTATCTATTTCAGGTCTTGGATGGACCTACCCTTGTGATATATGGAGTGTTGGCTGTATCCTTGTGGAACTTTGTTCGGTAAGCTCTGTTCAATCTGGATGAACCTTGGTTTCCTTCAATTTGATTTGTTGCAGCTAATTTGTGTTGCAACTTCATTTAGGGAGAAGCGTTGTTTCAAACACACGAGAATTTAGAACACCTTGCTATGATGGAGAAGGTACTGGGCCCCCTGCCTCAGCACATGCTTAAAAGAGTGGAGTAAGTCATAGTTGCCTACTTCAACAGTATCTTGCTTGATTCATTAAGAGATATCTCTTTCTTTATATATTGTAAATTGATGAATTACTTCTTACTCTAATCACAGCCGTCAGGCAGAGAAGTATGTTAGAAGAGGACGGTTGGACTGGCCTGAGGGGGCTACTTCTCGGGATAGTATTAAAGCTGTGTTGAAGTTGGCCCGTCTTCAGGTACTTTTTCTAATTCTTTTTGTATGGAGTTTGGTTGAGTGAATTTGCATGGTGGTTTACTAATAATTTTGCTGTATATTGCAGAATATAATCATGCAGCATGTGGATCATTCTGCTGGTGATCTTATTAATCTTTTGCAAGGACTTCTTAGATATGATCCTTTGGAAAGATTAACTGCTCGGGAAGCCTTGCGGCATCCATTCTTCACCCGTGATCATCTTAGGAGATAGAACAAGTTTTTGTTTTTTACTCGTGTGCACACAATGCCCTTGCATGATGGTGCCCTCTAACCTTGAATTCCATTTGCTGTGGTGGTCACCGGAAGTGTTGGCTCATTGTGGTGTTGGTGAATTTGACGCTCTGCCCCTATGTAAATAAATCCAAAATACTTGGTTTTTTGCGGGGCATTCTTGTATTATAGTTACTAGGTTAAGGTTGTGGTACAAGTCCCACCAGTGTGTATAAAAGATAATATCTAACCCTGTTCACTAATTTATTGAATGTAAGGATTGAGTTATGAGATTTGTCCCTTTGGTTCATCTTGCAAGAATTTGTTTATTTTCCACCTGTACACCTAACTCTTGATGTATGAATAAAGGTCACCTATTTGTATGTGAAACATGTATATTACTTTAATTTAAACTAAGATGAAGAGGACTAATTTGGTAAAGAAATTTATTTACTGGAAACAGCCTAAAAAGTTATACTTAAACATAATACTAGCATTATTCTAATACTTTCTATCAAATGATCACCCGACTAATCAGTTTGTAATATTAAATTTCTACAAATCTAAAATATCTGGTTCAGTTTGATCAAATTCAAGAAAAAAATTATAGCTACCGTATTAAAGAATTATAAGTTGACGAAGAATGATAAGTTCTTCTCTTGTTGTAGGAAAAAGAAGAAAAATATCATTAAATTTATTAAGAACCAAAAAACTGAATCAAATTAATGTTAGTATTTGAAAAAAAATATTTAAATTAATTTAATTTTGATTTTAATCAAAAAGACTGAAACTGTCGAGGCATGTGCCTTCGCTTGCTCCCAATGCGAATAATCTGCTCTGTCCTCTGCCATCATTTATTTCCCTTGTAATTTGTGAACTCTTTCGACCATTGGGAATTATGGTGTGTTCGGTAGGGAGGAAAATAATTTATAGAGAGTATTTTTTTTAAAAAAGAATTATGTTTAGTAGATTAAACTTTTAAAAATATATTTTATTTTTGGAAAACAAATTCACTTTCTAGTTAAAGTAGAAAAAAAAGTTCCACAAGATATTTTATATTGATTGTGTACTTTTCATCTTACGTGTTCTCCGCAAAGCTTCTCTCCCCACTACCCCATACCCTTATCCCTAATCCTATTTTCTCAAAATATTTATTTAGATTATATATAAATTATACTTCTAAAATAATATATTTTGATTACGCTATGAACACAAGAAAATAATATAAAATTCACGTATTTTCTTGATAAACATTTTTCAAGAGAACATTTTTTATGAAAAATAATATTTTCCTATCATACCAAAACACGCCATATATTATTATTTTGTAACTTTCATTGTCACTCACCACTTTCTGGTAACGCTTCACCTTCACATTTTAGTCGGTAGTGTATATGCATATTTTATGTGAATTTCATTAGGTAGTTTTCATAGTTATTGCAAAAAATGTTCACGATCAGGTTGGTGTGAACTCTACCGCTTATCTCACCTATGACATGAACATCTTAATGTTCAAAATAAAAAGAACGAGGGAAAGAATCAATTTGCATTTTCTTATTTGAAAGGTTGCAATTTAAATAACGGTCACATTTTTCTACTCCTATTAAAAGTTTAGCAAATTCATTAGTGTTGCTATGAGGTCGTGAAGTACAAGGTGAGTCCAACTAAGACTTTTATGTAAGATCTCATTTATCTTGACTCAGAAGTTTCTATTAACCGTCAAAGCTGACTTGGTCAGCTAATCAATAATCACTCAATTGGCTTCATGTTGCCTCACACAATCTTTTCCAATTAGAGACAAAATCCATAACTATCTCATTCCACTTCCACTATGATATTAATGCAATATGACTTTTTTCTTTTTTCCTTTCTTATCACAAGATATTAGCTAGAATCGTTTGAAGGACAAATCTCCTCTTTGTGTCCACTCGAGTGGCTGAGAAAATTTGATACACAGTTGGAGCAGGGTCCAAGTAGTACAGCCATAGAGGTCCATTTCAAAATTTGAAGACACAAGTGCAACAAGCCAAAAGAAAGCTACTTTAGAGAGTTGTAATAACATGCAACGTAATGACTTTAATTTGTTGCCAATGTGTCCCCTTCTATTTTATACTAACCCCTCAGCTCCATTTTGAGACACTTATTACACAACCAATGACAAATCGACAACGAGACATTTCCTCCAGGATTGTAACATGTCAAAAGTATTGTTCATGTACCCAAGTGTATATCGACGTATCAACATGTTTTTTTTCCAGTGAATGAAGTCCATAATGATAATTAATCGTACCCTGAGGAACCTGTGCATGGTCCCGTTGGAAATTGGAATCAATCATCTTTATATAGCTTTTGTTCTTTTCCTTTTTAGTATACATTAGTGGTTCATTGAATGATTGGATGTATGGGCAGTGTTAGAGGCTTGAAAGCTTACCTTATTATTAGAGAAAGGTTTGGAACGAAATAGCTCGCCTAAAAGGAGAGGTACGAAGTCACTCGACTGAAAGGAGAGGAAGAAAAACCAACGTTTTGAATTTTCACTAAGAAGGTTCAAAATATGAAAAAACAAATACACAGAGAAGTTGAGTTCAACATTTATTATATTTACACATAATAAATACGTTTAATCGTGAATAAATAGTGTAATTTTTTGCTAAAGAAGTTCATTTGAACTCCTCGGTCCTACCTTATTGCATTGGTGCATACGGGGCACTATCCTCCTCCAACCCCTCGGCTCTATTGGGGTCACTCATTAGCAGTGGCGGAGCCACCTTGAGTTCAGGGGTTCATCTGAACCCCCTTCGGCAAAAAAATATACTATTTATACATGGTTAGAATAATTTTTTAAAAATATATAGTAGATGTCCAACGCCTTCGACTAGTTTGTGTGTCTACTCTTTAGATTTTGAACCCTCTTAATGAAAATTCTGGCTCCGTCACTGCTCATTAGGCAACTGCCAAAGATAAATTAACCTCCCTATCTCAATTCTCATGATGTCCATGTTGCTTTTTGTGCCTTTTTTCACGAGTGAAAGTAGATAAGTCGTGCAACAATCAAAAAAGGTGGAAAAAGTGGATTTTTATATTCTATGGATCTTTTCTTTTAAAAAAAGTCTTTTATTCTACTTTATGTCTCAATTTATTTACATTTTAAAAAAAATCAGAAGTACCTTATTTCTACGACAGGCGGACCCACCCTTCTAGGTGAGATGTACATGCACCCGTTAATTTTGAAAAAATTCATGTGTATATATATCTTGAGAATCTAACAGAAATTCTGATATAATTAACAGTACACCCATAAAAAACATAAATAGAAATGCATTTGTGCTGCTGGTACAAGCTAAAAGATTCATGCACTATACTTGGGTTCAAATCCATCTAGAGTGTTATTTTAGTGTTTTCTACACTTACAAATAACATAACCTTTAAATTCACAATTTTATCCTTAATATGATACTTAATTCATACCCACAAAATATTGATACTTAATTTTCTTAAATATTTCAAAAACTTTTACTTATTAAACTCCGCATTCAATCAAACCATTAACACAAACAGAATCGTAGGGAATAATGATGTGATCTTCATTATGCAAAAGAATTTAACTTTCAGACCCCTACTAAATCCATCCTCAAGTCAAACCCTAAAAAACAGCCGCCTTATAATATAATTTTTTCTTTAACTTTTTAGTCCCATCAAGCACTCACCCTTTTCCCTGCATCTTCTTTTTCTTCTTCTATTATTACTTCCATATTCCAAAAGTAAGGTCCAAATTTCTTAGAATAACTTCTTTTTCAGTCAATTTTTTCCCTTTCTACTTTGGCATACTCCCACGAAATATTGAAAGAGATGCTCTCAATTTGATATAACAAAAAATATAATCTGAAAAAGTTAGTCAAATTTTCGTGTTTAGTGTCAATAAAAAAATTTCAACGAAAATATTTTCCACTAAATGAAGAAAAATAAATGAACGGTGAGTTTAGAAAATTTTGAATCAATAAAATTCAAATCATGTTCGTCTTTGCAATTATATCAATGTGTTAACTTATATCACTGTTCTAAGTTCTAATTAACACTAGAACATTATTATCAATGCTTGAAAAAATTAATCAAAACAATATCTAAATTTACACTCAATGTTTTAAGGAACTTATTTTCAAAATATAAGTAACTCCAGTTAGAAAATAGAAAATGTTTCTGTCTATGAAAAATAGTTTTATTTAGAATTAAAAAGCAACGTGACCTTTCTTAAAGTGTTGAAAATTGGAGTACCACTCACAGCAAAAGGCAAACTTTTAATAAATTATGTGGTGTGTGTTTATTTTCAGAATTTGAGAGTCCAAACTTATATCAAGTTGGATGGGATAAGGGATTGTTTGGAAAATGTAATAAGGTGTGATATCTGATGATTAAATTTGAGATTAAAATTATGTTGGTGTAATATATCACAAATATAATAAATTACAGTTGAAACAAAATGAACAAAAATGAATAAACAAATCTTTAGGCTGAAGCAAGGATATCTCGCTCTCTTTAAGGAGATTTAAGCCCACTGCGGCATAATCTACACCGATCCAGCAGTAATAGTACTCTTGACTTGTCCCCTCCAGGATACAACAGCCCAACAACGTCGTACAACTCAAACAATTCCGGATTAGTTGAAGACTCCAAAGCTTAAAAAAAAAAACACCTTCCTTCAGCATATAAGTACTCTCTTTTGGAAAGTGAATATAATTGAAGACTTAGAATATTTTTTTTGTCTCAACTCTCTCTTTCACTACTACACACTACAACATTTTTCACACTTAACATATTTCTTTTTTCACTTCACAAAGAAAGAAACACCACTATTTATAAGTGAAGAAGTTTTCCATACAATAAATGGGCCGGTAGAATGAGGGGTAGTAATGTGGGTAGATAAATATGATAGATGTTACATAAGTAACAAGAAACTAATAGTCATATGAGTTACAAGAAACTAATGACTATGAGAGTTACAAGAACTGATGATCATATAAGTTACAAGAACCAATAGTTATCTTCTACCACAATTTATACCCACTAACATATGCACTTAATTTTTTTTTTAATAATAAAATGCATATACACCAACAAATTATATTTTGTTTGGTTCGAGATATAAATTTATACTTTTAACCATAGTATAAATTTAATCTTAACCATAGTCTTGACATCCCATCTTATCCCATTCAACTTTGTACTACTACTTTCTCTGTCCAACTATACTTATCCATTATTGACTTTGCACACTTCTTAAGAAACTATAAATAAAATGGTAATCTTACTATATCACCCTTTCAATATAATAAATATAATATCTTGAAAAATGTAATAGAGAAATAACTATAATTAATGATAAGTGTAAATTAGGAACTAAGTGTAAAATTATCCACTAATTTCAAAGTGGACAAGTATTATTCGACATTCCAAGATAATACACTGAAAAACTATTATTAAATGGAGGGAGTATTATTTTTCCCTACTTTTTAGATAAAAATAAATTAATCTGAAGATTATAATTTTGGGATAACTTTACCTGCAAAGTCAAACGAAACATAATTATTTTTCTATTTTTGTAAGTTTCCTACAATATCACCGTTATGAGCGGTACGTTTCAACCAATTAAACTATAAGCCCCTACGGATCTCTACATGCAATTCGCTCACTTCGGGAAGTGTATAAAATAACTGAAATTCCTTGTATTTAATAATTGTGATGGCTGACACTACATGTTACATCAGTGAATGAACAATTTACTATATATAGCAAGTATGCAAATGCCTGTTTGTATGTGTATTTTATACTTGTTCTTCTGTAGTTGTTCATATGTTTCTCAAGTCACATCCACCTTTGTTTATCTGCACTAGTTATTATTCTCGAAAGATGTCCTTTTTTACAAATATCACTGAAAACACTATTGTAATAACTCGATACCAAACCAAGTTGATCCACTTGATTTGTTTTTATTCGATTTGATTTGTAGAATAGTGACTATAATCATAAGTTCATAATTATATACATTTTTTGTTGTTGAATAATTAATTGATTATAAGTTATCGTAAAATTTTGCGTAATTCTAATCATGCACAAGCTATTACAAGTCATCTTCTTTTTTTTTATGACAAAGGGAAACCCGCAGCCGCTATTCTTTGGGTGCGCACAGGGTAAAACCCCCGTTCCTATACAATAGCTCGCAAACCACATAGGAGAGGTAACCCGCACTAGGCAAGCCCGGTGCGACGAGCTCGACCCAGAAGGCAAACCCTTGCTTTCGCTAGCAAGAGATTTTGAACTTGAGACCTCCAACATGGAAGTTCCAAATCACTGGGCCACTCCGAAGGGTAGCTATGACAAGTCATCTTGACAAAAGGAGTCACTATAATAAGAAATTACATTTTTGGGGGGAGATAATAACTTAGATGGTTATTTAACAAAAGGTAATTCATGTAGAAAGTAACTCAAAAAGAACATCTCCATTCAAAACGAGTTCTCATTGTTTTATTTTTCGTTTTCACAATATTATTTTACTCTTTTAAGTATGTTAATTGAAGTGTTAATCGTTTTTAAAAAGAGTTTCACAATTTTTTACAATTTTTGTTATTGTTTTACATGTTATAATTTTTATCCTAATATTTAGAACTTTAAATGTAATAAAAATTATAATTATTAAATACATATATAAAAACAAAAATATGTTAAAAGAAAAACTTTATTTTAATAAAATTTGTTGGTAAAAATTACATATTACAAATTACAATTGAAAAATAAAAATAAAAAAAATAATTATTTTCAAGTTAAGACGCGTATATCTCACTCTGTTTAAAAAGATTCAAAACCCATTACAATAAATATTTTTTATCGATCCAGCACTAGTCTTCTTGATTTGTTTCCTTGGGATACAACAATCAATTCACAAAGGAATTGGAAAAAGCACTTTAACACAATTTAATTATATTAAAATACTTACAAAACCAACAAAAAAAAATTTAATAAAAAATTTATTTAAATTAATTAAATAAAATTATAGATAAAATATCAATAATTAAATCACTTTAAAGTAATAAAATAAAATAAAGTCACTTTCTAACTAAACTATTAAAGTGGAGTAATTTTTGAGTTAGAAATCCAGGTTTAAACAACTATATAAACTACCATACTAGAAACACATATTTGTGCTTACAATTTTCGCGGGTGATTAGGTTGGTATATTACTCGAGATTTCTATTTCCGCCACCATCACTATTTATTCCTAGGCCCTCCTCCTTCTCCTCCCCTTTCCTCTCTGTTTCTCTCTCTCTCTCTCTTCTGCACATACAAAATCCATTTGCCTACCGCCATTTTCCGCACTTCGAGAAAAACCTTCTTCACCCGCAAAACCCCTTCTTTCTTTTTTTTTCCTCATAATTTTCTCTTCTTTCTAACTTTTTTTTTTTCTAATCTCTGTTCAGTCAAGAATTCCAGTGAACACAATTCTGTAATGGATGCCGCTAATTTAGCCATGAAATCTTCTTCTTCTTCCTTTTTTTCGAAAACCCCATGTCCATTTTCTAGTCCTAAACCCATTTCAAGAGCACCATACTATGTTTTTACTCTGCCCTCGACTTTTAGACCCCTTGTGAAATGCATACAAGCTTCGTTCTTACCATCCCCATCAAATCCTGATTCCAAAAAGCCCTCAAATTCAGCCTTTACCTGTTCAGCCGTTACTTCTTTTCCTTCCCAATCTCATCCCCACGCGCATTTGGATGTTTCTTCTTCTTCTTCTTCCGCCAATCTTAAACTTCTGATTTCGGAATTTCAGTCCCTAATAGAACCAATCGATCGTGTGAAGCGTCTATTGCACTATGCCTCACTGCTCCCTTCTATGGATGGGTCCGTTAAGACCACGGAGAATCGCGTGCCGGGTTGTACTGCGCAGGTATGGTTGCATGTGAGTTTAGATGAGGAGGGCAAGATGAGATTTTTGGTGGACAGTGATTCGGAGATAACTAAAGGGTTTTGCGCGTGTTTGGTTTGGCTGCTTGATGGGGCTGCTCCAGATGAGGTGCTGGCGTTGAAAACAGAGGATTTGAATGCTCTGAATGTTGTGGGGTTGAACGGGAAAGGATCTGCATCTAGGGTGAATACATGGCATAATGTGTTGGTTAGCATGCAGAAAAGAACCAGGGCTGTGGTGGCGGAGCGCGATGGAAAGCCGCGCAGCGAGCTGTTCCCATCCCTGGTAGTGACTGCTGCTGGTATCCAACCCAAAGGGAGCTATGCTGAAGCTCAGGTGCTCTTTCTGTCCGCTCAATTATTTATAATTTAGCAATTGAGTTGTTGCATATCAGCCTTTTCTATTTGTCATATCAAGATACAGACCTTCAAAGTTTAGTGTTTGTGAACTATTTGTACCTCTCCTGGCCAATTTGAGGGCACTAGAAAATGTTTGTTCATCATTTGTGTCCTAGACTATTGTTTTTCGTTTGTTATAGAAGTAAATTTAATGAGGCATCATACATATTCTAGAACTTGATGCTGTTCTTTAGTACCGGTGACCTTGAACTTCCTGCCCTTTAAAGTCCTAAGTTTATTTCTAGTGTAATTGCAGGCGAGGTTCTTGTTTCCTGATGAATCAAGGGTCCAAGAACTTGTCAATGTGCTAAAAGAGAAGAAAATTGGAGTTGTTGCTCATTTTTACATGGACCCTGAGGTGCAAGGTGTTCTAACAGCAGCACAGAAGTTTTGGCCCCATATACATATATCTGATTCTTTGGTCATGGCAGATTCGGCTGTCAATATGGCAAAATCTGGATGTCAATTTATATCTGTATTAGGTGTAGATTTCATGTCAGAGAACGTGCGAGCTATTCTTGATCAAGCTGGATTTCCAGAGGTACATGCATACCCTGTTTTCCGTTCTATAATATCATGAGTCTGTATTTACTTGGTCAACCAGTTTGTTGAGTGTTGACTACCATTGTAATTGATTTCTTCATACTAGATCAGAATGGTGTGACATGATGTGCAAATTTTTGAAAGAAAAACCCATGTTTTACGGTAAATATAGACCTCATTAAAAAAGCAGCAGAAAGCAGTTTCTCCTACTAATAAATATACGATGAATTTGTCATGTTAAGTGCTCTTTTTACTGCATAATTGGATTCCTACTTTGAAATTTGCCCATCTGTTTCTCTTCCTGCTTAAAAAAACCCCTACGTTGTTGATCTTTTTTGATCCAAAATCCCTTCAAAGTCCATAGGCTAGCTTGTTCAACTTGGCCTAAGGTATACTTGTTTGATAGGTATTAAAACCTTTTTGCGGTATACAGGTCCAGTTTTCTGCAATAAAAATGGAATCTTTTCTCTGTATACCACCAATTTCATTGCTCATATGATATATCTTCAAGAATAAATGGGTAGACTATGAAAAAGAATTCAGGCACTACTGGACCCAATTTTGCTTAAACAAATAACATTTCACTTCCTCCGTGTGTGGGATGTAGGGGGTAAGATTCGAACCAATGAATATTATTCAACTTAATCAGTAATTTGAATCTTCCAAGCCTTTGGGATTTACCTTGTTATTTTGGGATAATCTTCTTTTTTAATACTGATGGTTTCTGCCATAACATGGATTATATCAATTACAAAATTTGATGATATCTTGTATATGGTCTCAAGTATCTTCTGCATGCATTAATACTTTTTTTGTGTAGGTTGGAGTTTATCGGATGTCGGATGAACACATTGGTTGCTCTTTGGCTGAAGCTGCATCGAGTCCATCATACATGGATTATCTTACAACAGCTTCTGTTTCTTCTCCATCTCTGCATATTGTCTACATAAATACCTCTCTCGAGACAAAAGCATATTCCCATGAGCTTGTTCCAACTATAACATGTACTTCCTCTAATGTTGTGCAAACTATTCTGCAGGTCGGTTGAATTGCTTCCACTGTTTGTCTTGTTTCAAGTTCTTCATAATATTTTTGTCTTTCAATGATATATGTCAGCATATTTTCTTTAACTAATGAGGCTGCATCTAACATCTATCCAGGCATTTGCTGAAGTACCTGACTTGAAGGTTTGGTATGGTCCTGATACTTACATGGGCTCAAACATTGTGGAATTGTTCAGTCAGATGTCCGTGATGACTGATGAAGAAATTTCTGAGATACATCCTTTACACAACAGAATCTCCATTAAATCCTTGCTTCCTCGACTGCATTATTTTCAGGTAATTCAAGTTCTTTTGCACTTGAGGAAATGAATTAGGTGTTAAGTGGCCACTCTTTACTGTAGTTTAAGTTGAAGCGTTTGTTAAGTGTAAACTTTGAGGAAAAGATTTATCTCCTCGAAGCTTTTATTTGAGAACATCAATGATGCTTTGATTTACTGTCTGATATTGTCCAGATATGCTATTCAGCATCATCATTTTAGTTAATGAATAAACTATTGTTGTCTCTGTTGCTTTTTCCCCCTCCAGGATGGGACATGCATTGTTCATCACCTCTTTGGTCATGAAGTTGTGGGGAAGATAAATGAAATGTATTCTGATGCATTCCTTACTGCACACTTTGAAGTTCCTGGTGAAATGTTTTCGCTAGCAATGGAAGCTAAGAAAAGGGGCATGGGAGTAGTAGGTTCTACCCAAAACATACTAGATTTTATCAAACAAAGGGTGCAAGAAGCCTTGGATAGAAACATAGATGAACATCTTCAGTTTGTTTTAGGAACAGAATCAGGAATGATTACTTCAATAGTTGCTACAGTTCGTAAATTACTCGGATCTGCTAACCCCTCTTCTGGGGGAGCGAAAGTTAGTGTTGAGATTGTTTTTCCTGTCTCATCGGAATCAGTGACAAGAACATCTACAAGTTCGTCTCTGGACCAAACTTTTGGTGAAATGAGGGATTCCTTGAAGGTCAATGTTATACCTGGAGTTGCAAGTGGAGAGGGGTGTTCTCTTCACGGTGGATGTGCCTCTTGTCCATATATGAAGGTTAGCATTGATTTTATATCATCCATTGCCTGCTTCTCACATTTTATAGCTGTTATTATTTGGTATTTGCCAAAAAAGATAAACTAAAATCAGTCTTTGTGTTCTTCAGTATCACTTTTATTCCTAATGCATATTAGAGAAGATCATTTTTTCGTACTATTATTTGAGAATTCTGTCAACAACTTTTATTTCCTGCATGGCCTTTATATTTATGGGGTGCATTATAAGGATTGGCGAATGCTCCATATTAGATTTGACTATGAAAAAATGTTCAGAGGAGATTGCGAAGGCAGAGAATATTGGTCAAGAAATGTTCTTTTCATCCCCAAGCCGAAAAAGAAAATCATTTTTCTTTTGAATTTTCTTTTTTTTTGCGACCATGCAAATCAACTGTTGACTTAAATTGGCATGAAATAACTTTGGCTAGAATGTCAATGCAGAAGGGTAATGTTACCCTTTTCATGTGTATCTAGTGGAGTTAGATGAATAAGCTGTAGTCCTGGCATAATGGTTTTACAACTCTCTTAAAAAGTGGTAGTTGCCCCTTTGAGTCTAGGAAATGGTCTCCTGCAACAGTATGTCCCCATACTCTGTTTAGAACCTTTGCCCTGGAGCTGACTTCCTATAATTTGGAATCTGAAAGCTGAGGATTGATATAACTTGGTTGGTTAAATTTCTTGGAAGCCATCTTTTATTGCTTTCAGCTAAATTCTTGAATCACCCAAAACTTTGGAACTTTGAGCTTCGGATCCAATGGCTTGGAAATTTGAGAAATGGAGTCCCAAATTTAGCAACTTCAGGTTGGACATAGAACCTTCCCTGCAATCAAGCGTTCCAGATTCCATTTAGTAATATACACAATTTAAGACCATGTAGGAGGGACTCACTTAGAGAAGCACATTGTATACTAGCATACACATTTATATACATGTATCTTTCTTCATATCATAATGAAAATACGCAATACCATGCATGACGGAAGAATTTCAAACTCAGCTATATATACATAAAGAAATATAAAATCATGTTAAAGCTATTAAGCTTAAGTGAGCGTAACTTCTTATACACAAGAGTGTAAATTATTTTACAGCACTAGTTCACTTATAAAGCAATTAAAGGTGGCTTTCTATAGCAATATAGACTGATAATATGCAACATATGATAAATGACATGTTACTCCAAGTAAAACTACTCATACACTACACTGACAATATAAAGATTCGTGATTGCAAGTGGACTGAGATTAAAACTTCAGATAGAGAATTAAAAACAAGAAAAGGACATGGAGGAGTATATAGCGAATCACTGCTCACACTACAGCATTTTGACCTCTTGAAGATTGATCTATTTTTTCAACATTTTAACTCCCTTGCCAGTCTTTTATATGTGGTTGCTCCAAATTAGATGCCTTCAATGTTGCATTGGCATCACAGAATGACCTATTGCTACATGTTATATTTTTTCAAATCTTGCATTGTTGACATAGAATTACTTGTTGCAACATGTTAAACTTCAACTTTGTTAAGTGCAGTTATGTAGTGGATGTCTTCCTGAACCAAATAGAACCTTTTTCTTTTCTAAAAATGAAATCTCATTTGACTACATCCTTTATCTGTCAGATGAACTCTCTTAGCTCGTTGCTAAGAGTTTGCCACAGCTTGCCCCATAAGAAAGCTGAACTTTCAGCTTATGAGGCAGGACGTTTCAGTTTGCTAACCCCGAAGGGAAAACAAATTGCGGATATTGGCTGTGAGCCGATTCTGCACATGAGACATTTTCAGGTTTGTTTCCTCATCTTTATTACATGACAATGCCTCGTGTACTTTGCTTTGAGCTAATGAAGAGACATTATACTTGATTCTGCGGTAGTCCATTTTGAGTTGCACATGCAAAGAGCAAGTTAGTTGGATATAGCCTTAAACTTTTCTCTTGAACTCCCCTCTTGCAGGCAACAAAAAGATTACCAGAGCAGCTCATCAATCAAATACTTCAGCCTTGTGATAATGGACAATCAAGCTCGCATAATTAAAAGAAAAGCTGGACCGAAAGTGGTATTTAGACAAATGGAAGTTTACTTCCCTTAACTATACTAGGCAAGGCCTCAAGGAACATTATGCCTGCCATTTTTCTTCTCGGTACATGGATAATACAGGGATTTTGTGCTGTGCGCATGCCTTGATTGTTCCATTTCTTACTTTTTATTATTATTTTCACCTGATTTAGCGTGATAATAGATTTATAGATAGAGGAAAAATAATTATTGGCTATTGTTTGAGCTGTACCACTGACAAAATTTTGTTGGCATTGAAAGTGTAGCTTCTGTTGTCATATGATGCCACAAAAATGGTTTTGGTGGTTCTGAAGCTGAAGTCAGATAGCTGGTGTCTTCGCCTTCAGAGTGAAGTTAGAAAGATATTTTGCACTGAAAAACAAGGAGCAACAATAGTGATAACATTTTCTCCGGGTGATGCTCGTTAGCTTTCGTAGGCTTTTGTTTGGCTATGATTGTGATTGACAGTATTATAGGAACTGTCTGATTCAAACAAAAGAAGAATGTTATTAATAGTATCTCAACATAAAGGTGATTATCAATTTATCAGTACCAGACATTCTAATGTTACAAGTATATTGGTTTGAAGATGGAGGTTGAAGTACCAATTGACTAGTTACAGCTGCAATTTCATTTACTACAATTCAGATGTCTGTCTCATGTGAATTTGTGACCAAGTGACCCAGAAGTTAAGTCAAAAAATGACCCAAGGCCATATTACGAGACCATCTTTTACTCCCACAACCAATATGGGGACTTCAAAAGCATATTGAGCTAGTCGAGTAAACTGCATTTCTACTCGAACACGCTCAATCTCTGCTTGCTAACCGGCTAGCAGACACTGTCGCAAGGGGCTCTAGGCTTCCAGCCTCTTGACCTCGTCTGCGGGCAAAACACTCGACACAACACTTGGGGGTCGGTTGGTTCGAATACAATTAGTACTAGGATTAGTAATGTTCAGATTATTTATGCTGACATTATTACAGTCGATTTATTATGATTTGTTATATTAAAAAAACATGCATGGCATAATTTCTAAATAGTATTGGATAGGGTGTATAAGCATAAGAATGGTATATGTATTGTTAATGCCATGGCTTTCTATGTATAAGAGTAGTATGACGAGAGGTTGCGCAACCCAAACCTTGATATTGTGAGTTCGAGTCATAATAAAGTGGGGCTGCTCGCTCCTAGGGAGAGGTAATAAAAAAATGTATGAGATTAGTATCAAATAAAGTGTACAAGCAAAACCATGATTTTGCCTAATCCACCCTACCAAACAACCCATGTTCTAATCATCCACACCATTCCAACCATACTTAATTTAGCTCACACCCAACACTTGCAACATCTCAAACATACACATAATTCCTAGCAAAGACAAAAGTAATGAGGCGTTTGTTTGAACAGGGGCGGAACAAGGAAATGCTCATATCTCTTAAAATAAAAAAGAAATACAAAATATCATATTGAAAAACTCAATATAGCAAAAATACCACTAAATCACAGAGCCGAATAGTTTTATTATCCTACACTAAACTACTTGTAAACAACATCACCAAATTTGACTACAGATCCCAAAAACTATAGTAGTACCCTATAATCCAAGGTAAACAAACTCCTGGATGGCAGGAATTTCCCCAATCCTCTTCAGTGACTCCTTGCTGGGTTGTTCATCCACCCCAATAGCCATAACAGCTTGCTTTCTAGGAGCAACCCTTCCAACACTCATAAAGCTGACATTCACATTCTCCTCACCCAAGACGCTACCCACTTTTCCAATCATTCCTGGCTGATCAACCTGGCTGCAAAGAATGATACTGCCTTCCAAGCTCACATCCACTTCAAAAGACCCGACCTTTGTCAAATGAGGGACTCCATCCTTAACTCTACCCTCCACTCTAATCTCTCCTGAATCAGAAATAGCACTGGCAAACTTGGATTCTACATTGGCTATCTGAACCTGAATGAACTCAACTGGACTTTCTGGTGAACCATCTAGGAGAAGTCGTTCTTCAGATATCTGTAGTCCCCTTTGTTTAGCAGTGAAATCTGCATTAACCAAGTTAATGAAAACACTGGAAATTGGCTCAATCATGCCTTTAGTTATCATGGCACGAAGCAATCTTGTATCAAGATCATCAGGTGCTCTAGCTGAACCATATGTTACTTTCACTGATTTAACACCACTTCCACCGGCAACTAACTGGACAGCAAGTCTACCAAGTTTTTCAGCAAGTACAACAAAAGGCTTCAGCTCTAATAGCACCTGCATGAGAGAGGTAGCAAAAATTAAATTCAGACAATTGTTTTATCAAATCAACAAGCAACTTCCCTGTTAAAGAAAATACAGGGGAAAAGGATAAACCACTTCTCTACATATCTATAACTGTAAGGACTCAGCTACAATAACGCAGATTACAGGCTAATTAAATAAATGAAAGACGTCCTACATGGGCATGCTAGTTCAGTTAAAGTACTGCACCAAGCCTTCTAACCACCCCTCTGAAATATAAATAATAGAGGGCGATAACTGGTAAATACTGAAAGCATCTACCTCAGCAGGAACCATAGGTGCATTGACAGCAGTAGCTGAGAGCTCCCCTTTCAAAGCGCCAACAACTGCTTCAGCGACCTCAATTGCCACACCTTCCTGGACAATCATTCAGAGAGTATTAGTAAATGCGTGAACTGGAAGAAAAAGTGTGGCATACATGATTGTAATGTGCACAAACCTGAGCCTCTGTAGTACTAGCACCAAGATGTGGAGTTGCAGTCACATTCTCATGTTGAATCAACTTGCTATCCTTTGGTGGCGGCTCCTCAGTGAAAACATCAAGTGCTGCCTGTTACAGGATTTATATGTTAGTACAATTACATAGACTGGCAGTGAAGAAGTCTATTATACAGTCCAATCCTCCAATGGAGAGAAAGGTGAAAGATAACAAATGATGGCTTTTGGACACTTGATATTCCAACAGGCATGAAGGTTTGAGGAAATATACAGACAACAATAGCTCAACAAATAATTACTAATTCATAGGTTTTGAGTTTCTCAAAGATGAAGAGCCAGGACCTGTGCCACAATGCCTGCATCAAGTGCCCTCACCAAAGCTTCTTCATCAATCACACCCCCACGAGCAACATTCACAATCCGTACACCCTTTTTCATCTTCGCAAAAGTTTCATCATTCAGGATCTTCTTCGTAGCAGGGGTCAGTGGCATGTGAAGTGAGATGAAATCTGCAGAAGCAAGGACTTCATCAAAGCTCACAAGCTGCACACCAATAGCACGTGCACGGTCAGCAGGGGCATATGGGTCATGAGCAATGACATGCATGCCAAGCCCCTTAGCTCGCCTTGCAACTTCTGATCCAACCTTCCCAAAACCCATCACAGCAAGTGTTTTGCCTACTAGGGAGACACCAACATATTTGTTCCTCAACCATTTCCCTGGAAACCATATCATGATACAAATTTTTAGTGGTATGTCAAAGCAACAAGTATATCAAGGGAATTCGTTAGCAGCCTTGGAAACAATATTTTCAGACATCTACTCCAAGCAAATAAACATAAAAGAAAGTGACAAGTTAGAGACAGATTGGGTTGAGGGTTCCATATTTTGGGTAATGATCCTAAGAATGCTTAAAAAGAGAAGAACAGATGGAGGTGGCCTTAAGAGTTTTTCCAATGAGAAAAAGAAGTGGCCTTAGAATTGACGCAGAACAAATAATAAAACCAATTAGCTGTGGATCATCCTTTATGTTATGACAGTGTCTGGGATTAATGCGTGTCTGGGATTAAAAGCAATTGTGTGTAC
The DNA here is from genome assembly GCA_018342035.1 of Solanum appendiculatum. Taxonomy (NCBI): domain Eukaryota; kingdom Viridiplantae; phylum Streptophyta; class Magnoliopsida; order Solanales; family Solanaceae; genus Solanum; species Solanum appendiculatum. The sequence continues at coordinate 220,339 of JAGDQO010000150.1, read as the reverse complement.
CTTAACTAATGCATCTGACAAGAATCGGACAGGTACTGGGTAAGCTTGATAACTAAGACAAGACCAAGTGTTGTGGCTAGGGTTTGAGCCTGTATGTCCTGGTTTTTCCTACTTTACACCAACATTGATGAAGTTATTTCTTCTGAATACTCCCTCTATCCAACAATAGTTGTCCACTATTAACTTGGCACACCCCTTAAGAAACAATAAATAATAGGGGTAATATTACTATATTATCTTTTGACTTTATTAAATTTAATGTTTTGAGAAATATGTTAGATGATAAATAGTATTTAATAGCAAGGGTAAAATAGACACAAAGGGTAAATTATCTCTTGGTTTTTTAAATTGGATAAGTATTGTCGGACAATTATTTTTAATATAGTGGACAACTATTGTTGGACGGAAGGAGTACATCAAGAATTACATCAATTCCCGTGCTCATCAAGCATTTCTATCTTTGAATCAAGAAAGTCATAGACCAATCCTACTTATTAAGCTACTCCAACTCGAATTACAGTATTACACACACTCTAAATGTTAAGTTCTCCTTTTTAGAAGGTACTGTAACAAATGTAATTAAAAAGGTTGTCTTTACTGCATAAAATTGCTACAGATACTACCAAAGAATATGTGCATGTATTTAACTTGAATAAGATCTATGTCAAATTACAATCTTTTCTCTTTCTAGGTAATAAAACATTCACACCAACTTAACATAGATCAAATCAGCCTTGCGTGACCATAATGCATGGATTTCATAAGACATTTCTCTCAATCACAAAACAAACTCATTGAGGATTACATTCACGGGCATGTCATTGTATTCAAAATCGCAAAGATACAGGAGCAGATTGAGAGTTCTGCACAGCCTCTAGTGGAAATTTTTTTGAAAATATATTTAACTAAGTTTGCACCCACTGACACAAAATAAGTCATGGTTATGTTGGTAGTTTGCCGGACTTAAAATTCTAGATCTGTCTCTAAAAAAACGTTTAACGCTTACCAGCTTTGACAGAAGCATCAGCTTGAGCAACATTTCGAGCCATAGCGGTGAGAAGCGCGATCCCATGCTCGGCAGCTGCAACTGTATTAGCAGTGGGGGCATTAACCACAAGGCATCCATGCTCTGTTGCCGCCGCAAGATCAACGTTATCAATCCCCACACCAGCACGTCCAACAACTTTCAGCCGTCCACCGGAAGATTCAAAGATCTCACGGGTCACCTTTGTTCCACTCCGCACAACCAACGCATCACAAAGAGAGATCTTAGTGCACAGCTCCTCAGGACTCAAGTTATATGAGCAATCAACATTGGCGAATTCCTTCAATAGTTTCAGCCCTGCCTCACCTAGTTTTTCAGCAACGAGAACCGTAGGTTTGGCATCCATAGAGAAAACGATGAATCTCGGACACTGACGGAAGCTTCTGCGCGGGAGGGTAACCCCGGAGACGCGAAAGGCAGAGGTGGAAGCGAGCTGGTTTTTCCATGAGAGGGAGGCGCGTGAAGATTTTGAAGATAAAAGCATAGTTGAAGAAGCTGAAGCCGCCATTGTGGGATACTATTCGGAGCGTAGCTCAGTGAGACGGCGGCGGCGGCGGTGATTGTTGCGGCGGAAGAAGGTTGAAAATGAGTTGTTTTAGTGGAAGGATTTGGAGAGGGTTTTAAGGGTGACTGGTTGCTGACGAGTGATGAATAAGAAATTGGGAACTAATAAAGTAGGTGGACGTATACACGCGCTTGCCAAAAAGGTTATAGTCTTTATTTACTCCTGTTTGTGTTTTTTTTTTTGGTTTCGTCAAAACAAAATACTCCTTTTTACTTTTTAATGTAAATTGTGAGCCCGCCTAATCTGGCGCAAACTTAGATTAATCTAATATCGGTCTAGAAACTAAAAGAGAACAATCTTCTAACCATGACAAATGATCATTACCAACAAAAATATTTCCTTTCTTTCAATTTATGTGATATTTTTTTAAGTTAATTTTTTTTTTAAATAATGTATTTTTGTATTTAATAACTATTTAATTTATTAATTGCCTTTCAACAGTTCCTCCAATGCTCGCACCTTTCCTTCAATCTAATTGGCCAAATTGCCTTTTGAATCTTTTATGCTCCTATTGATGTTGGAGGCATAAGCATAAAGTCTTACTAGGGTTTGTTGATCCGAAACTGGCATTCATCTTTCGTAGGGATGAGAAACTTTCGAAAGAGAATAAGATGATTTGTTGAATCAAAATTTTGAATTATTTTTATAATAGAAGACCTCAATAATTAATTTTATGATATCTAACATGTCCATAATTAATTAGAATGCAAAATCTTATTTTCATAATAAAAAGCTTCAATAATTAATTCTATGATTCTACTGTGTTCATATTTAATTAGGATTCAAAATCTTAGTTCTTATTCGAGTGGAAAATAAATTCTGTCTTTGTCTAGATTTTGGACTAACCTAAAAAGTGATTGAAAGAGTCCACAGTATTTAGGGTGTCCAGATCTAGATATATACATAGATTACTCCATGATCTAATTTTATTTTACCACAAAGTTCTAATACACGTGGCAGCGCCTAATCGTGCTTCTTTTTCCCCTTTTTTTGTAGATTTGGGGTTGGAATTGTAATCATATTTGACCAATTAAAGCTATATATCAGCTTCCTCATAATCGTGGGCTCTTGTCCCACCGACGTCGTCGTCAAATTCTCCATTTCTCTTCTCCTTTCAAAGCCCTTATTTCTGCACAAGACTTAATCGATAAGATACAATTTGGGTACGTTAATATAATTGTCTTTCGAAATTGCCTATTTCTCTGCATATATTGCTGGTTCTTGCTAAAAAAACTAAAAATTATAATGGTTTTTTAGTTTTGTGTATTGAAAGATTCAAACTTTATCAAACCCCATATGTGCACTTTTGGGAATAATCGAAATTTCGTTTTTCTGAGTCGACATTGAGCTCTTTATGTGGATGTATATATGTTTGAGCTTTTGGAGTTCATGTTGAAGATTTATTCTCTCATAATTTGTTGTGTTTTTGTGTGCTGTTATTCCCATATTTGAATTTGATTGTGCTTAATTCCGTATTTAAAATTGTGGATGAATCAAAAAACTATTTTATCATATAGGTATGTGATTATAGATTTCTTGTTTTTAGTTTGCTGTAACTATACTCTTTTACGTTTTTGCTGTAAAATTTAGTATGTTCTTCTAAATGCTTTTTTTACATTGGAGAAGGATCCTAACATTTTATGGAGCTAAATTGTAGCTCATTGATGTTAGACTAATTGACTAATTGATTGAGAACAGAAATAGTACTGATAATCATAGCAGAAGTAATTGATAGGTCATAAGGCTTCCTTTTAAATATGAAAGGGCATAGGTTCTGTTGGCTCTTGTGAAGATCCAAATGAGGGAGCTCCGAAAATCCTGACTTTTGAAAGTACCCACAAACAACCTCAATGGCTAATTCTTTTCCCATATCCTTCCTGCTGCTACTTGATATTGCACGATAGATGATATCATGTGTAACTGTTGGAGCGTCTGTCTACTAGACAGAGCTTTTCTTAAAACACTGATAACACTTTTTGCCCTTCTTTGTTTTGATGAAATAAGTTACTTCAATGCAGGCATCAAGAAGATGCAAAGTTGCATAAGTGATAGATGTTAACTCCATTACAAAACAACATAGTAGAACCTGTCCAGGAAGCTTACTAAAAAATCAAAAGTAGTAAGGGCTAAGCTAGAGTAAGTGAACTCATTAAGTCTAGGAGGGTAACAACATTACTTACAGGGGCTAGATACTCCAACTAAAGAGATACACAAGGCATTTAGCTTTTAGAGCATGGTTAGGAGTTGAAATGCCATTAAAACATCTGCAATCCCTTTCTTGCCAAAGACACCAAAAGTGCTTGTTGGGATCATCTTCCCTAATTGCCTTTGTCAACTTCCATCTGCTCCAGCCTTTCACTGCCTCCCTGCACTGGGGTTGTGCCCAACTTAGTCCCAAAATTGAAAGAAACATATACTACATATCTGCTACTGGACAATGCCAACTGGATACTTCTCAGAGATTATCTTGGGTAGACAAGCACCTTTGAGGGCTGTCCAAATTCGGCCTTTTTTCTTTTGTTCTTTCAATCTATTAAAGCCTGTGTTCTTTTCCTTGAGAACCTTTCCTGTCCTGCGCCAAATATGTGTAAACCCATGGTTGGGCTCCTAAGATGCATGCGCACATATTCGTATTGACTGTGCCTGTCTGAGTCAGTGAATCCTAGCCCCTTTCTGAACTTCTCATAAATGTGAAAGGAAGCTTGCATTTCATGATGGAGAAAGGGTCATTGAACCACGACAAGTTTTGGCACATGCCTCTTAAAATCAAGCTTAAATTAGGTTACATGTGAAACTAGCTTTGAGGAAATTCATGCTCCTTATAACTGGGCTCATTAACCTTCTCGACCGAGTAGGTTCTTGAATTTTGTTTCTGTCCTATAGCTATGAATGAGTATTACTGTATGAAATTAAGATGGAAATAGAGTATTTCTTCTTTTCTTTGTGATTAGATGGGGGATTTTAGCGACCATGATGAAATCATGGACTTTTTGTTGACTAACATTATTTGGCTGCATGAATCCAGTCCTCCTCTTAAAGATTGCAAATTTTGTGCTTAAAAAATAAAAGTAATAAATATATTAATTAATTCGAAAAAGAAAGGACACACACATTAAAAACACAAGCATATGATAAAATTCATAGTTCTTTCTGATTGTAATGTTCATTCCATAATTTTTTATTTGCTTGGAGGACTGAGATGGTTTTTGAATGGCTGATTTGACTTCCATAGTGTAGCTGATTTGGTGAAAAATAGATGACCATCAGGATTTGGAAGTTACGGGGAGCTCATCATGTAACCAAGGCTGAGTGCAAAATGATAAGACCGGTAAAGATTTCTAGAACCCTGTCCACTGAGCGCAGTGGAAGTGTTTCAGATACAGGACAGGCTTCTTCATAGTAGTGCAGGAAAACAGCCTCATATTAGAGATGCTAGTTTCTATCTTTCTGAATCTAATGTGTATTGAGTAATGGAAGTTTCTACCGAGAGAAGTAGCGCTCCCCCTTAGTATTTGTTTGTATTTATTAATTTCATATGCATGTTTGTTTTGTCTTTTCGTTCTGAATCAACTTAGGCCTTACAATAGAAGTGTGTTATTATACTTCTTTAGTTTTATTGTTTTAAACTGTATTTGATATCTTTATTGTCTTAAACTTTTCAGATGTATCTTCACTCCTTTGATTAGTTATTCAGATCAACCACAGCTTTGATTACATCTCTTTTAGAGCATGGTATTATTCCAACTACTCAATTGAAGACTTAACCTTGCAAATTGATAGGGTGGTAGGCAATGGGATATGCAAATGGTCTTCTATGTCCACTGGGGAAGCAGCCACTTCTCTCCTTTGGTGTCATATCAGATGTCCAGTATGCTGATATTGATGACGGCTCCTCATTCCTTGGTGTTCCTAGGTATTACCGGCACAGTGTTAGTGTGTTGCAAAGGGCAGTTAAGAAATGGAATCAAGAAAAGCCTAAGTTTGTTCTTAATTTTGGGGACATTGTCGATGGGTATTGTCCCAAAGACCAGTCAATGATTGCTGTCAAGAAAATTGTTGATGAATTTGACAAATTCAATGGCACTGTCTATCACATGATTGGAAATCACTGCCTTTACAATCTTCCTCGAAAGGACTTGCTTCCATTGTTGAGAATCCCTGGCCATGACGGTCATGCCTATTTTGATTTTTCTCCAATTCCGGAGTACAGATTTGTAATCCTAGATGCTTATGATATCAGTGCCATTGGTTGGCCGGAAGATCACCCAAATACTTTGAAGGCTTTGGAAGTTCTTCAGGAGAAAAACCCAAATTCAGACAAAAACAGTCCAAGTGGACTTGTCGGACTGGCAAGAAGGTTTCTCAAGTTCAATGGAGGTGTCGGGAAAGAGCAATTGGAATGGCTGGATCATGTCCTTCAGGAAGCTACCAAAGTGAATCAAAATGTAATAGTGTGTTGCCATTTGCCTTTGGATCCTGGAGCTTCATCTTTTGCAGCGTTATTGTGGAACTATGATGAGGTAATGGATGTGATACATCGCTATAGCTGTGTGAAGGTCTGTATGGGTGGACACGACCATAAAGGTGGACAATCAGTTGACTCCCATGGTGTACATCATCGCGTCCTTGAAGCAGCTCTTGAGTGCCCTCCTGGTACTGATTCTTTCGGACATATTGATGCTTTTGATGATAGATTATTACTTTTTGGTACTGATAGAATGAAGAGCACTGAGATGGTTTTTCGTCACTAGACCATCTTGCTAGTTGCAACGAAAAAAATTTACAGTTTGTAAAGTTTTAACCACATTTCGCGGTTACTAAATAAGGATGTCAACTGATACACGTCTCGTTCTACCTCCAATTTTTTTCCTTTCAGTTTTTAGCATAAATCTAGAATTAGAGATCCATCAGATTTAGGATTACAATTTGACAGATTCAATATATTGTCTTTGCATAAGCCTTTGTTTTCATACCTAACCCAACAACACCAATGCTTACTTTTTTAAAATGCTCATCGTCAATCACATTTACGTTATTTTATACAGATAACAAAATATTACACGCTAGAATATCATATTACTTCTACTAAGTCTAAAATATGATAAAAGAAAAGAAGCAAATAACGATCAATTTCGCCTAGAAATTTTTGCTGCCTTTCTCTTCTCAACGAAGTAGAATCCAACTAGGGAGATGACGGAGAAAACAGAGAAACAGGCAGCGCATACGTCTATGGTGATGTGGCGGCCTGTGATTGCTGTGATTTTGAACAAGTTGGTTTTCTTGTGAGCATCAGTTGTTTGGCCATAGGCAACAACTTCACCAGCAGAGTCATAAACATTAGCCCTAATGAAATAGGTAGCAGTAGGAACATCCTTGTCTATAGTCCAAGTGAAATTGTTGTTTGAAGGTTTATATGGCATGGTGACAAGGTTAATTTGACAAGTTTTGTCCTTTTTGAGATTGTCGTTGGATTTTCTCCATCCTCTGTCCAATTGGCTCACTGGGGCATAACATAATTTAACATTCACTGTCTTATAATTTGAGTCTGTACCTGTTGGGTAGCTCTTGTTCAATGACCATGTTATTGTCACTTGTCCTTCTCCTGCTTGCAGCACTGCATAATACAAAATTCAATATTAACACCCAATTTCGGTGTCGGAGATTTGATTCATTCAATCCATTAAGAGATTTTAAAGTAAAAAAAACAAAAGCACTTAATGATCTAATGTCTAAACCATTTACATTCATACCTCCATTAAGTGCAAACAAATAACGTCTTAGGGTGTGTTCGGTAGGGAGGAAAACATTTTCAGAAAAGTGTTCTTCCATTTTTTTGCATTCAATTGGTCAAAAATTTGTAAAACATTTCTTTGGGAAAATAAGTTTCTTAAAAATAAGAAACATAATAGTAAAAAGTTGAGTTGTGTCTTCCCATTCTCCAGCACACCTCATCTTCTCTCCATCTTTATAGCCCCAAGCACCCTACACCCCAATCTCCCATTATATTAATCTGAATTGTAGTACTTTTAATAATACTTTTTATTTACGTACCGAACACAAATAAATAAATAAATAACCTACTTATTTTCCTAAAGAAATTGAAGATGCTAAAATGTTACAGAGATAGAAATTCAAACTTGCGACTTGCAATAACTTTTGAACCATTACGTTACAACTTACTTTCTCTTATATGAAGAAATATTCAACAATTTATACATAACAAAAAGATTCTATTTTATCTATTTTACGGTATAACTTTCTGACGAATTGAACGTAACTCCTACCAACCCCGGCCATGGTAACACTTTTATCCCTTCAAACTAAAGGAATATACTCAAATAAGAATGGAAAAAAGTTGCTACGAGTGGACCATAAAATTATTAAATTCATTAGTCGATATTTTTTTTATAAGAGTCAACTTTCAAGGAATTAATCTAATTATTAGAACACTTTTTAAAAAATAATCAGATATATTACTAGTAAAATGATTGTCTAGAAAAAAGGCATACCTTGTCCTTGTGAAGGTGAAGAATTGATTATGAGAGTTTGCTCAAGGGAAGAGAAAAGAACAGCATAAGTAATAATAATTCCAAAGCAAGAAAAAACAATTGCTGAGGCAACAAAAATGCCAGAGCCATGATTTTTGAACTTCCAAAGTATGAGGAAGAGAGACTGGATGGAGATGGAAATATAAAAAAGGGAAGTGCTAAATGGCCATAAAAATTTGGCCATAATTTGGCCAGATTAGTCAAAAAGACTGTTATAGCCTTTTTCCTCCAAAATAAAATTAACTTTTTGTTATTTTCTAAATTGAATGAGCATTTATTATTTTAATAAGCTAACTTTTTGGGTTCCACCTATTAAATTACTTAGAGCCCGTTTGGATTGGCTTAAAATAAATAACTTTTAAAAAGTTACTTTGAAATCATTTTAAAAATAAGTAGTTATGTGTTTCTGATGTGTTTGGCAAAAAAGTGTTGAAAGTCACTTCTTTTTATCAAAATGTCTTAAATACCCTTAAAGTTGTTAACATTATAAAAGAATTAAGGGTAAAAAAGTAATATACTTGGTCAAAGTAGAATGATTTATAAGTTAAAAAAAATAAGTAGGGGCACCCTACTTTTAACTTTTAACTTATTTTAAGTTATTCTTTAATTGTCAAACACTCAAATAAGTCAAAAACTGATTTAAAAGTTAGTTTGACCAACTTAAAATCACATCCAAATGGGCTCTATATCTAATGAAGCTTCATCAATGTAAAACAATTCTTAAGATCACAAATTTTTTTTATCATTTATTTGATTTAATGTCAAATTCTCTATATATAAATAATTAATACATTAAATTTTTTTTGTAATATGACTCAATTTTAAATACTCTCTCTATATTTCAAACTTAAACATCTATACTTCATGTACTATAAGAAATCTACACTTACACGGCCAACTAAGTTTATCTATAACTAAATATATTAAAATATAATTATTAAATAATAAACTAAAACTATAAAAAGAATATTTTTGTAAAGTTATTCTTACAAAATCAATTAGGGTGGTGACTTATAAGTTATATGAATTTTATAACTTCTATAATGTATTTGTGTTTATCATATATAAAGTGTTTTGAATTTTGCCTGATTTTATTGAAATATTTTAAATTATACTTATAAAATTATTTAAATGTATAGTTTAAATTTATTTAAACACAAATTCATAAACTTACTTAGTCAGAACTCATATTAATAATAAATAAGTAATAGTTCACATATTATGAAGTCGGCATAACATAAGGGTGTAAGATTATAACATTAATGTCTGTACACTCTCTTGAGTGGTTGTTAACTAGGAATCTAGGATCCTCACTTAATTATTTAAATATATAATTTAATTTTTTAATCATAATAATTAACAAATATGCAAAACTACAATATTAATGTGTAACTCTCTTAGGTTGTTGTTAAATAAGGTCGACACTTATGAACTATATAATTTTTATGATTTCTATAATGTGTCGATGTCTATCAAATCTAAAGTATTTTGAGTTTTGACTATCATTGTTGAAATATTTTCAAATTATATTTAAAAATTTATTTTTATATGTAGTTTAAATTTATTTAGATATAATAATTAATAAAATTACTTAATTATAGCTCATTTTAATAATAAATAAATATAAGTAATGAATTAATGATTCACAAATTATCAAATCGGCATAACACAGGGGCGTAAAACTACAACAATAATGTGTGACTCTCTTGTGTCGTTGTTAACTAAGTGGTCACTTAATTATTAAAAATTTTAGTTTAATTTTTTTAAAAATAGAATAACTGATAAATATGTAAATTTTTAACATTGCTATGTGACTCTCTTGGATTGTTGTTAAATAGGATCTACACTTGTGAACTATATGATTTTTATAATATTTCGATATCTACCATTTCTAAAGTGTTTCGAGTTTTGATTGTCGTTATTAACATACTTTTAATTTATATTTTAAAATATTCAAATTAGTAGCTTAAATTTATTTAAACATAATAATTAATAAAGTTATATACTTAGACGTCATATTAATAACAAATATGAGTAATGATCTGTAAGTTATATATATGGCCGGTACAAGACTGCAACATTAACATATTACTCTCTGGGATTCTCAGTAATATACAATATACTTAGTAAATTGAAGTAAATATGGATTCTGAAATATACAATTGAATGATTAATGATTAATACAGTTCTTCAATGATTAAAAAAACCATTCATACATCGTGAGTGTTTTTCTTTCAGAAAAATAATAATATAATTTTGGGACGTAGATATTTTAAATAAATACTATCGATAATGCACCTTTTGTAGTGATGTCTTGAATTAAGAAAGTAATCTCTTATAATATAATTGTCTTCAAATTTTAATTATTTTTTATTTTAATTATTTAGTTTTTTCTTTATAAGCTAATTCTAGTACTCATATATTTATGAAAAACAACTTAAAAGTTGTCAAATCGATCATTATCATATTTTAAAGTTAAGAAATCATAAAAAAAATATTTAAAAAATTGGAATCTAATTTTTATAGCCAATTTGTATCATAACTCATAAGCGTTATTTCTAATAATAATATCCGATCTCATTAATATTATATTCTTTGAAAAACATTATATTAATATTCAAGTTTAAATTACCCTCTTATCTTGTTTCTTATTTATACTAAATATTTTTTATTTAATTTTATTATTAAATAACAGATAACTACACTCAATTATGAAAAAAAAGTTATCTTTCAAATCATTTTTAAAGTGAATGTACTCAACTAAAAAAATAATTACATTTCATTTTTAATTATCTAAGTCACCAAATGTTGTATTTTTAAAAGGGAGAAAAGTTCATTAAACATGTACTAGTTTTTTCAAAGGAAATTGAAACAAACATGTATTTATTGAATTATGGGAATTTGAAAATTGGTTCATTACCAATGTATTGGGAATGTTCCTCATATATTGAACAATAATTTAAAAGGGAAGGATAAAATTGTCCAAAAATAATCTATTTATAGATTCTGGCCATTATGGCCAAATTATTCTGGCCAAAAGGATTTTCCCTATAAAAAATTAAAATATCTGATATCTATATTAGAGATAGACTATTTCGACGTAGAGTCCTACTTGGAGGAAACACTCCCTATTAAAAAAAATTCATATTCAAAATTTAAATTCAAGACATTTAATTAAGGGAGAAGCAATCCATCCACTCCACATCCTATATGTGAACCCACTAATTTATATAAGTGAAGACGTTGCTTAATATGGAGTAGACGAAACAAAATTGTATTTGACATTTATCTAACCGTTCAATATGCACCACCCAAAAATAAATAAATAAATAAATTATACACCACCCAATGCTTGGCCCATTAAAATATCTAACGTACTTAGTGAAGAAAAATCTAGTCCTTGTTTTTAATTCCTCTATCAAATTGTTGCTCTAACGTTGAAAAAATAATTTTTAAATTGATTTGTTAAATATAAGTTGCTATTTTTCATTAGCACTATGGGTGATCAACAAGGGATGAAATTAGTGGTTTAATTATGATGAATTAGTGATGTTTAATAATTAAAAAAATATTGTTGATATTATTGATTAAATTAAGGCTACTAGTGGGGAACCTCAATTGTTCACTAAAAAGAGAAATTTTGGAAAAGTTGGAATCTCTATGAGTATCTTGATATTGTGGAAGATTCAACGAACTTTCGAATACATATAATTAATTATATTATTATTATTATGCTGGCCCCTAGATGACTTGCCAAGACAAAATATGATTTTGAAATTAAAGAAATGGTCTATTCCCTTCGGTCCTGTTTATTTATCATTTAGCCTTTTACATGTTCATTAAAAAAAAATTACTAGTTATTTGACAAATTATTTTTATTGTTTGAACTCTTAATCTTTTTGTTTCTGCTTAGAAGATTTATTTGAATAATAAGAGTAAATAAAAGAAAAAAAATATTTTTTTGATATGGAAAAATCGGATTCTTTAGCCGAATTCGTTGACCTTACTAGTGGCTACTTTGTTAATTAAATCCCAAAATTAATTTGGGCGCCTCATGACTTTATTGTATATACAGAGAGAGAGAGAGAGAGAGATTCCGTGATATTGTTGGCCATCTTTCACTATCATGAAGATTAAGAGAATATTCTATTTCGACTTTGTGTACTATTAAACCTTTCTGTTAACTCGATACAAAAGCTCGGGCCTAATATATATTAGTTTATTATTTTAATTTATGTGTTACAGATAAAATTAAAAGAATCAATTAAATTTTTAAATACTATTATTGTTAATTATTTTATTATATATTAAATGACCTTTTCAAATAATATCCGTGGCGCATGTGATATTTTGAGAGTTAATTAATTTTTAAAATATGAAATTTTGAGAGTTAATCAATTTTTTAATATATATTTTAGATACGTAATTTTTAAATAATATATGTTATTTTCCATGTCCCAATTTATGTGACACATGTTAAATTTTGAGAGTTAATCAAATTTTTAATATGTTTGTAAATACTTTAAGTTGTGATTAATAGTACTCTTAACGTAATTTTCAAATAATATATGTTACTCCCTTTGTCCCAATTTATGTGGTGCATGTGAAATTTTGAGAGTAAATCACATTTTAATATGTTTTTCAAATATTTTAAGTTGTTAATTATTGTGATTTATGGTACTTAATGTAATTTTCAAATAATATATGTTACTCCCCCAGTCCCAATTATGTAGTACAGGTGAAATTTCGAGAGTTAACAAAATTTATAATATCTTAAGTTGATTTTTAGTACTATTTTTTGTAAATTCATAACATACAAAAAAGAAAATATTAAAATAAAATAAATTAAAACGGATATAATACGAAATATAAATAGAGGAAGTTGAGGAGAAGGGCAAATCGATCGATTGACCGGCTGACCCTAAGCTCCTCAACATTCTCTTCTATTATATTGAGTAATATTTGTCGAAAAGTTTTATGATAGTTATAATAAGGTAATGTTATATATGAATAATGATATTTAACGTTAAATTTTATTTAGGTGATATAAATAAAAGTATATGTAAAATTATTATTTTTTGTACTTTTTATGTTGTAAACAAAATTAAAATACTTGTCTGAATTTAAAATCTCAATTGATTTTTATATTTCATTAATTATAAATTGAAAAGATTAATATAATGCTAGTAAATTTATAACTAGTTGTATTGTACTGACAGAGAATTAAAATTTTAGGAACATACACCTTTAAAATTTAAAGTTTGACGTAATGAATCTACCATCGGGTCATTTCGTAAAATTTCAATTTTTCAGTGACAAAGTCAAACATCAATAGTTTTTTCTCGTGAAGTTATGATCATAGCTGATGGAGGTCATTTTAATTTATTTTTTTTCTTTTTAGATATTCATACTTCAAATTTGTTTGTACATAACAATAATGATGATTACCATAAGTATTTTAATTTATTTATACATAATGTATTTCTTACAAAATATTACCTCACAATATTTGAGTATGACTATTACATAGGGGTAATTTTACAAAGAGTGTAATACTATAATGAATGTCATCATTGTTATAGGTAGAATACTGTTATAAAGAAGTAAAATATAATATGAAAAATCGGCTCGAAAGAAAATCATACCATTATTGTAAAATGTCTTTATAAAGAATGATCGGTATAAAGAGATTTGACCGTGTATTATCAACTTCTTTTATGCCCGATTTATTACTTAATAGTAATTATTTCTTGCTTATAATTTGAGATTAAGGAGAGGGCGTCCGAATTAATTAACAAAATTGGATTTGGAAAGATAGATTATCATGAACAATTAGTTGCACTCACGTCACCAAATGAAAGATTTTTATGATCCATGGTTGACATAAATCGTACTTTGAGTTTTTCCAAGGTCCCAAGAGTACCCAGGAGGCAAGAGATGTAAGAAGTTTTTGTCTGATATATTCAGAACAATAAATTAAAGTTTTAAGAAAATTGTTCATTAATTAAGAAAACAAAATATGTACCTTCGCAAATATATGCTTGATATGACAGTCTTGTGTTGATAATGTATTATGAAATAAAGACAATAAAGTAAATACATTAGACATAAATATATCGAGAGAGTAATATATTATTCAATTTGAAACTGATATATAAATGAACTAAATTAACTTCTTGTTTATAAAAAAATAACGTAGATTGCATAGCTATTTGTAAGATGTTGATATGAATTTGCTTGCAAAACTACTTATAAGCTGCTTATAATAACTTGCTTGGCGCTTGCAAAGCTACTTATAAGCTGTTTGCAAGCTTCTTCCTTGATTCTTAGAAAGTTGTAGAGGTAATAAATAAATATTCATATTAGAGTGTATCTATAACACCTTTTAATTTATTCTACAAACACATGCTCTTCCGACGACTTTCATCATGTGTCCTTTCGATCAACTCGTAAAGTTGAAAAGATTATAAAAAGTTTGAAAAATATCCCTCTGTTCAACAATACTTGTCCACGCTTCTTAAGAAACTATAAATAGAAGGGCAATTTTAGTATATCACCATTTGAATATAATAAATTAATACAATGTCTTGAAAAATGTAACACGGAAATGACTATAATTAATGACAAGAGTAAATTAGAAACTATGTAAAATTATCCATTAATTTCATAAAGTGGACAAGTATTATTGGACATTCAAAAATAATATAATGGACAACTATGATTGGACGGGGATAGAAAAAAAAAGTCGAACCATCAGAAAATCAACGGACTTCACTATAATGCAACTTGGCCAGAAGGTCAAAAAGTGATAAACAAACTTCCATCATCAAATAAAAGTACACAGTATAAATTAAAAACAAGAAGGTAATTAACAATGTCACGCATGACACATGATGAGTCATCAAACTCAGTATTAAGCTTAATTAATACATTATCTTATATATAAAAAAAAAAGTCTACGATACATCGAAAATAAAGGAGATTATTTAATTTCCTTCCACATAATCACACATGTAGATTCATCGATCGTCGTTATCATCATCACTTACCTGCCCTGGCCTTTCTCTTCTCCATGTAGAAAAATGCAAAGAGGGCAACAACAGAGAAAGCAGAGAAGACAATAGAACAAATATCCAAAGTAGCATGTCGTCCGCTAATTGCTTGAATGCTGAAAAGGTCGGTTTCCTTTTCGTCATCAGTGCTTTGTCCATAGCTAATTTCTTCACCATTAGCATTCAAAACATAAGCTCTAACAAAGTAAGTAGCTGTTGGGATATCCCTCTTAATTGTCCAAGTGTAATTGTTGTTTGAGGATTTGTATGGCACGGTCACAATTTTGAATTGACAAGTTTTGTCCTTTTTAAGGTGGTCTTCTGTTTTCCTCCACGCACGATCTTTTTGGCTAATGGGGGCGTAACAGAGCTGCAATTTTACTGACTTGTAGCCTGAGTCTGCCCCTGCTGGGAGTGAAATGTTCAACGACCACTTGAATGTGAGTGCGTCCTCCCCGGCCATTAGGACTGAAAATATTTATACAATCACGTTATTTAAAAGGTAATTGTACGTAACTTTTATTTTTAGTAATAGTGAACGATAATTTAAAGTGACATGTCATGAGAGGTTAAATTGTATAACTAGATCATTATCTGATATCTTAATCAAACAATTAGCTATATCAAGCCATTTAATAGGTTTAATTAATTACACGAGGAAAGAAAATGAAGAGAAAACGATAATTACAAGACAAATAATGGAATAAACCTCAAAACTTAGAGATCGATCGCTAGCAATTCTACTTAATATTTTCCTTCTTCCATAAACGTATAGTCAACGACTAATGCTAAGAAATATATCCCCAAACATACAAGACTTTAATAAGTATATCATATACACATCTATCCATTAATCATGGTTAATTAATTCTTATCTTCACATCAAGAGTCAATCATCCATATAATATTCTTTTTTAAAATTTTTTTGGTGACTCGAACCTATAATCTTTAAGTTAAGAGGTGAAGCCGTCATGTTCAATTTGCAACAAATTAAAGCCTTGAATTGTGGTTCTAGGGGAATAGTTAGTGTGAGAGAGATGCAACTACATAAGTAAAAGAAAAAAACATTTCTCAAATCTGAAAAATAAAAAAGGATAGGTAACACAGCACATACCGCTCCCTTTGTGGTCAGCCTTCACCTCAAGAGTTTTCTTGAGGGTAGAGAACAATATTTCACCGTCACAAACAGCCAAAATTGAACATATGACAATTGTAGCCATGAAAATAGCACGAGTACTAATTGCCATTTTGCCTATTATAATCTGCTTACTTGCCTCTTTTAACTTCTTTTTTTTTTTGGTAATAAGAGAGAGAAAATTGGAATGTAATATCCCTACTGATCAATGATGGCCTTTATATAGATATCTAGATATTTGCCACAAGTAGAGGCCATTTCTTAAAGAAAGGTTAAAAAATGAATAAGTCAAACATAAGCCCAACTGGCAGCTACCTCTCTAACCTCCATAAGGGGTGCAAACAATTACAATAAGACAATGACGTCATTTTCTAATACTAATTAAGTTTTTATATATAATAAAATAGCTAATAGGTGTTTGAATTGGCCTTAAGCCATATTCAAAGGGTAAGTTTATGACGTTTTACAGACTAATAAATTTGTAATTATGGGAACTACTTGTTTGGACAAGAGCTTAATTAGAAGTTGACCTTGGTTTAGATGAATATATTTTTATATTATTTTTGGAATTTACAATTTGTTCCAAGTAATATCCACTGCGATCTTTCGACACATTCGATATGAATATTTAAGGTTATTAATAATAATTTTGGTTAAGAGGTTTGTCCCCTAATGATTTGGAAAGACTCTAAAACAAGAAAATGATCAAGTGATTAAGGTTGATCTATGAGTTGATGCAGAAGGTGGGGTAGGTATATATTTTGATATGAGAAATCGCTAATCGTATGTCCATTAATCAAGTTTACATTATTTAAGGCAGCATCTACTAGTTGGCCTCATGACCTCATCATCTATATTTATATGTAATTTAAACTTATATTATACATTTATACTCTTGATATTTTTGTAGTAGTCATTTAATATGAGGCTTAAGAGGTTCATATTTCTATTTAAAACAACGTGTTTAATTATTACCCGTAGATAGATAATAATCTTGATATATATAGTGTTATCTAGGCTAGAAAGTCAGGTTCTCCTCAGCGCTAAGTATGGTAGCTATGAAGGAAATTTATATTTGACATAGCTTAAAATTTATGCGTAGTTCAAGTTATGTAAGACTTTTTGTACGTTATATTAGAGATCTTCACATAAATCGACAGACAAGTTTACTGTTTATGTTTTCTAATTGATGTACATATCTTATATACTACACTATTATACACATATTATGTATGGATTAAACATATACATTATATATCTATTAGCTATTTTTAGTTTAATCAGTTGGATGGGCGATTATTTAAGTCAATTGTTCTTAAGGGATCCTCCTTTAAAAAAAATAATCAATTTGCTATAATTAATAAAATATTAATATTTTATGTAATAATTAGGTGCAGAGATTTCTAATAATTGTAATTTGAATCTCAAAATCGATTATCAAAGTAAATTTTTGTTTCCAAATATGAAGTTATGAACGGCACTTATGGACTTTCAATATTGACTTCCTAAACTAATGTAATGTTTATATTATCCGGATGAAAACATACCTGGAGTCTAGTAGTTATGTCATAATTATATGGGAAAAAAGTGCATACAAGTTACAAAAGTGCATATGATCACATCATAATATTAATAACATCAGTTCTCGAGTACTACATCGTCAATCTATTAAAAGCTCTATTTTTGAGAAAATATATAGATTTGTGGAAATTCTTTAACATGAGTTCTCGAGTACTACATCGTCAATCTATTAAAAGCTCTATTTTTGGGAAAATATATAGATTTGTGAAAATTCTTTTTGATATGGGTGGCGGTGAAATTCAATCTCAAGACCTCTGTTTGCTCTGATACCATATTAAAGTGTGTAACAATCTCATCTAAAAGCTTAAGCTGTTAGAGAAAACACACTTTTATTAGTTAATTATATTCTCAACACTTATGATAAACTATCTAGTGAAGAAGTTTGGAATAACATATCTGAATCACCAAGTTACTCAACTTTCTTTGTATTGGTTGATCGGTCAAAAATAATTAAGATACTCATGATTATTTTCTCGTGTTAGGAACTTATTTTCAACGATCTGAAAATTAAAAAAACATTTTACTGTATTATTTAAAGGAATAAAATATGCATATCAGAGAAAATGACAAAAATAAGGGGAGCAGATTCATGTAAGTACGGATCACAGCTTCTTCAATTACACGTACGGACGCTTATCTCTTTCTCGTTGACTTTCATTTAATTACTATATTTTTACTAACTAATCACGAATTAAATACACAATTTCTCAAATGCAATTCCTTGTAGAGGGGTAATAACAAGTACATTTCTTTCTGATTTGATTTTGTTTTCTCTTTTTTTCTGCTTAAAGAAATAATTAAGAAATCCAGATTAACGGTGGAGTCTGTGCTTACATTTTATTTAATATGGAGTAGGATAACTGTTTGACTAGAAATATTTATATACAGGATTTATCTAACTTTAGTGCGAAGGACAAAAAAATGGGAAAAGAAAGATGATATAAATTGCAAAAGCTACAGTCTCTTGTTCACGCCTTCCATAGTGGTGTTAAATTAAATTATAAGTCTACTCATCTCGGAACAATCAAACATACGCATTTGAAGTTTCTATATGTGGTTGAATTCTATCATTTTTGCCTGAAAGTTCAAACTTTTGACCTAAAGTTCAACTATTTTTATCTAAACTTCAAATGTGCATATGTGAAGTTGTTCCGAAGTAAACACAAATTGCTTTTTAAAAAGTATGTACGAGTTAAATAACAGTGTCAAAATAGAGTATCCATGAAATTTTTACAACAAAATGCGAGTAAATTGGGCTTTTTTCTGAATCTTGTGTCCCAGGCTTAGCCCATAACCAGCTCAAACAAAATGCTGGTTGAGAGGCCCATATCTAGATACACTCGTACTGCTTTTATCTTCTTGCCTAATTAAGTCCAAAGCTTGTTCTCATATTGCTTCCACTAAATTCTGATGATATACTACTATACTTCTACTAATTCTGTCAAAGTAGGTCCAGCAATACTCTGTATAAGTTTGGCTTATCACAAGCTTTGGAGCAACCACAAAGTTATCTTCGTGTGACTTATAAGGCTAGTGGAAAAAATTACTAATGCTTGCATTAGGATAAACTGTCTACATCACACTACTTGGGTCTAACCCTTCCTAGACCCCGATTAATGCGAAATACTTTGTGCACCATGTTTGCCCTTTTAAGCTCTGATCATTAGCATGTATATTTCACTCATTGTATGATTTACCAATTTGCATAGCCTATCGTTCTTCTTCTTTTTTTAAATACTTACATGTTTTTGCAAGCATGTATATAATATATTGTATTAATTATACTAATTAAGAACTCCAAGCCTCAAGTAATTGGACAGGAGGGAATTAATCATTTTTGCAGCTTCTTAGAATTCGTTTATTTCACGCGGCAAACCCCCAAGGAGGCGGATTTAATTTTCACAAGACTACACAAAGAAAAGACAACCTTTGTGCCGGCCAAATGTTACAATATTTCGTATTCATTTATTTTAGCAATGTTGTCTCTGTC
Source organism: Solanum appendiculatum (assembly GCA_018342035.1). Lineage (NCBI taxonomy): Eukaryota > Viridiplantae > Streptophyta > Magnoliopsida > Solanales > Solanaceae > Solanum > Solanum appendiculatum. The sequence goes on along the minus strand of JAGDQO010000150.1, from coordinate 200,423 downwards.
TTCATCTAAGAATTTCCTGCATTTCCATTCGTATTCGAGATTGTGCTTCCACTCATAGAATCGCATGATGGAGAGGAGATTCAACAGGAACCTGTCGAACGAGAGCAGAGGATCCTCAAAGAGCTTACAGAGGATAATTGCAGAGAACAGAAAGCCTGCTAGTCCTGTCCCTGACTTAACTGATTTTATGAATGACATGTTTTTCGGGACACCAAGTCCTGATAAAAAAACTTATAATCTGAAGGGAATTAACACAAATTCAATAGAAGATGATGATGATTTCGACTCGAGCACAAGGAGTGTTAGCAGCAGGCTAACTCAGGAGTGGCTTCAGGAGGCTAAGCAAATGGTAGCTTCATCTCCTGGTCGTGGAAGTGAGTCGCCCCCAGGGCAGCTAGTGACTTCCCCTAGGTTCGCAACATCTCATGCTAGAATTGATTCTCTTACTGAAGGCAGAGATCCCCTCTCTAGGTCTGCTAGAAGGTAATTAAAACTCATCTTTTTATTTGTATAACCAAACATTGTATTTGCTCTGATCACTGCAATTGAATTGTACAATTATGATCAAAATATACTACTCCTTCAGTTGAAAAAAAAGAAGAGACTTGACACCAAGTTTAAAAAAATAAAAAAGACTTTTCAATCTTGTCATGCTAAATTAAAGTTAAGTATTTGAAGTGTAATTGTTTAGAACCTCAAAGCTTGAAAGAGATCATCAAGAGTTATCATGATCCGTCCCAATTAGCCCAACTTTATGAACTATTTCACTACTAATATTTTCAAGCATTGGTGTGGGCTCTAAAGTTTTGACACCTGCACCCAACTTCGAGTAATTTAGGAAGATGGTGATACTTTAGGTGCAAAAACGAAACAATTAATAGTTAGCCTAATCAGTTCAGATACGTGTTTTAATATATGTATAGAAGGTGATAGTTTAAATAGGAAAAAAGAGAACAACTAATAGTTAAGATGTGAAACTCGTGAAAAAAATAAAAGTTAGGTGTATTTTTTTAATCATGAACTCAAAATTTTACGATAGATATCCTTTGCTGGAAAACCAGGCATAGATCAGTGGTGGGGTTCAGTGAAGAAATCCTCTCAAAAACAGCAAAACACAACCGCAATAAATCAGAGCCGTTAATAATTGATCCTCCTTCAGCCGGCACATCTCCTTCATCAAACGTTCAAGATTGGTTCTCCAATGGGCCCACCACAGGCACATCCGACCCCACTTCTCCCAAGCCCAACAATGAGCAACCCGTACTCACCCTCCCGCCCCGCCAATCAATCAGTCGCCGGACGCGGTTCCATACAAACTCCAATGCACCTCAGCTACATTCTATCAACTCTCCGAAACGAACTTTCAAAATTCCCGCCACAGGCTCAACGGACAATGTATCACACTTTTTAGACGACAAGCCACTTTCTCCACCCAAAAGTCTCATCGAATCTTCTCACCGGAGGTCGATTTCATCGACGACATGCTCAATCCCCGATGATCCTGTACTTTCTCCTCCGAGAAATTTGGTAGAGTTGGCTCATCGGAGGAGTATCTCTGCGTCCACGTGTGCATTTGGGAAGGTTTTGCGAAAGAACAATGTGGACGGAGATGAAGTCAAAGAGGAAGATTTGAAGAGTCAGGAATTGAATCGGTTCTTGAAGGAGCAGAGAGACAAAATCGACAACGTTTTTAGTGGACAAATAAAAGGGAAAGCCAAAATTGTGCTCTCTGGACCTTCCAACAGTTGAGTTCCAGCTGATATTTTTCCAATTTTCGATCCATAAATCATGTGTTTTTGCTTTAGGTTTCGGTTATTTTACTGAGTGAGTTGAGATATTGTAGGTACAAGCTCAATGGTGGCGGCAATTTGCTATGCTTGGTTGTTGGAAAATAGGACGAGGGCTAATGGGCAAGAAGGAGGAGATGCGGATACAATTCAGGTGGTGGTTCCTGTGATGAATATGACAAGAAGGAAAATGTTGAAGCAGCGGCAAGTGGCTCGGCTTTTTCATCTTGTTGGTCTTGATGCCAAATCTCTACTCTTTTCCGATGAGGTATGCTACTAGTAGCAAGATCTTGAGACTCTTAATATGACGTTAAGCTAGAGCTTGACCATAGATTTTGGATCAGATTAAATCTTCAAAAATCTGTTTAGCCATGAAATTTGATCAAATTTTGAAAACAAATTTGATCTTCAAATATTTTCAAGTTCCCAAAATCTGGTTCAGACCGGTTTTTGGATTTTGGGAACTTCCACTCACAGAACTTCAATTTTCTTTTCAAGTAAAATGCATGTCCAAACACAACTTCAAATTCCAAAAATGGATTTCAAAAATTCATTTTTTCAAGTTTTAACTTCAAATCTATGGCCAAACGGGAGTTAAGTTTCCTTTGTGGTCAAGTTTGCAGCCTTGCTATGTGCTTTAACATTGATGTATTGTACTTTTGAACTGTGAACAGGACCAGAGAATACATAGTTAAACTGAAACATTGATCTCAGATTTTCTATGTACACATGCTTTAGCGAATTGTATATATCATGTTTGTACATTGACTTATAGATCAGTATGTTCCTCCTTTTTTAGACTGCAATCAAAGATCTAATTGTGCATCATATGTTAATGCATAGGATATATAATCTCCCTAGAATGTCAGAATAGATCTTGCTACTTATATACTACTTGTAAGCCATTTGGGATTGTTTCCTTTGATGAGCTAATGCTGATTTTTCTTCTTCTTTTGGTTTTGAACAGGTTGATTTGGAAACACTATTGTTGGCTAAGCAGCTAAGCATCCTTGTAATTGGAGAAGACATACTCAAAACTAATGGAGAGGTACTTATAGCGTGCTCTCAGAAAGAAAAGATATATGTTAAATCAGGGAAAGAAACAGCCTAACAAAATTTGGTGAAGCTTTCTAACATTTTCTCCTATCATTTGTTATACATGTAGGCAGTATCAGGGTGTACTGTTCTTACGGACAACTACTGCGAGGATGCTTATGAACTACTTCAGACACCTATCTTGAAAAAGCTTCTGGTACTAAATCAGCTCCATTCTTCAAATTAACAATATAAGCAGATGAGAAGCACTTTTTGATCTCTGACACTCTACTTCTCAGCTCGCAGGCATACTTTTAGACACACAAAACTTGAGTGCATCTTCTAAGGTGTCGATGACAAGAGATGTAGAAGCAGTTCAGCTGCTTTCAGTTGGCTCCATCCCTAATTACAGAAATGCTTTTTTTGACCAATGTATGTTTTTCATAGCAGCTATTGTAGTATTATCATGACATATTCACACCATTTTTTGCGATAGAAGTTTATGATTTTCCTTGTAGTGATGCAAGATCCGAAGGATGATAGTTTCATTGAAGCTAGGAGGCAGAGTTATGGAAATTCACCCATTGAGAGTAAGTACATCGACAAATCTTGGTGATTCATTTGCCTACTTGGAATACTGTTGAACATTTTAGCTTTATTTTTCACTTGACATGATTTTGTACCTGCAATTGAATTACCATTGATGATTGCAGGTAGCCATAAATATAGAGCACATCAGGTCTTGGAGAGGAATTCCATTCCTCAAAAAAATACGCCAAGTTCAGATAAGATATCTAAAGATGTGAAGAATGGGAAGATAAATAGAGTGTCACCAAACACAGGTACTTCACTTCATTTATCCAGCTACGTACTTCGTGTTAATTTTAGTTGAATTAATTGTCATGCACAAAGATCATCATCTTCTAGACTTGGTCCATAAGCTTCTCATCATGTTCATGTAGAATTAATTTGTCTTAACATAACCTGGAAAGTTTCTGTGATATGTGTACATTCTCTGCAAAAAAAAAAAAAAGACATCTGCCTAGTTTCTTACCAATATTAGTCAACAATACCTTATAAGGTAACACATTATTGCTCCAACAAAATCAAATAAGTTATTTCCAATTTGTCAGTATGGAGACTTATCCATGTGCTTATAAGTTGTACTGATAGGATATGATACCATTTTACCTATTGATCTTCCTGCAATAAAATGAAAACCAAAACATAAAAGATAAAAAATTAGTGTTATTTTTTAATTGTTCCTTTCCTCTTTTGAAACATCTGATAGAATATGAATGCTAGTGCAAAGAATAATACATTGTCAACAATTTAAGGATCAATTGGCCTAATCATATATATTTATTTTCTTCTAGGTAAACCTACAATATCACCTATACATGCTCCTCCAGCATCACCAGCAAAACCAGCCGATGCTTCACGTGGCAAGAACAAGACCTTCTTCTTAGCAAAGTGGTTTGGTTTTGGGAAGTGAGTTATAATTAAATCTGCTAAAATATTAGTAATTTCGATCATGCAATGCTCAAATTTAGTCTGAGAACTGTCAAGCGATAGAAAGTGATTCTTTTTTTACAACATTAATAGGGAATTTTCAAAATGTTTGGAGAGCATTTTTGGTTTTTGGTCTAATTTAATTGATTTCTTTTGTGTATGGGCCTGTTTCCACATGCTACAATGTTTTTTACATCTGGATGTATTTGTTGATTTTTTTCTTATGTTAAATTTATGTCAACCTTGTAATCCTTATGGTAGAGTTAATCTACATGTGATTTTATACGAGATATAATATGAAATAAGAATATGAACACCTAAAACTTGTATATGTTTACTAACTTCTTTTTATCTAATTACAAGTATAATAGCTAGTGATGTTAAATCTAGATTCTTCTTGTATTACAATCTTTCTATTATCTTTCAGCACATAGTTATGCATCCCATAATAATTCCTGCATAACTAGTGTGATCACTTCAAGAACCGATCTGCCTTACTTATGCTCAGTTCTCTTCTGCATAAATGATACTTACACCAGTAAAGTAGGCAAATATCCCACAACAACCAGAGGAATGAATAAACATCCTAGGCATTTGTCTAGTTTATATTTCACATAACATTATCTCTGTGGAAAATTGATAGTTATTGCTGGTTAAAAGAGCATATTTTACTCTAATTATGTAGTAGTCAAGTTATTATCCTGATTTCTTCCCATGAAAATGCTTGATGATCAAGTAAATTTTATTCCTTGAATAACAGCCAGTTCCCTTACTTCCAACTTTCAACTCAACATCTATGTTCAGATTTGTATACCTTCATTTATTTCATTCTTTTTAACAGTTATGTCAAAAGGTCTATCCAGCCATAAATAATGCTGTTATCAATCAAACTTATCAATAGGCTAACCAACCTTAAGTAGGACTATGGCCAGACTGTAGAAAAGCTATGACTTAAAGTCTCCAGCACATCTTTTCACTTGTTTTATTGGCCTGAGCCAATAAATTTCTGGTAGAACTCCAGTGTATTAAATCTACCATACCTTATCATTTGTTTTGTCTTATCTTCAAAGGTTCCTCATTTTGAACTCCACCTCTGCCCACATCCCTTTTAGAAAGTATGATAAATTAATGATCATCAAATCATTGCACAATAAATTTTGTAAAGGAAGAGAAAACTCTTTGAAATATTATATAGTTAAAGGATTTTGCGATGGTATGCAAAAGCATTTGTCATTTTTCTTGAAATAGGAACTCACATAGTTCATTTTTACCTAAGTTAGTTACACCAAATGCAGAAATACAGTGAAGCAAGATGTATTCAATGTTTTTCTGTATATATATATATAGAATTTAGAAGACAAAAGTATCATAAAAATAATTGCTCACTTATGAAAAACCAGAGTTGAGAAAGAGAAGAAAACTGTGGGGGAAAACAAACATGGAGATGCCCCTAGATTGGGAAAATAATTGAGCATGTTAAGTTATCCAATCAGTCTTTGTCCAATTATGCCCATTTCTTTTTCACAAACAGCTGTAACTACCTTGCAGCCACAATATGCTAATTTGGGCCCCAATTGTTCCCATGTGCTTTGCTCTTTTCCTTCTCTCAGCTGTCAACCCAATCTCCTTCCTAACTAGGCCATGACATGAGTCTCAGTTTTTCTCTTTCAACCATTATGTTTTCTTTAGCTGCTTTTAATGATGATAGATACAATAAACCAATATTTTCACTCTATGTAATTTTCTCATTCTACTTTCCAAGCATAAAGAAACAAGCAAAAATCTGAAGAGTTGTTTGAATTTAACCCCTCTATTGAACCAGAACTTCCTGTTTGGGATGATAAAGGAGTTGATGTCGATGAAGAGAATGGCGGTGATGATAATTCGGATACTGATGAAGGGGATGTGGATAACAGAACTGGCTTGAAAATGAATAAAGCATGCCTTAAACCAGGATTGAATATCCAGTCATGAACATCCCAATATACTTCTATTCTCACTTTGTCGAGATGAATCGATTCGTTTCCTCTGAATTTCCACTGCAAATGCTTCACATGAATGAACAATTTCCCATCGATCCTTATCTCCATTTCTGGATCAACCCCATCGATAGAAATTCCGCTACTGTTAATCCTGTTCTTGCACCCAATAGAGATCTCATGCATTCTTCCCTTGTCATGGAACTTAACTCTTGTTGAAAACTTCCTCTTGCCAAAAATATGTTCTTTTCTTGATACAAGAATTGGTTCAATCAGTGCTGGCCTGCAGCCTGTCTTTCTATAAGCATCTTTCTTCAAATCACCAAGAAGCAGAATAACTTCCTCATCACAAACCACTGCTACATAGTACTCTGAGCTTGGCTCTGTCTCACCATTAAATTTAGCAGCCTTAAGATCCCAGAATATGTCAACTGGCTTACCGTCCACAAGAAAATGCTTTGAACCTTGTTTCCTCCAAAAGTACCAAGGCTTTAGCTCCACCTTGCAAGTATACAGTCCATCTCCACTTGAACCATCTACTGACACTGATAAACCATGGAGCAACAAGTTCTTGCACCAAGTAACTGTAATTAACCTGCACTGATCAGCGATTTTCGTCCGATAAACGGACATAATAATGCTTTGTCCTGATCTAGTTACTGCAGCATGATCATCTGATAACTTTTCCCCTGCTGAGAAACAAGCAGGGATTGAATCTTGCATCATATAGCTGATGAATCTTGATTGACTATCTCAAAGAGCATATCAAAAAGGATGAGAAAGAAGTAGTATAGTTTTTAAGAGGATAAATTATTTTGAAATGAGTATTGGCATAGGGAAAGAATCCTAGATATTAAATGTTTGTAAGTAACAGATGCCTCCAGAGGTGATCTTGGCAGCATTGATGAAATACAATAATAAAAAAATATGTATCTGAACTGGCAAATAGATGGCAAGATGAATGAGAGTGAGTGAAGAGCAACCCCTTTTATATTCAATTATCTAATGTTTATCATTGCTTTCATTTTTCTATTTGGTTTATTATTTATTAATAATGTAGTAGCTTTCTTGGTTAGACCCCATTTCCTTTTAAAATGCTTTTCAAAAAGACAACTTTTTTTGAATCCATGGTAGACTTGATTATGTCACAGTTAAAAATACTCATTTCCATGCAATGGTGAAAAAGCAGAGAAGTCTTCTTCACCAGATCTTAAGTTAGTAGATCTTTATGCACACGATGACCAGTCAAAACCAAAAAATGGAGTTCCCAATGAATGATTCTTCACATTCTTTTACACTTCCTTCGAGATATATAATTGACATCTGAGTTTATTGGAAATAACACCAAGAATAGTATTCCTCCGTCTCAAATTATTTATTGTAATTTCTAAAAATAGTACTTCCTCCGTTTTAAAATAATTGAATTGTTGAGACATTTTTCATATTTCAAATTAATTTAATTGTTCAGTTTTCAAGGCTACTTTAAAAATATTTTTCCATTTTTACCCTTCATTCCATGTGATGAGTTCAAGAAACTTTAATTGCTTTAAATTATTCTAAAGACTAATTTGACAATAATTAATAAGGGCAAAAATGGAAAGTAATGTTTAATTTGTGTCCTAATCTTCTTTTCTTAAAGGGTGTGAAACACCCCAACAATTCAATTATTTTGAAATGGAGGAAGTAATAGAGTATATAAAATTACTGTCTCCATTCACTTTTACTTATCACACAGTATTAAGAAAACAATGATTGACATGACTATTTTATCACACTATTCTTATTAATTAATGTTTAGTATTAAATCTTGGAAAATGATTTTGCAAATAAGTAATTAATACCAATGATAAAACATGGGAAGAAATAATTGTCTTTTCTTAATATGTAAAAACTTAAAAGTGACAAATAAAAATGAAAATCTATGTGAATATGAGTATTTCTCATTTTAAAAACTCAAGACAAAATTAATTATTTTCATCCTATTTTACTCAAAGACTACAAACACCTTAATTATGAGCCGACGACATGTAAATATTGAATGAAAAGAGATTACATATTTTAAGACAGAACTATTGATTAAACCATCCTATCCCTTTGAACTCTTCTATATCCACTTGTCGTAAATTTTTATTTTGAAAGTATAATTATTTGAATGATTCAGAGTTGAAGAAGTTAATTTGAAGATAAAAGAGGAGAGGGAATCTAGGCAGGGGGACTGAAACAAAGCAGAATGAGTCAGTGTAATTAGGTGAAAGTGTTTTCAGATCTGGTCCAACTCAATCTTCTTTTGTTCCTTAGCTTCATGACAAAAGGAAAATGGGAGCATACACTCATCATCATCATGTATTGGATCTCTAGTGAAAAAGAATCATCATTCATGAATTTAAGATTTTAAAGGAGTTTAATTAAGTACAAGTTCCAAGATTTAATATTATAGTACAACTAATACATTAGTAACACTTGTATACTTAGATTAATTAAAAGATTAATACAAAGGGAAAGATAATCTAATCATTATATATTTTCCCATAAAACGTGATTATTGTTCTAATAAATTTGATTTGTCATGGTTGCCTTTTTATCAAACAGTAGGAGATATCTCCTGCATTTAATACTCAATCTTTGGTTGGTAGCCTAAGATATTGCTCCCTGACGGTCTTTTTTGTCTGTCTTTTTTAGAAAGAAAAAACTGTTACAAAATATTTATCATTTTAGGAAATTAAGTAGGCATTAATTTTGTTTTCAATTAGACCTAGTCCTTACTCAATAAATATAGAGAGAGAGATTAATATGGTGAAAAAGAAGAATAAATCACAATAGTTTAATCATATTATTTGTTTAGTTGAGCTCATCGTATGAGACTTGTGTTGTGCGACTTATCGCTTCGTCACATGTGAATAGCGGCCGTGGGCTCCATCATCCATGTCAACAACAAAAAAATGTGATACACGACATTAACCAAACAAAGTGGTCGTTACAGACAACAAATCCTTTCAAAACAACAGCTTCAAGCAATTTCACCAAATTTCCAAATAACTTTACTTGCTTATAGTGGCTACACCTTATTCGTACAATCAGAAATTTAAATAAAATAGTCACGCAAAAACCATGATTTAACAAAATATAATGTCGAAATCTGCAAGTATGAAGCAATATGTGAAAGTTAGGCCTAATAAGAATTAAGATCAAGTCCAACCAACAAATACCAAATACCAAGATTTGAATAACGTTGGGCCAATATCTCAGTGAGAAGGGATGATGTCTGGCCCATTTATGTTTGGAGTAGTGTCCATATATACCCCAATAAGATCATTTGATCAGCTTGCACAACCAAAATGGAACGAAAGAGACCGTTTCTAATCTTAATGGAAACAAATGAGGCCTAAACACCTCGTGCTGTACAGGAAACAGTCACCTCTTTCTGCTCTTATATATTTCAATCTTTTTTTGTTTGGATTTGGCTCCTCTCCATTTTCCCCAAGTTCCTACTTAGAGCCCGCTTGGATGATATTTTAATTTGGTCAAACTAACTTTTAAATCTGTTTTTGACTTATTATAGTGTTTGACAATTAAAGAATAACTTAAAGTAAGTCAAAAGGAACTTAAAATAAATTAAAAGTAAGGTGCCCCCTACTTATTTTTTTTAACTTATAATCATTCTAATTTGACCAAGTATATTACTTTTTTGCCCTTAATTCTTTTATAATGTCAACAACTTTAAGGGTACTTCAGACATTTTGATAAAAAAAGTGACTTTCAACACTTTTTTGCCAAACACATCAAAAACACATAACTGTTTATTTTTAAAATGACTTTAAAGTAACTTTTTAAAAGTTACTTATTTTAAGCCAGTCCAAACGGGCTCTTACATTGGTGACACATGGCATAAGTTTAATTTAATGGCAAATATTTAATTAATTAAAATAAATCCTTAATCATAGTTAAAATAATTAATTACTTTCATATATTTTCTCTCAATCTTTTTACTATCCAAAATTCTAGATCTGCATTATATTTTTCCTAAATATATATTTTTTAAAAATTCATTCTTGTGTAGAGTAAATTTCCTAAATATATAAATGTGAATAATTACATATCAATCGTTTTACCTTCGTTTATTCATTATAAATTTGAATTAATTTAATTAGAGATTATCAAATATAGAACAATGGAAAAACTATTGTACTTTAAAAAATGTTGTTTACCTTTAAGATCGATAGTTTTTCTTACAGGTTGAACAATTGTTTTTGCAAAGAGTACTATCATATAAAAATATATAAATAAAATTATATTCATAGAAATAGTAAAGTTGCATAAAATAATTCATCAGTAATAAGTTGCCGATTATATATTGCAGAAGGAGAGTTAATTTGATTATGTTATAATGAGTAATTAAGACAAAGTGATTAGATATGTAGATAATACTTGCATTCATATATTTACGAAATTTACTCAAGGCAAAAAGAAATAATTAAAAAATAAATTTAGAAGAATATAATGTAAATTTAGAATTGTAAAAATCTTTTGGGAGAAAATGTATGGAAGTAATAAATTATTCTAACCATGGTTAGAATTTTATTTTAATTAATTAAATCTTAGCCATTAAATTAAACTTATGTCATGTGTCACTAATCCAAATAGGAACTTGGAGAAAATGGAAAGGAACCGGATCCCTTTTGTTTGTTCAAATACATGCGGCATTTTAGGAGTTTCAAAATAGAGAAATACTCTACAATGTAGTAGTAGTCGTTGAAAAATGAAAAAGTCCTACTTCGTTAGTTGATGAAATAAGTAGTTTCCTTATATTGACTTATATATTTCTCTTTTAGGGGTGAATTTGGGGTTTCTTCATAGAAATAGAATTTTTTATGTAAATATTTTTTAAAATTGGTATAATATTATCTGCTCATACCTATATTACAAGAAGACTATGGTGCACTTAGTTGAAGATTGAATTAATTATCTAGATGATTGTATATCGATTCCCACTAAATACATCATATTTTAGAAATTCTAAATTTGTCATTGGTCCTTCATAAGCTAGTTCTAGAGATTGAATTAGACCCAAAATTTAATTATTCCTTTAGATTATATCAAAACAAGACCCATATCCAACTTTGGACATAAAATATAGAGTTAAAAGAATGAAAAAAAGTGTCACATCGATATTAAATTGTTGCAGTCATTATCAGGAGATTCAAAACCAAAGAGGCACATGTAGTGTTGCGTAATACATGTTGGAACTTTGGAACAAGTTCCTCCTAACAGCCTACAAGAAAATGGCCTACCTCATTTCCTTCCCAAGAATAATATGACTTTGTGCGCCGAATTATTCCATTATATCATAATGACAACCATTTCATTCACAAAAAAATATATTCTAATCTCTTTTATTTGCCTTTTTCTTTCATCAAAATGCTATTTCCCCCACCCAAACCACCACCTGAATTACGTGAAAGGCTATGAAGTAGTCTATTGATCATTTTGAAAACAATAACCACCTCTTTTTGAGTCAAATTATATTATCTGGTATTTGAAATTCACTGATTCAACTAATTTAGATTCACATCATTTAAGATTAATTTACTATGAATTTCTCCATTTCAACACTCGAACTCGAGACCTCTTATTCATAATGAAGAGACAATTCATACATTTCTCGATGATAGAGTAACAACATTATATTTTCATCAGTTATATAACTTGTTAAATGTTAAGCATATATAACTTTTTAATTCACAATGTCGGTGAATTAATTTCTTTTATGAGAAAAGCCATGTGGTAACAGCTCTTATTAGTTGTGAGCATTTATCTCATCATGAGTATATAAATTCTTTTATTTTAAAGAAATAAAAAACAGATACTTGTAAATGAAACAACTGGGAATGGAGCACTGAAAGAAAACGTTAATATACAACCCAATTATTTTGGTTAGCACATGTCAATGTTCCCTAGCTTTTCCTATGTTCTAATTAACTTACTATTACTGTATACTTTGGCCCAACATTCTTTTGTTACATTAATTACTCATCCCAACCTGCATTAGTTATAATTAGGAGTCATATTAAGATTAGTTAACATATATTAGTAGTTAATTTAACTACGGTTAAATGATAAAAGTTTGTGTGTGTTACATAAATATACCACATATTCATCTATTTGATATAAGCATCAATCTTGTATAAGTTTTCCCCTCTCGTAATTTTGAGTTAGCTTTATATAACTTTTTATAAAGAAAAGGAAACTAGACTACTAGATCTACTACATTATTAATCAAATTATTTAGATGTCATTTGCACTTTGACTCCTATTAATTTTGTGTTGATCTTAATTTATTTTATGTCCTTTGTAATAAATAATTTTTTCGTAAGGTATAAATTTATTATTTCATATCATAATATGCCACAAGTTAATTTAAATGAAACCTCTATCATTCTTCAATAAAAATAAAAAATATTTTTCTTTCATGTCTAAATTATGCTCATATTTAATCTTTTTGTAATGCATCATGCATGTATGTTCGTGGAAAATTTCATTATTATTTTATAAGTTGACTATATCCTTTTCAATGTTCTCACGACTCCATAATATAATTGGTGTTCTTCACAAGTTGACCACCACTCATTTATTTACCTTTCTTCATTTGTCCTTTTTTATTTTTAAATTAAACTAAAACAAAATCGCTACATTGCAATCAAACATAGTTTTCAACTACTTCTTCACCCGAAAATACCTAAAAACAATACTCCTTCCTTCTCCATTTAGGTAACACAATTAAAATTTTAAGAGTCGATTAATTATTTTTTGTAAATAACTTTTAATATTTTAAATTGTTAATTATTACGCATAATTTATAATACTTTCATCAAAAATTTTCTTAAGAATATACCATACTTTTAACAATTCATTTAAGAGAAAAGTATTGAAAACACCTCTAAACTCGACGTGAATTATTAATTTCAGCGAACTATTGATATTTCTAATAGTCAACTGTTTAGTTGAAACGGAGGGAAGGGAACCGTAGCCAGGGGTAACTAGACAGAGAATACTTGGCTGTATTTGCCAAATGTCTCCTTAAACGTTCCACAAGTGTGCTGCTTTAAAATTCAAAAAAAGTAAATAAGAGGATTGCCTTTCCATAATCTTCCAGAGTTGACTAATAAAAAGAAGCTAAATAAAAGTAATACAAAATCGAAGAGTCCGTCGGTCACAATCAGTTAGCCGATTCCCTCCGTTTATACGTTTCAGAATCAGAAATCACAACCACCTTCTTTCCTTCTTTTCTCACCCGCCACCTCAACCTTCCTTTCTCCTTTACACGATTCGGCACTCACCAAAACCTACGTAAAGTCCTATATACTGCCTACCTGAAGAACAACAGAGTAATCAAAATTGTTGATGATACTGTAGAAATTGGGAGATTTTTTTGTTTTTTTTTGACTGATTTGATTCAATCGAAGAGCTAGGGTTCTGAATTTTGTGTCATTTTGATTCATTGAACGAAGAGAATGCACCAGGATTCAACGTCGGAGCAGGAACCGGACGAATCTGAATCTGAGCCGGAGTTCGTAGAGCTCGATCCTACTGGTCGTTACGGACGGGTCAGTTCTCACTATTTAGAAACTCATTTTATTTTTTTTAGTTTAATTTAACAGAAAATTTGGATATTTATCTGCTGCTGATAATATTGTTACATTTACTATAATTTTATTCTGCATTTGAGTTATGGCGTTGATTTTCTTTGTTTTATGCAGTACAAAGAGGTTTTGGGAAAAGGAGCTTTTAAGAAAGTGTATCCTTTATCAAACATCTTTGCATGTGTATGATTTGTTTTCCATTTTTTACTTTTTTTTTCCTTATAATGTTAGTTGTGTAAGTGCTGTATTGTCGATTCTTTGACTTACTATCGGGAAATAGATATCGAGCATTTGATGAATTGGAAGGAATAGAAGTAGCTTGGAATCAGGTTAAAGTTGCTGATCTTTTGAGGAATGCTGTGGACTTGGAGCGTCTTTATTCTGAAGTTCATTTGCTTAAAACCCTCAAGCACAAGAATATCATCAAATTTTACAACTCTTGGGTTGACACAAAGACTGAGAATATCAATATCATTACTGAAATATTCACTTCTGGGAATTTAAGACAGTATGTGATATTTGTGTTTTCTTCTTCTTTTCTTCTGTCATTTGCTGAATACCTCCTCCCAAGGTAAGGTCATATTATGAGTTTCTCATTGTGTACGATTATGCAGATACCGCAAAAAACATAAGAAGGTTGATTTGCGAGCACTCAAGAATTGGTCTCGGCAGATATTGGAGGGACTGTCGTATCTACATGGTCACGACCCTCCAGTTATTCATCGAGACCTTAAGTGTGATAATCTTTTTGTCAATGGTAATCAAGGGGAGGTGAAAATCGGTGACTTGGGACTCGCAGCAATTCTTCGTAAGGCTCGTTCAGCTCATAGTGTCATTGGTGAGGTCTTAGTTCACTTTGCTAACTTTTGCATCTATCCAAGACTGTTATTGTTAGTGTCATTCAGATGGTCCTTTAATTTTACCAGTGCAATTCGATATTCAATCTCAGGTACTCCAGAATTCATGGCACCAGAGCTTTATGAGGAGGAATATAATGAGCTAGTAGATATCTATGCTTTTGGCATGTGCTTGCTGGAGCTGGTGACTTTTGAGTATCCATATGTTGAGTGTGCAAATGCTGCCCAGATATATAAGAAAGTGACATCAGTAAGAATTCTTGTCTTTCTTGCACATCTATTATGTTCTCTGTTTCCTTGTGTCCTCAAACTTTACCACTACATCCTTCATATAGTAGGAATAGAAACTGCATAAATGGCTGTCCAGTTTCCAGCATTTTGATTCTTAAACTGCTGAGCTTAGAAACCAAAGGTGCCTAAGCATACATCAGTTAGGTTCAATTTGATTCGGCTCATTTTGTTTTGTTTAAATTTGTTTGATGATACAGTAAATTTGGTCAATTCTAAACTAGTTGGAATCACTAATATGAATCCTCTTTATATTCCACTGTATTCTGATCCATTTCATTCCAACACTGTAACCAACTTTTCTTAAGGAACTTTAAGAAGTTTCTAAAATTAGAGGTTCTCTAAATCTTGCACTTATCCCTACCCAGACCTAGTGAAGTGTAACAACAATAATTTTGATTTAAATTCGACTAGTTAATATTCCCTATATGGATCTTTAATTCCATTGTGCTATATTCTTTGATAAATTCACAAATCTTAAACTTAGCACCAGATATGGTAAATATAAGTGGATAACTTCTCGTGATATAGAAGAAGTGAAAATTATATTGCTTCAAATTGCACAAATTTTAGGTTGCAGAAATAATAATGGAGGAGGGTCCAATCGATTGCATAAGATGAATCTTGAGAAAGAGATGGATAGTAGTGCTATATGCCTTGCTATGGTGGTGGTGGTGACAAGGCCTTTCAGCCTCGCTTACATGGTGGCTAAGTCTAGACTGAGAATACAGAGCCCAAAGACCTGTGGCTGAGGCATCTAGGCAGGGGAAGAGGATAATAGACTAAGACTTTGATACTAGAGAGCCTAAAAAACTGATGTTGGCCAAAGAAAATGATTGGAAGATGAGATAGAGAAAAATATCACCATCAGTTAAAAGAAAATTGCAAGGAAATCTTGGAAAAGAAATCTAAAAGGAAAATATAAAGAAAACTTAAAGAGAAGACCGAAAAAAATACAGGACTTCTCGTAGAGATTCGATCGCTTAACCTTGACCTTGGGCCTTGGGGACAGTTACACAAGGCATCTGGATAATGCATCGATGGTAGTGTTAGATGCCTCGCCATGGTGTTGGTGACAAAGGCATTGCTGCCTCAGTTTACATGGTAGTTGAGATGAGGCTGAAGAAGAGAGAAATAAAGGTTGGTGGTTGAAGTAATGTCTATGATGAGAAGAAGACATCAGCCTAAACCTTTGATACAAGACAGCCATCAAAAGCGAATACATGAGCAGAGTAAAGGCTTGGAAAAAAGGGAAAGAGAAAAGTGAAAAGAAATCTGATTAAAAAAAAGATAAAAGAATATTTCTATGGAAGTCGTGGAAAAGATAACTCTGAGGAAAAATAGAGAGAAATGAAAGAGAAGAAAAAAACAGGTGAAAGGGAGTAAAAATACAATATAGGAATTCACGGAGATACTCAATCCACCCTGACCTTAATTACTCTACACCAAGGCATCTGATATTTGCTTCTACTGTGTTTTAATAATATATGAATCCATTGAGAGACTCATTAGTGGAGTTAACAGCTCGTTTGCGACGCTTAAACCTTGAATCCCGATGATGTATAAGTTCAAGGGATGATGCACATTATACCAAGCGATATCATCCGACCCGCTTAGTTGGAAATATCTTTTGTGAAACTATCGACTAAAGTATGTTATCTTCGATTTTTAGTTTGTTTTTGTTAGTTGCAATCACTTGAGATTTTTCCTTCAGGATTCGTCATTGTCTACTTTAATTTCAATTTGCCGTTAAAGACAGTTTGGCGTTGCCCCACGCTGTGGGGGTGGTGGGTGGGTGTTATTCACTGCTCTTTCAGTCTTCGTGTTTTCTATTAATTTGTTTACTTTGTTTTTAATTCGTTGGAAGGGTGGTAACCAGAGGCAGTCCAAAATTTGAAAGTTCCACGTGTGACCACATTACTTTGAATCTTAATAAAGTAAAAAAATGGTTTGTTTGATCGATTTTGGCCTTCAAATTGGATTATTCGTCTTCTCGATTTATCTCTGATCCTAATATTGATTATTCAAATGCAATAGGCAATGTAGGAATTGGCAAATGTTGCATTTGCTGTTTATCATGAACAACACATCATACTTTTTCCAATGAAATGAAGGGCACTCTGTTGAAGCTTTATGAATCTGCAGGCATACTGGAATTATGACTTCCATTTCTAATAGCTAATATGTTTAAGACAATATTTTATCCGGCCTAGAAAACTACCTGAAAGCATTGTGATTGGACTACTTGAAGATAATTGTCATATATCTTGTGATAACACCAATCCCAGCAGGGAATTCTCAAGGAATTTCAACTTTCTAGAGAAGTCTACAATTGTCAATTTTCCCCAAAAGAAACTGCTCTCCCTTGGGAATTTCTATCTTAGTGTCAATTTGATTATTTACCATTGAAGAATATATAAATTCCTTAACTTGCTGTCATCAGCTGTTTTATTTAGACCCAATCCCATTTGAGATCAAATTCTCTCACTTTGGTAGAATATTCTAGTCTCTTTAATAAAGAGATAAAATATCCAGTAACTATGTAATTAATTCAATTATAATTGTTTGGATGATGTACCCTGCTGTGTCATAAGGGTGGTACTGAAAAGAAGGGAAAGATTCTCTTGTACTAAACCAGAAAAGCCAAAAGAACATTTATAAAGAATGCTTAGGCTGTTGGGAATGCCTATTTTTTTCTTTTCCTTGTGATGATCGGGCACTTTCAGTGCCTAGCTCAGGTTACCCTATTTCTGGCTCTCAGTTTCATCTCAAAATACTATCCACTTTCCTTTAAGAAAAATATTGTTTCTTTACCTTCATAGCATTTTGATAATTTATTACTTCAAAGGGATAAGCGACCTCCTTATAGAATCTCAAACTTATCACTGATTGTGGGCCTACTTTCTCTCTGAAACACTAAATTTCTACTCTACTTTAAAAAAATTAAAACTTAAAATAAAGGGATAAAGGGAAGTAATTCATTTTATATATGTGATTATGACTCAAAGAAAAGCCAGGAAGCTTACTCATTGATTTTTATTGTTTGGCAGCTAAAATATATGTAAGGCAATATGTTAGTCTACTTTTTGATTCTTTATTTTGCTTTTTGGGATGCTACTGGCAGTGGTCCTGCATTGATGATTTCATTCTGAGTGTTAGTTGACAATATTAATTCTTCTATGACTGTAATTTTGATATTTATGGACTGATCGAAAGATATATATGTTGCTTAGAGTTGGTTTTATTGACCTTTGATTTCTTGGATCAGTTTTTCTATTTTCAATGCTAAGATTTTATACCTAACATCCTTGAAGGGAATTAGGCCTGCATCATTGGCAAAAGTAAAGGATCCTGGAGTTAAAGCATTTATAGAAAAATGTATTGCAAAAGTTTCTGAGCGGCTGTCTGCTAAGGAACTATTGATGGACCACTTTCTCCGGTCAGATGATGATTCTGGAAGCATATCTAGATCCTTGAGTTCCCACCCCATACATGCAGGTAACTATATGATTTCAGCTACACATAGATATGTCTGGAGCATGTTGACACTTCTGGGATCTTGCAGATAAGAGTGATGATAGTGGAAGAAGTCCCCAGGACCATGTGCCTGAAGGAAGCAGAGATTTCGCAGTACAGGGCCAAAGAAAGGACCTAAACATAATTTTTCTCAAACTGCGAATAACTGACTCTACAGGTTATGCCGTGTTCCTTATTCTCCACCAAACTAAGATGATTCACTTCAATAGCTTGACATTTGCCCTGTATCTCAGGTCATATTAGGAATATTCACTTCCCCTTCGATATTGAAGTTGATACAGCAAATGCTGTTGCGAGTGAAATGGTTGAAGAGTTGGACCTGACAGATCAAGACGTCTCTGCTATTGCTGATATGATTGATTCAGAAATCCGGTCATATATCCCAGATTGGGCACCAAAACAATGTTCTAGCAATCACATCACGGATGAAGTTTCTTCTTCTGAGAGCAGTGAAGCTCGTGAAGTTGCTCCTTCTGAGAGCAGTACCTCTGGAGCTTGTGATGATGTTTCCCCTTCAGCAATGAACTCCACTCTTTCTGGTGGTCTTGTGTTGGAAAGACTTCCTTCAGGTCGTAAGTACTGGTCTGATTCACCAAAAACAACCAGCAGTGCGAGCTCTCCACTCAGACTGGGTCCTTCAAACCTGTCACAAGCAGATTCACCAATTCCTGAAAGTAGCTGGACTGAAGAAAACGAACAATTACCTATTAGCCAGAAAGAGGGAAGCAGCTCAGGTGATGGTGCCTTTGATCATGAAGAGAGTGAAACTGCAAATGATATTGATGAAGAATCTAGTGTGATTCCAGATTCAAACTCAAGTGATAATAAGCAATCTGCTGATTTAACTTCCGAGACTGAGCATCATTCATCAGGGAAAAGAAAAAATCATAGCAGCAACAAATGTTCAGATGACATTGGATATATTGTGGAGAAACTTGAGACGCTGGTAGATGAGCAGCGTAAGGAGCTTGATGCGCTCAGAAAGAAACATGACTTGGTTATCTCAGATGTTATAAGCAAACTTCCTCCTGAGATACGCAGTGGAGTGCTCGCTATGTGTGGTCACAAACTATCTCCCAATAGTCTACGAAACGAAAGAGGCTGCTCCAGTACAAACTCTGAAGGCCCAAGCTCCTCTTTGAAAATGTAAGTGTTACTGGCTTATTATTTGCTACTAAACTGTGGATATAACTAAGGTTGTTCTTTGATTGTGCCAATCATGTTACTTATGATTGACTGTTACTACCAATCATGTTACTTACCTGTTTCAAGATGTTCCAGAATGCTGAAAAACTTTAGAGTTGCTGGCAATGGTTACATGCAAAATTCAGTAGCTGGAAGTGTTTTGAATGGACCTAGTTTTAGACGCTGTTTCAGCTCTGTCAAGGGAAACATCAGTTCAGGAATGGGAATTGCCGTAATTTTGAAAGAGGAAGCGGGAGAGTGATCTTCAGTGAGCGGTGCTTCAAGTAGCCTTAGGTGAGTTTATAGTTGGACAACATATTCAATCTTATGTTGCCATGACATACACGACGAGTAATCCCTTAGTCCTTCGGAAGATCTTGTTGACCAGCTGAAACGGATTTAAAATCTCATATTCATGAATGAGATGCCACGAGCTGCAGCCAATAGGTTCTTACATTTTCGTGAAGTGTATACTTGTATATATTTACATTTGTAATTAGCAAATATTAATTGGTTTGAAATCACGCCTGTTGAGATATAACCTTCATATGTCCTTTAATTTTATCAGTCATGTTCTATAAACCCGTAAAGATCTACATTCATTGTGAGAAGATCATTGCTTGCTATTCACCCTTTTATTTATACAGGATAATCTTTTGAATGAAGTAATTTGCTTTTCCTTCTTGAATCAATGACAACTAGACACAGGTTCAAAGATATTTTTCTGTAAAAAGGAAAAAAAAGAAGGACAAATTAATAAAGAAACAGGTGATAAAATTGCATATAACTAACGGCAATTTTTGTGTACATGAATATTGGAAAGTCTCAAATTAGAGTACCTGAAGTAGAAACGTGGCATAAAGAGAGACTCTAATGAGTTAATCACTTTCAATCATTTTCTTGTGTTTTAGCCACAGAAATGACCCTCACGGCCTCACCTTCAAGACAATACTGGTGCAAAAATCACTAAAACTTAAGTCATTTCTGTATTATATTGCCTAATCGTTCGATCATGACAATTGCAAATAGCATCTGCCCCAAATTTATTGTGGTCAATCAAAACCAAATGGATAATAATAATCTTGTTTATTTAAGGTCAAAATTTATCAGCATGGAGTGTTTCATTTGCTCGAAAGTACTATTCTTTATTAATTTTGGCATTATCCAATTTTCTTTTGTACCAAACATATTTCGAGTTACTAGCTTAAACTTATTTATTTGGTAGAGATACAAGTGATATAGATTCCCTAGCAACTAACTTCTGTATTATTAATATCTGTATAATTCTAATTAGCTACCGAACAATCCCTTTATGTATATTAAATAGTTATTCATGTTTGAGAAATTGTCTAAAAATATCACTTTTGTTTTTTTCAAGAATTACAATATCACTCAACTATTCATATTCTCCTCAAAATATACTTGACACAATCATATTTTCAATTTCTCAAACATGAATGACTATTCCGGAAATTTAGTCTATTAAGGGACATTGGATTTCATATATATTATCCATTCAAATAGGTAGAAAAATGCATAAAAAAGCCCCTCCTTCAAAATGAGTACTATATGAGAGGCCCTATTTTTTCCCTGTTAAGGATATAACACTGTTATCCCCTTCTCTCCCAATTTCTTTCAAATCCCAATTCTCACTCTTATCCTTCTCTACCATGGCTTCAATTTCACCAGCTGCTGCCACCGCCACTTCTTCTACTAAGCTCCTAAACCCTTCCAATCCCCTTCTTCCTTCCGCCACTAAACCATCCAAGCTTATCTTATCCTCTTCCTTCACCCCCAACTTTTCTACCCTTTTCCTCCACTCACCCGCCGCCACTTCTCCCACCACCCACCACCAACGCCGCTTCACTGTCCGTGCTGCTCGTGGCAAATTCGAGAGGAAAAAACCCCATGTCAATATTGGTACTATTGGCCATGTTGACCATGGAAAGACTACCCTTACTGCTGCTTTAACCATGGCTCTTGCTTCTATGGGTAATTCCGCTCCCAAGAAGTATGATGAAATTGATGCCGCCCCAGAAGAGCGTGCTCGTGGGATTACTATTAATACGGCTACCGTTGAGTATGAGACTGAGAACCGACACTATGCCCACGTGGACTGCCCTGGTCACGCTGATTATGTTAAGAATATGATTACTGGTGCTGCCCAGATGGATGGAGCTATTCTTGTTGTTTCCGGTGCTGATGGTCCAATGCCACAGACCAAAGAACATATTTTGCTTGCTAAACAAGTGGGTGTTCCTAATATGGTGGTGTTTTTGAACAAACAAGATCAGGTTGATGATGAAGAGCTTCTTGAGCTTGTTGAGTTGGAGGTAAGAGAGCTTTTGTCTAGTTATGAGTTTCCTGGTGATGATATTCCTATTGTTTCTGGCTCTGCTCTTTTGGCTTTAGAGGCTTTAATGGCAAATCCTAGTATTAAGAGAGGTGAAAATGAATGGGTTGATAAGATTTTTACATTAATGGACAATGTTGATAGTTATATTCCTATTCCACAAAGACAAACTGAGTTGCCTTTTTTGATGGCTATTGAAGATGTGTTTTCAATCACTGGTAGAGGTACAGTGGCAACAGGGAGGGTAGAGAGAGGGACTGTTAGGGTTGGAGAGACCGTTGATATTGTAGGATTAAGGGACACTAGGTCTACTACTGTGACTGGGGTTGAGATGTTTCAGAAGATTTTGGATGAAGCAATGGCTGGAGATAATGTGGGATTATTGTTGAGAGGTATTCAGAAGATTGATATTCAGAGAGGAATGGTATTGGCAAAACCTGGAACAATCACTCCTCACACCAAGTTTGAAGCTCTTGTGTATGTGCTGAAAAAGGAGGAGGGTGGCAGGCATTCCCCATTCTTTTCGGGGTACAGGCCTCAGTTTTACATGAGGACCACTGATGTGACTGGGAAGGTTACTTCCATTACCACTGACAAAGGAGATGAATCTAAGATGGTCATGCCTGGTGATCGTGTGAACTTGGTGGTTGAGCTCATTATGCCGGTGGCTTGTGAGCAAGGGATGAGATTTGCCATCAGGGAAGGAGGAAAGACTGTTGGAGCTGGTGTCATTCAGAAAATTCTTGAGTGATCAACGAGCAGCAGCGCATTTCCCTTCAAAATGGTCCGGTCCTTGTCATGCAATATTTTTAATCCCTTGTCATATATGCAACGTTTGGTTACTTCTTTTCTTTTAGATCATAGGTTAGTTGGAGAAATCTTGTTATAAGTCAATGCTAGTGCACCTTTGCAAGTTTGCTTCAATTTTTGTTTGTTTGTTTGAACAGAAGGAGAACATTTTGTATCTTGTGTACGTTTAGTTTCCCTCAGGAAAAATTCATACTTTTGATTGAAACTCGACTTTAACAAGCCAATGAAATTAGGTGCATTTGATATTTGTTTTGATGAATCGATGCTGTTAGGTAACACCCAAAAAAAAGAAAACTGAGATATTTTATTTTAACAACATATGTTGTTTAGAAACTAGAATTGATGGACGTGAGATTCCCGTGTAAGTAGTATGTAGTAGAACCTCATTAGAACTTGTTTAGTGATGCTTAATTGTTATTGTCAATTGTGGCTTATAATCCCCGATTAGAAATATCTGAGAATGGTCAGTTGGTTCTATGTTGGAACTTGTCAGTCCTTGGTCTTTTGTGTTTAGATGAGCTACGTAGAAGTTACCCTACAAAAAAATGTCATTTACCTATTGCCTTTTAACCTCAGAATGAGATGGTCTGTTGTGTCATCCTTCATGCTTGTTCCTGTAATAATGCTCAAAAGATGCTTGCACTGGCTGTCATTTTTCATGCGTGGTGCGGTAATTGTGCTTCAAAGATGTTCTCGCTGGCTATTATAACTAGAATGTATGTTTTACTAGGCTGAGCTAATGAATGACTGTTTTATGCCTCAGGATTTGACAGTTTCGTTTGTCTTCTGGACAAATAATGGATCTTGCTTTCAACCTCTAATGTTGAGTTGATCTCTTGTATGATCTGTTGAAAATGAACGTCATAGCATGTAATTTGCTATATAAAATTTGATATTTGCTGTTTTAAGTGGTGTGAATCAAGCTGTTGAGCAGAGCTTTTACTTATGGGCCCCTATCAACTGCAGCTTTGCAGTCCTTTTGTTTTGAATCAAACATGCACAACTCCTGTTGTCACGACTCAAGAATGATAGAGCAACATTTCTTCAAATATTTTTGGTTTGATGTCATTCATGATGGCAAATCTTGTTAACTCCACATTTTTCTTCCGTTTCCCTGCTACACCACTTGTATGTCACTTGAGTTATGCCATTATTGCAAGCACAACTATTATCACTGAGGGTGCAATCAGTTTCTTTTGCCATCTCAAGCATAACTATTACTGCTGAACTACAAAATAGAGGGATAGGATTACTTGCAAGACCTTTGTCTTTGTGCATGAAATGTTACATCTAACTTGCTTAGATAAGTTTCATGGATCTGCACTTACCTCGAACATCTTTCATATCCCTACTTAGAATGGTATTTATTTTTCAATGCAATGGTACCATTTGGGCAAGGAAAGATGAAAGAAAGAATCAAGGAGCATTATGTCTGTATTCAGCCAGAAAATGATGTTGGCTGAATGCATGTGCGTGATCAATACCATTGATCTCATTACTTTTCACTGTTGGAAACATTGGTTTTCAAAGAGCTAGTTCATATGGGATGCTACCGAATTTTGGTGAGTGATGCTGGAAAATCTAGGCTTGAAAAAAGATGTAAAATAATGAGAATAGAGTATGCATAAATATTTCAAAGGACAAAAACCCGTTATATTTCTATGGACCATCCTTGTCCACTGTTTGGTGCTTGTCAGTTTTACTTGCCATTGAGGCATCCATGGTGACGGGGTTATATTTTGTGCTGAATATTCTGGTTCGTATTTGTTTTTTACTAGATGTGTGGAAACTAGTTTGAGACTGAGGTGTGTTTGATTGATTAATACATCTAGTTACCTGTTGATGATCATAGTGATGGTGTGTATACTATTGGAGTACTTCTCTTAGTTTTTGTTCTACTGCAGGATACGATCTTTAGTGAATTAGTGATTCAATTGTCTTTCTCTTGACCAATTATTTCGAAATTCAGTTAGACCAAGCTGGATTTTGGTACCATTGCATGTATCTTTTACTGTAAACCTTGGTCTCCTGGTAACCATTTACCTTGAGTTATGCTCGACAACATATGTACCACCAGCAACTAGTGAGGTTTCTTGGTAGGTGCTGTTCCCAGAACGTAGTTGAGTCTCATCGCAAGAAGCCATTAACAGAGTAAAGAGTTCTTCTTTGGAGAAGGTTTATTAGAAATGATTAGAATATAGCTGTGTTGATGAGTTAATCAAAACTGAAAGGGATTTTCCTATCTGGTGTTTGTGTTTGGGTTGCATCAAAGGTGACTTGTATGCTGATGGAATCAGATAAGCTCTCTTGATTCATCTTGAAGGAGAAAGGTTCAGTAAAACTGAAACGTACAGTATTGAGCGAAAGGGGAGAATAGAGTTGTAGATAGATTCTAAAATTATCATGGTGATTTATGAGTTGCAAGGGATTTTGAATGTCAAATTCTGATAGTTTTTGTCCATCAAGAACTTCACTTTCCGATTACAACACATAGCTCCTTCACACAAATGATTTATTTTTTAAATTGTTCAATTTGCATTTAGATAAATGAGTTGTTACTCCGCACATATTGGAGAAATGTTAGATTACTCAATGTGTATATGTTAAATCTAGTATATCAACTTCTATTAAGCAGTCAATGAAGAATTTATAGAACAAACATTTAAGGAAAGGAAAATAAATTACTCCATAATACGTACTATCTGAACTTCACCGAAGTACGATCGCAATTGAAAACTCTCAATTTGCACCTACATTGTTTGGATACAAATACTATGCAGTGCATATCTGTTCATGTAAACAGCTTCTAGCCATGAATGAAGTTATTAGATAATTCGAGACTTTAGCTAGTACTGGAATACACATAGCACCTATATATATGTTTCCGTGAACCATTATTCTCATACATATGTTCTAAAGCTGTTCTCTTGGTTGGGTTGAATCCTCCGTCTGGTCATGCACATCTTAGAAGATAGTTGAAGCAATAAGCTCTTGAAGAAACACAGCTCTTTGCCTTTTCTCTTCATACTGTTCTTCCAGGGCTGGATCACTAATCGACAGTTTACTGCTGCAGAAGAAAATAGATTTCTGTCATGATTGAATTGCACTGCCAGTTTCCTCTTGAAACTTGCTCTTGCTCCAGTTGTTCTAGTGTGTGTGTGTGTTGGGGGTGGGGGATTATAGGAGAAATACAATTAACTTGTCTAGCTATATAATTAGACTAATTACATCCATAATCTGGACGCGTCAATTGTTGATAGATCTAGAGAGTCTCCTGCATGTTCAAATTAAGCAATAGTTTGACACAACAATGATACCTGAGGATGGTCCATTTTGGCATCAGTCAACATTTAATTCAAAGGGCTGAGGGTAGAATTCACAGGACATATCAAGCCATGGTACCTTTGTTTCAAATGTTTAATGTGTTCATCACTGCCCTTTCATCACTGTCTTCTTGTATGCCAAAGACGATAAGTCCAAACTTCAACATGATGGGGTACTAAACATGATACACCAGAAAGAAGCTGAATCTACTTTGAATAGCATGCATTGGTTTCTCAAGAAGTTGACTTGCTTTGGGTTGAGAAAGAAGGAAAGAACACCACCTACATAGATTCTCTGTTCATTCCAGTGACAACTAATACAGAAAGGTACACTTTTTTAGTAGGAATTGCAAGTTTGCTTACATTTTATTTCACATTTAGCACTAACAATTCCAGTTTGTTTTATGTTAAATTTGCAGGAAAACTGAATAATTATATGTTTGCATATCAAATAAATTTTCCTCAACAGTTACCTTTCTACATCAGGAGTAGCAGCAACACTGCCTGGAGCGTTATTTGGGGGACTGTCTTTAGGATCAGAAGAAGCCACGTTACACAGAAATGGCAGCAGAAGGGGATCAGGAGGAGGTTCTTGTACATTGTAACGACCAACCCCTAAATTTGTGCAGAAGAACGAATTAATTTCATGGGGGTCCTTGCCACTAGCTGTAGTATTATTCCAGTAGCCCGACTTCAGGTACTTTCTCTTCCTCTGCAAAAAAATAAATAGGTAGGAAGAGAGGTGTTTGCTTACTACTAGATGGTAATAACCGAAAACTTGTGTACTTCTCAGTGAACTAAGCTTACCTTCACTGATTGTGCATGCTGTACCATAAAATGCCCCAGAGGATCTTTACCTAATGTTGCAGCACATATGGGACAAACCTGTTCAAGAAAAACAGCAGAAATTAGTATGTTTCATTGTTCATTTCCGATTTGACACAACACACATGTTTTTTAATAATGTAAACATAAGAAACCATTAACATCAGCTGTCTGCCTTACCGCGTTTTTAAAATCAAAGCAATGCTCTTCTTGCAAATGGTTGCAAAGCATCTGGACTTCAATTTCAACATAACAGAAAGGGCAGGGGAACCAGGCTCTTACATCCTCTTCTCCTTCAGTATTATCCACATTTGAGAGACTATCTGCTTGATTTTCAAAAGATACCATCATGAGCTTTGCACTTTAGGAAGTAAATTGTGAAAGCAAATGACATAAATAAGTGGAATAGCAAGTAATCAAAAAGGTCATCAAAAAGGTTGAATGGCAAATGAATCCATCCATATGGTAGTTGTTGGAAGTCTGACTCATTTTTTTTTCATTTTAAAATTATCCCCCTCTTTTCATGAAATCATACAAAAGACAGTCCAGAAGAGAAGATGAAAAAAGCAAGAAGTTAAGCATCTGCAAATATGACAAAGTCTCTAAAGAATCTTTATGGTCCTAACCTCCAAAACTCATTCACCACACAATATCCAAAATACTCAAAAGATCACTAGACTCTGTACTAAAAAACCCTTAGACACAGGACTTAAATAAAAGCCATTCAAGAAATTTTAACAAACAGAAGCAATAAGGCAAGAAGTCCAAGAAAGTTTCATAAGACAAAAACAAGTGATGCAATATGATAAATACCATAATTGGTGAGTCTGTTTGTTTGTACAGCAGAGAGATTATGCCTAGTTGAATTTATTCTTGCAGCGCGAAAGTCTACATCCATTTTCCAAATTTCTCTCTTTTTCTTGAATTTATCAAAGTTGTATAAGTCAGTTTTCTTCTTGTAATTGAAGCAAAGAATAAAGGGGTTTTCAGATTTTGTTGAATAAGATACCTAATCAAACAAACAAAATGGTATTTAGACAGAGATGGTTTCCAAGATTTAAGAAGAAGAAGAAAGAAAGAAGTGTGGCTGCTTTTGTTTAAGCTTCTAAGAATAAAGATGATGGGATATTGTGTTGTACTATTTTGTATTTTAGTGGTGTTATACTCAAAGAGAAACGTGGGGTGGTGGGGGTGGGGTCAGTTATTTTGGTAAGCTTTTCTGATACACAAAACCTAGATAATATATTCTTGACACGTGTCCCCTATCTCCATGGTAATTTTTTACTGAAAATTCTCACTAATACACTGAACTTGGAAAGCTAGCGCAGCCAGCAAGTGTCAATAATCCATAAGAATTCAAAAAAAAAAAAAAACCATAGAGGCATAATAAATTGTATAATATAATTGGTGTATACTTTGTATAATAAATACTCCATAAATATAGTAGTAATAATTATATAGTGATTTTTATTGTAGGCTTGTTGAGTTGCCGTGTAACGTAAAATTTCATTTACACACAAATGTAATTATTGACTCACAAATAGTAGGAGCAATAGACTACATAAATTGAGAGAAAAAGACAAATATTTTAATGGTGGGACCTATAATTATTTGAGGAATTTTAATAGCTCAATTGATTTACTAGCTAAACTTATACCATGTTGGTTTCACTACTTCTTAAAGTTGCAATTCCTTCCCCATTTTTTCCCTTCTCCTACTCTTGGATTTTTAATTATTTAAAAAAAATAAAAATAGATTTGTTAAAACATTTTACATTCCATCAAAATTGTAAATTCCAAAAACATTTTTTGTTTAGATCAAAATGTTGCTTACTTAATAATGAAGCATATAATACTGCTATCACAAAACCTTTATGACAAAAGCAAATCATATGTTCAATAGAGTAATAGTCTATATATTTGTCCCCGGCAAACTTTTCAATTAAGTTTCCTCGCATTCTAAAAGTATTTTGAAAAGATGCAACAAAAAAAAAAGGCCAAGAAACGTTCAAAGGTCAATCTGATTTAGGGGTGACAAAAATTAATTTAAGCTATTTCGATTCATTCAATAAGTCAATCTATAAATTGGACTGATTTTAAGTTAAATATGTAATCTCAATTAACCAATGAAAAATCTTATATATAACTTTTCTTTTGGTTTGGATATGTTGTAGAATATAGTTATAGAAAAGATATTTTATTAGACAATTAAATAACTTATAAATAAAAAAAGTAAAATTATATAAGAATTGGATAGGTTGTACGTTCACCAATTGTTTGTCCCATTTTGATCACGTACGTCTCAATTCAAGCAACAATCATATAATCATTTATTAACCTAGCTTATTTTTATCCACTTAAATTCAATCTAACCTTTCTCTTTGGCATCCTTTTAAGTACAATAATTAAGTAGCTATTGTAAATATAGAAAGCTTCACTAATAATGGTATAAAGAACTAGCATACCTAAACCTTAAAAGGTTGGTGACTCAAATAATAGTTTGGTAAATATGGTGGTAGCAAAAAGGGGAAGTAATTAATAAGAGAGCTGGCCTAAAACTATTTTTTTGGTCAAAGATAGCGACCAAGTGATTATTGTCCCTTAAATAATTAACATAAGGACGGTGTAAAGTGCCCACATGACCAAGCAACCACACAAAACATTCATTAAATAATTCCTTTTCATTCTTTTCTGCTTCTTTTCGTGGGATTAGGTGAGTGAAAAATGAAAAAAAAAAAAAAACTATATACAAATAACGAATGTTTGGTTCCTATTTTTTTCTCCAAAGTATACTTTTTTTTTTGGAAGTATTAGGCAAAAGAGTTGAAAAAAACAGTTTTGTATTCTCTTTATTTATACAAAAAATTAGTCATTAGTGTTCCTATTTATACAAAAGTTAACTGCTGAAATTAATCCCAAATACTTAAGGGACTTGAAATTTATCTGAAAGTCAACAACGTAAGTTTAGATCCATATAGTTTATACTTAATAATGTTAATAGAAGATGTACTAAAGAAGGACTTCTGCAATTAATAATGGAGAGTGCTTTTCAAAATCTTCTT
The DNA here is from genome assembly GCA_018342035.1 of Solanum appendiculatum. Classification (NCBI taxonomy): domain Eukaryota; kingdom Viridiplantae; phylum Streptophyta; class Magnoliopsida; order Solanales; family Solanaceae; genus Solanum; species Solanum appendiculatum. The sequence continues at coordinate 170,234 of JAGDQO010000150.1, read as the reverse complement.
GCATGTAAAAATTATTCTGAATGTACTTTAGAAGGGTATTTAGGTAATTTAAATTTTAACTCATAGAGGTTCTGCTTTTACTATAAAATAGATGTTTTGATCCCTACTTTTTTTCTCTGACAGAAAAAAATGTTTAGTTCAATAAGAAATTATACGGGGACTATAATAAGAAAATTATTATACTCATATTAGTAATTTCTTTTTATTAATTTAATCGTATTAGGAAATTCAATTTAACAGTAATTGGATTATTTAAGTCATGGGCCTAGTCTCTAGTCGGGAAATGTAGTCTTTGGGCCCTATTAATGAATTTGGGCCAAAATGGTAAAGATCTTTTCAAATAAAACCCATCACACAACACAAGTTAGAACTTAGAACAAGAGCTAATGTTCTAAATTGGATTACCATGTAAAACTTATTGCATCTTCAAGTTGTTTATCGTGCTCCCCCATGGTGGTGGAAGTGATCATGGCGTCAAATTTGCTCATGAAGTATGTGAAAGGTGCATATTTAGCCTCCATGTAAAAACTTATTTAATTGTGGAACACGCACACATACACACACATATATAACCCAGTGCTTACTAAGAGAGCCGTAGCCAGAGTTAAGAGTTTGGGGTCTCTAAATTAAAATATTGTGAAGCTTTGTTGATAGTGGGGTTTGAACCCACAACACTAATTTGGGGTTTTATTTTTTAGGACAGAAGAAGAGAAAAATATTGCAAAACTTTGTTGATAGTGGGGTTTGAACCCACAGAGTATTTTCACCACCCTTTCTTACTACTGCACTGTCAATCAATTTTGTAAGAAAGTTCACAAGTTAATATACACATATATTTATTTAATTTTCTAATACAAATACACGGTTTACAGAAAAGCTAGTGGGTTCGTCTGAACCTACAAACCCCCACCTAATTCCGCCTCTGCTTGCTAAGCTTATGTAGTTAATAGAGCAAATTTAGCCATTTTTATAATGGCGAAAGCATACCTAACTTTCATCTATTAATAAAAAGCAAATTTATATCATTCACATAGTTCGACGGGAAATTTTACATCTATTTAGGGTTGAACTTTTTGTTTTTGGGTACTATACAAACTATTGCCCTGTGATAGTGGACCTTGAGAATATTACATCGAGTAAAGGATTATGTTACTGTGTTTCTTTTTTCCAACAAATTAAAGTGGTCAAATATATACTTTAATCAAGTGAGAACATATCTCATTATTAAGTAAAAACAAAGCGGTTAATGATTGTAAATAAGAAAAAAAGGTTGTTTATATATGTTTTGTAGCATGACGTTTCGAATAGCAATAGTTCAAGCTCTTGTCTCAGGTTTCCTAGGCAAATTACTGTTCTTCCAGCTAACTAATTCCCATAATATCAACAATAGTTAAAAGATACTAAGAAAACAGTAATAATAAAACCAATCATGAAAGTTAATAGTCAATAATGTTCCAATATTAATGTGTAAAAGTACAAGATTGCTGTCAATGTAGTTGAATTGGTCAGCTGGCATGATGTATTTATAGGTCAAGTTTTACATTTAAAAAAAAATTGAAATCATGATTTTGAATTTCAAATCATGTATTTTGAAGAATTTGAGATTTGAAATCATGATTTCATATCGTATGTATGTCTAAACGCAAGTTTGGTGTAGATTCTCGGTTAGGGTGAATAGTTTACCTCCCCGAGGGTAAAATTGTCATGAAAATACTATCCATAAGACAAATGTACTTCAGCTAAATTCTTTTACATCTTTTTAGATGGAACAGGCTGAAGCATCAATTTAGTCAATAATTTTACCAAAAATAGAGGGGACACCTGAACATAGTAAGGTAAGGTAAGCATGCTGAAAAAACAAAGTGCTTTGATCACTAGAAAAGCCTGATCAGTTTGTCCTCTACCAAAGATAGTGTGTCAACATTTTGTAATCTACTTTTGTTTCGTCACAAAATAAGAATCTGAAATTCAGTAAAAGAAAATATCATAAGATCATTTAATAATGTGATAATTATTAATTTGCCTTTTTTGCTCAAGGTTATTGTCAAATATTCTACTTGAAGCTAGCTAACTCGTCACCATCCTTCATCACATTTTTGTTTGTCTTATTTCAGTTTATGAAATTATAATTTTCTCTCTTTTTATTTTTTATTTATGAAATTAGAATTTTGTTAAATAATATGAAAATTAAATCAATATTTTGACATAGAAGCTGATGTGATTAATGTTGATTAATTTGTTCAAGCAAGTGAGCATCACACAAATACGAAAAGACTTAAAATATTTAAATATTTTCAAAAGTTTGGGTGAAACCTTGTGAAGTACATGAATCAAGAATATGCATAAAAGATCGAAACACCTAAATAGATTTGGAAATTGTAAAGAAATTAATGTAGAAGGAATACTGAATGAACACTACTCGATGGATTTCTCCTAATTACTTCACCAAATTTATTTGAATAAAACAACAACTAACGCGAAAACAGCAAATGTAAATCCATTATATCTTAGAATCAATAACTAGAAATAGAAAAAAAGAAAAGAAAAAGGTTAAGCCTCATCAAGATCCATGCACAAGATGAAACTTACTCTCACAGTCTCACTCATATAGTAAAGGAAAAATAAAATTACAACAACAAATAAAGAACTTAACAAGTTATCGGACCAGGAGTGCTTAATTCCCCTTTGCATGAACGACCATATCGTCCTTCTACTCTCAAGATTTCAACTCGGACAAACCTTTGGATCTCTCACCTTCAAGGGAGCTTCCAAACATCATGTTTTGCCGATTATCAGACTGTTCAGCTGACCTCACAGGATTTCTGTCATCACCTAACATAACGTGTACCTCCATCTGTTCATCTCGAAAACACAAGTTGCTAAATTGAGCCACCATAGTGATCGATGGATAAAGATAAGAGCACTCTTCAATTAGGGTTTCCTTTAGGACATCTATTTATATGCATAAATTTGTGAACGAAGATTGAGTAAAAATTATAGAACACGCATATATAGTACTAGCTTGCTTGTAGTGGATCCTAAAATACGCATGCAAGGATTGTTTCTTTAGTGTTACGGTGGGGAAGGGCGGGGCACGTTTTAACAGCTAGGGGGACAAATTGAAAAGGATAGAGCCTAAAGTTAGGGGGCTTTTTTTTTTAAAGTGTGCTAAAAAAGAGCCTTTCTTCTAATGGTGTTTGAATTTCTAGCTCTTCTATGTTTCCTTTTTTCGGTTGGTTGTTGGAAAAAGGATGTGGTAACATCTACAGCTTTTTTTCATTTTGGCCCCAATTAGTTTTAGTGGTCGCCCCCCCACCCCCGCCCACTTTGATTAAAAGTATCGAGTTCAAGCGTTATAAATGAAAAGAGAGCATAGTTTTAGTGGTCGCCCCCCACCCCTCTTTCCCCGCCCACTTTGCTTAAAAATATCGAGTTCAAGCTTTGTAAATGAAATGAATAATGATCATGACTCTCAATAGAGAGCATATGCGAAGGTATATCAAACACTAGGTGGAAACAAAAATAGTCATTCATATTTATTTTTTTGGTTTTCCATCTAATGTCCAGTATCCACATTGGAGCCCGACTAAATTCGGATTCATGCCGGGAAGTCTAACATTGGGGTAAAACACTTCGTAACAATGACGACTCCATATTCAAGGGAACTTGAACCCGAAACCTCTTAGTTAAGGATGAAAGAGTACTTACCACTTCACCACAACCCTTATTATTAGTATTCATTCATATTATGCTATATATATATATATATATAGATAGAGATCGACCTGTAATTTATATATAGTTTAATTAATTGTGATAAAACCATTATTAAATCTTTTACAAATAAAGGTGAAAGTTTTCCATAGGTTATAAGCAGTGCGCAGTAGAGTATAATGGTTACAGATTCAATCAAACTTGATATTTTTAACAAAAAAATAAATAAAAATAATTATGAATATTGAATTATGAACCTATAATTTTATAAAAACAATGAATTTGTCCATGTTGAAAACCTTAAAAGTAGAATTTTCATCAAATTTAATTATATACTTTTCTACATCTGCTTGTATGTATCTTAAAAGTAGAATTCATCAAATATCATGTCCTATAAATATTTTCCGGTCGGTAAAGAAAGATACAAAAGAAAAAAGAGGAGGTGTAATTTGTCTGTAACAAAGAAAATTGAATGAATATGACCCATGAAGAAGACTTAATTTGCCTCTATTTCTCATTATTCTTGCCTTTCACCTAACTATTTAATATATTCAGATTAAACCAATAAAAAACAAAAATACAGAGAAATTTTGTCACACAATATTGGAGGGAAGAGAGAAATTATTGAGTATAAATGGAAAAACACTTCTATCTCGATTTTGACTTCGGCCGAACAATTGATTGATTAATTTTTTGACAAAATTTCTTTTTCCTTATTTATTAGTATTATCTTTTTCGCCTTTCTTTTGCTTTTTTAAAGGCAATGGTTGAAAATATAATTACCTAAATTCATCTAAGAACCAACCCTATATGTAGATTTCAATTTTTTAAATTTGTGGTTGATGAAAATATTTATATATTTTTTCAAAATAAATTGATTGATGGACTTTAGGTTGGTAAATTAGTTAAATTTTACCATACTGAGAATTTCTTGCCATTGTCGTTTTTTTAAAAGTAAAACGCCACCTTCCGCTGGCGTCATTTTATTAGTTGATAGGAGAGGCCTTAACCAGGGGCATATCTAGGGGGTCACCGGGTTCACGTGAACCCATGCTCCCCTCCCGAGATCATATATAATAGTGTTATATTTTTAAAAAAATATTGAAATATAGATGTGTGAACCCATACTCGGAGTATCATATTATGTGATGATGATTGGGTGCACCTCTCTAAGTGAGGTTAGAAATCTGAATCTTATATATGTATAGATATATCCAATCAAATTTACATCTTAGATCCACCTTTTTACAATAGTGCACTCCTCATCTCGAAATCCTAGATACACCTCTGGTCTTAACTAATAACAAAGCAATGCACTAGGTGTGTACATGACCGGGTTGGTTCGGGTTTTTCAAATATCAAACCAAACCATTTGTGTCATTTTTTTAAATTTATAAACCAAACCAAACCAAACTAATAAAATTCGGATTTTTTCGGGTTGGTTCGGGTTTTTCAAATACCAAATCAAACCATTTGTGTCGATTTTTCAAATTTTTAAATCAAACCAAACTAATAAACCTCGGATTTTCTCGGGTTTTTGAATTTTTCCGGTAAAGTATTCATACAAACATATAATTGACTTGTGCTCCAAATATTTCTTTAGTCCAACCAAAATACAAATATCTAAGGTGTTTCTTAAGAAAATAACACAAAATATGAGATGATTGATGACACTAAAATATTCAATAAAAAATAATAATGAAATTGGATAAAATAAATATTGCAAATTGATAAGTCATAATGAAAATGATCATAATTTAAAATTATTAAATCATGCTAAAATAAGTCTAATAAGTATTAATTACATGATTAAACATTTAAAATACATAATCTAATTTTAATTTTTCGTTAATGTTGCAAATGACAATAATGTTAAATATTTATTCTTTAATTTTACATTAATTTAGACATTTAAAATACATAATCTAATTTTAATTATAACCTCAATCAATAAGTAAATAATAATTTATTGATAATAAAGAGGCCAAATAATGACCTCAATCTAGAGGCTAAAATTTGTTACATAACGTTTAGACATTATGATAGAAAAATGGTCAAACAAGACTATTAAGGATTTTTAATAGTAGAAATATGTTAGAATAATATATTAAATATTCATTAACAAGGTAACAATGAATGAATTTGGACAATAATATGAATATTTGAGATACTAAGAATCATTTTTCCAACAAAAACATTTATCATACTAAGAATCATTTTTCCAACAAAAACATTTATGATAATAATTTAATTTTCCTTCAAAAGAAAAATCAGATCAAAATCCTAACATAACTTCCTACCAATATACTACTAAGGAAAAAAAAAAACAAGCAAAGTCTTGCAAAATTAAATGTAAACAGATACATAAGAGTATACTATGATTTTTTTCCTATTAAATCCTGCACACATTAATTATTTACTTACCTTAACATGTTCATCAATTGAAAGACATGGCTATATAAAGTGCATATGACAACATAAGTTATGAAACAAAAGCATCTGACCATTCAAAATGGTACACTCATACAACTTTGCCATATTTATGATAGTTTCTCTACTATCAATCTCCTTCACATTAACAGGTGTGAAAGCTGATTTGATAGATGAGATTTGCTCGAAAACAGTAATCAAGGATGTCTGTTATTATGCTTTAAGGGAGGATCCTCGATCCAAAGGTGCAAATCCTGAAGGCCTTATGGTGATCGTAATAGACTTATCCCAAAAGAATGCAACATTCGTATGTAATCTTGTTAGCACATTGCTTAAAGAGGCAACAGATCCAAAACTAAAGGCACGATATACTTTGTGTTTGGGGAATTTTAATAACGCAGTTAATATTCTTGAAAAATTGCCAGACTTATTAAAGTCTAAAGACTATTACGGTTTGAGTACTAATGCTTCTGCTGCTATACGTGAACCTTCTACGTGTGATAACAATTTTTTAGAACCACCAATTGAAGTGCCCCAACTCAGAGATGCTAGTAACAATCTTCGAGGACTTATTGATGTTATTTTGGTTCTTCTTAATTTTTTGTAAGGTTGATATATAGCAATTTATAGACTTATGCAAGGTATTATAAACGACTTGAAAAATATGAAACTTATTAAATCATAAGTAAATGCTTCCCTTCTTGAATTTCGTTCTAGCGCTTATTTTTTGTCCAACATTTTAAAATTATTTTTTACTTTTTTTCCCGTGTTGTTAGTAATTGAATTCAAAATTTAAATTTTATTAATTTTAGCTAAATTTCTTAATAAAAACAGGTTTGGTTGAATGAAAATGACCAGTTTATGATCATATCACTATTTTTTTTAAAAAGGTCAAAACCGACCTAAAAACTGATCTAAACTCGTAATTTGGAAAAGCTTGGTTGGAAAACTAAATCCACCATTCGACCTCCAGATGACGATAAATAGAAGGACAGTTTCGTTTAATTTTTTTGAAAAATTTAGATCTCAAGAGATTGGTTTTTAGAATTACAAAATAATAAAATGTATCATCCAAGGTTCGAACCTCCATCTTCTTTCGGTGATACTTATTGGTTAAAAAGACTATGTTGTGTTTTATTTTTGTACTAGTGAATTTGACTTAAAATATTTTATATAAATTTTAAATCAAGTGCTTCAAAAAAATTTTCACTTAATTTGATAATTTTTACTATGAAAACTGTATTTTGTTTCCACAAATTTACAAAACATTATTTTTTAAAATTTCTACTTTTTACGTAATCTTTGTAACTGTTATTTTATTTTTAAAATATTTGATTTCACTATGAGATCTACATTTCATGTATGAAAAAAACAAAGATATTCCGTTACTTATATTAACTTAGAAATAATAAAATGCATTCAATAACTTTGTTAAACGTATAATAAGAGTAATTTGACTTTTTTCCCCTCAATGTATACCATTAATTGCAACGGTTAAAGTACTACTACTATTTAAATAAAGAAAAATGATAAAAGTGTGATACAAATTTCCCTTAAATTAGTTTACATAAATTTTGTATATTTACAAAGACAAAAAAATTAGTGCATATTAATTATGAATATAAGCAAACGATAACTAAATCAAAGTAAAACTTGATGAACCTTGTGAAATTCATATTTTAAAAATAATTACACTAATTACTTATGATATAAAAATTTATCATCACACAATAAAGAAAATAGTATCAAATCCATGAGAATAATATTGAGGAAGGGGCATTAGAAAATATGTTTAATGGTATAAGAATTTGTCTCTTTTAGTTCCGTAATTAAGAGGAATGTGGCCTTTCAAGTTCCCATGAAAGGCCTATTAATTTAATTTGATAACTAAATGAGAAGAAAAAAGCAAAAATATTTAGAAATTAAACATTTATAATCGAGAATCTCTTCAACATGATCAACAAAAGGTAAGGGAAGGCCAATATGCATAACATACCATTTTTTTTAAAATTCCTTCATTGTCCATTGCAATTCTTAATTTCCTTTCTTTAATAAAGCAATAAAAATGAAATATTTGTAAAAAATGAAAAAGAACACGCAATAGTTAGAAAAAAAAACCTATCAACATAATGAAATGTGAAACTATTAAAGACTATATGGTGATTCTTTACTATTAAAGACTATATGTTGATTCTTTATGACATAATTTATATGTAACAACTCTTCATTATCCAAAGACTTTTAAAATAGCACATTATACGTAGTTAAAAGAGTTTTAAAAAATGAGTTTTATAAGTAATGCAAGTTGAGGCAATTAAATACTCAAAAATAAATAGGTACGCAAATGCACTGAATAGCCATTAATGTCTCTTAAAAAATTTTCAAACTTTTTATTATAATAAAACTAATTAAAACAAGAGAGAAAGGCCCAAAAAAAAGGGGAAAAATAATTTAAAAAGTGTCACCTCACTTTTTTATTTCTAGCTTTTATATATATGTTGATTGGCATGTGAAGAGTCTTTGTTGTAAATGTTCTTTCATTATTAAAATATTTATTTGTAATAACTTAAGTAATTTACTTTTGCAATAAAATAATTAATTAACATATGATAAGAACTCTTTAAAAAATAACTCCTTCTTTAATGTGAAAAAATAAGATAAACAATTTTTGCTTTAAATAATTATAAGTTAAATAAACTTTAATCACATATGCACATTTATTATAGCAGAATCATAAAATAACTTTTTATTATATATGTACATCTCATTTACAATGTCATAAAGAAAAATAATTTATGTATTCCTAGAAAAATAATTTTGTATCCTTTTTACTCTTCAGAAATTTTCAAAATAATTCTCCACAATTATGTGTGTAAAATTAATTTATAAGGAGATAAAATATAAATTATATAGGTTTGATAATCTTTACAACTAACCATTTAAAAATATTCTCATACGATTTCATTAATATCACATATTATCATGTGTTATTTATTTCATATTAAAAAATATCAATACTATATGTTCAATTAAAAGAACAACAAAAATGTACCCAATGTATTCTAATAAAGTGGTGTCAGATATGCTCAATTAAAATATATGATAAAAGTTTTAAAAATACTAAACAGATAATTTATTTATTTATTGTATGACTGATTTCTAATATGATAAACCATATCATATATTTCAGGAACAACAATATCTAATAGCTATTAGAATGTATCATAGGTAATATTGTGCCTTTCAACCGTGACAAAAAATTAGAATATTAATTAGAAATTGGCAAACAGATATACACAAAAACAAAAATGTACATCTTTTCATCTTTATTTGCATAATAAGAAGAAGACAAAGTTAATTGAGTAAAAATTGCTAATTGAGCTTTCTAAATGAAGTGAAATCAAAACAATACATTAATGAATCTTCAAAGTATTTGGAAATCATTCAAACTTTTATACTAATATGACCATCTCTCTTGATGAATCTTCCAAGATAATTAAGCTTCCTTCTTCATTTTGATGAACTCGTACCAAAGTAATGTGAACATCTCAAAATGAAGATCATATCGTGACATTATCTTTTCTATGTCTTCTTTTTTATTATTAAGTACATGCTTAATGAAAAAGATGAAGGAAAAAAAATATAAAAATGAGAAAAAAATACTATTAAAGAAAGAATGAGAAAATGAAAAGGAACATTCAATATTTCCATAGATGATTGCTATTTATAGATTGAGAAAATCATAAAAATAATTAGAAAGGAATTGAAGAGACATATTATTTAAGTGGAGAATGTAAATAGATGGAGGTTTTTTTGTAACTTATTAGGTATAATTAGAATAGTAAATATGATTGAAAATTTTAATTAATAAGCAAATTATTTAATGAAAAGAAGGAAGAAAAAAAGGAGAAAAAAGATAAATAGGAATTGGAGGCCATAGAGAGGTGACACATCACCTTGTCTATGTTTCTCCTTTATATATATTCCATAGATGATTGCTATTTATATATTGAGAAAATCATAAGAATAATTAGAAAGGAATTGAAGAGGCATATTATTTAAGTGGAGAATGTAAATAGATGGAGGTTTTTTTGTAACTTATTAGGTATAATTAGAATAGTAAATATGATTGAAAATTTTAATTAATAAACAAATTATTTAATAAAAAGAATGAAGAAAAAAAGCCAAAAAAAGAGAAAAAAGATAAATAGGAATAGAGGCCATAGAGAGGTGCCACATCACCTTGTCTATGTTTCTCCTTTATATATATATATATATATATATATATGGATTTGGCTAAAAAAACCCGACCTAAAAGAGGTCCTTTTTTGAAAAATATTAAATTGCAAGAACCGATTTGTCAGTTTTTACAAAAAATAAAAACCGATCTTGGAAGGTTGGTTTTGCAATTTTATTAATTTTATTTTTTTAAAAAAAGTTTTTCCTACCTCTTTTGATGTCAGTTTTAGGCAATATTATATATAAATATATATTTCAACAATTGACGAAACGACTAATTGTTTATATATATTTCAACAATTGACAAATGAAGCCAAGTAGATAAAATGAATTTATTTTTTTATTTTTTTCGTAATAATAATTATTCTTTAAAATTATAAACACCTCAATTACGACATATAAATAAAATAATTATTCAAGAAGAAGAACTATATCTTAAGACATAAATAAACATAAAATAATCAAACACCCCTTCTAATGAACTGCCTTTGCTTTATTCACATAGTACTACAGAATGTGAGAAAGTGAAAATCTTTTCAAGTGATTAATTTTGTTTGAAAAAAATGAAACTCAAAAAATACAAAATAGATGAGAATGAACTTTTTATTTTTTTAGGTATTGAATAGTTAATACACTATGAAATTATTACATAACGAGAGGCTCAAAGAGTAATTTGGAAATCTCATTTTTAATGTGAGAATTTTGAACTCCATGCCCATCTCCATGCTGATACATGCAGTGTGCTGTTCTTGAAATATTAAAACAATCCTAATGAATTCTTCAGAAAATAGCACTTCTTTTCTAATTTGGTCTTTGTTCATCAGTTCCCACATCTCCTTTATCAATAAATTGATGTGTTTTCTTGCCTCCTCTTCGGAAGCACCCTTCTCATTCATATAACATTGTATCGACTTGGGAACATCACCCCTTTTCAATTCATCCTAAATTAACAAAAACAAGATTTAAAAAAAAAACGAAACAAATAGAGTATCTAAATTAAGTTATTTTAAATCAATGATAAGAACATACCGATGATGTCCCCAAATCATCGACTAAACGAATTATTGTTGCACATCGACGAATTATGTCTGGATATTTGTTTAAGGATTCGAATGCCTCAATGGTAATTGGATTGGACACAAAGATAAATGCATGGAGTAATGCCAAAGAAATTCCAACTGAAATCCATGCATTATCCATGTACTCTTGCAGCGTTGGCTTATATCCATTGTGGTACCATCTTGCTTCTTGTAAGTAAGCTTTGCATAAATCTGCATACTAATTAATAGTAACTTGTTTCAAGTAATATTGCAAATACATAAATGGATTAAATAGAGTAGTATTTTAATTTGTGGTTTGGGGGCAGGGGACAATGTTGCATGGATTTAATAGGTTCAACTGAATCTAATTTTTGTGTTACATAAAGTATACAATAGAATTCCAAATCCATAATTTCAATGTTGAATCCATCAAGTTTAAATACTGGTTCGGCCTCGAAGTTTGCAAGTTAAAGAAGGGATATTTACTTGTTTTGTGACGTAGGGCAGAACATTGATCCCTTGCTCTTTGAGAATATGATAGGCCATTTCATTGGTAGTGTTGAAGAGTGAAAGATAACAAATTTTCATAAAGTCAGGAAGCTGCCCCATTGCTTTTACATCCCATCTGAATTTATATTACAAGAAATTAAAATTCCTCATCACAAATAAGCTGACTAGGACCACGATTAATTAATTAAGAAAATTAGTACTGAAAACGATTATAATTTTCATTAAAAGTTAATAACTGACCTTTCAACAGCATGAGTGAAGATTTCCAACTCATCAAGAGTGCCATAGACATCATAAATGTCATCTATGACTACTATTAGAGCTATGTTTTTTGTCAACATTCTTCGAAAGATGCTGTGTTGAGGCTCAAATACTAATCCCACTGACCAGAAAAAGTCTTCCACCAATCTATCCCTTGAAAATGATAACTTTTCTGTCAAACGCGTGCTCTTCCACCACCTTTACATAACATGAAAATAAATATATGATGTACGTATGATTGTACATGTTAATATATGTGGAAATTATAATACTCCCTTTGTCCCTAATTACTTATCTACTTTTGAATTGACACACTTATTAAGAAAACAATGATTGACATAATGAGTTACCATTTTACCCCTATTAATTATGAAGTGGATGAATTAAAAACTTAAGATTTTCAATAAGTTCTACCTTTTTCAAAATAATTAATTGTGGGTATAATAGATAAAAAAAAAATTGTCCTTTCTTGATTTGTCAAAATGGACAAGTAATTAGAAACAACTAAAAAAGGAAAAGTGGACAAGTAATTAGGAACAGAGGGAGTACTATCAAATCATCTAATTGGTACAATTAAAAGATGTCTCACGTTGATAGAATTCTCAAATCTTGTTGGTGTGTTGCTTGAACAATGTTGAAGTCCAATTTAGCAAGCTCTAGCAAAAGAGGATTAGCATTTGGCATTCTTTCATAAATGCTAATATACCACTCTGTCTTGGAAGTTCCAAGGCATGGAGGACTAATTCCATCATTATATTATTGTCTTGATCTCCACAATAATTGTCAACATAATTTTTTTGATACGCCGTTGTGAATCTTGTGGCATTTTTCAAAGTGGTTTCAGTTTCTGTATAGAGAAATGATGCTTCATATAATTCTAACAAACCTTTTGTGTCGTCTTTACAAAAACTCTGCTTCAGATTTCCATTCTCGCCCTTGAAATTGTCAAATATATCTAGAACATGAAAAAAATTCATTGGTCAAAATCGAATAACAAATAAACTTGAAGAATCTATGTGCAAAATCACATAAAAAATTAATGAGATTGACCCTCAAATTCTGAACTACATCTACATGTGTCACCTAAAGTTGGAATTTGGAACAAATGGACTAAAATATATGAACCTGAAAGATGATGAAGAGATTATTAAAACTAGTAATATACGTATTATGGTGAAGATGAGGGTGTTTATATCACCGAATTAAAAACCAATTTGATTTTATATTGGGGCGTTCAACTATAGAAGTCCCTCATCTCGTAAGGAGATTGATGGAGCAACATAGGGATCGGAGATGAAGTGGGACATACATATATGATATTCACTGACCTAGAAAAAGCATACAACAAAGTTTCTAGGGGGTTTCTATGGAGATGTTTGGAGTTTGGAGGATCCATCGGAAACAATCTTGTTCCTCACAAGGTAGAGGTTAGGTTGCATACACACCACCCTCCTCAAACCCCACTCATGATCGATATTACGATGGATATGTAGTTGTTATGTACATACTATGTACCTTGTGAGCAGGGGCGGATCTACGTGTACGAGTGGTCTCGAAAAAAACATTGTATATATCTGTATATATGTAAAAGAACTAAATATATATTAACTTTGCCACCCTCTAAATGAAATGATGAATCGTTCAATTGGCAAAGGAGACAATCTACCACACACGTAACGTGGGTTCGATCCCGGCTGCCAACACTGTTTTTTGGCTTTCCTCTTGTGCTGTTCAACTTTTTCTTCTTTTTTTTTCTTTTGCTGTTTAGCTTTTTCTTTCTTTTCTTTTTTTGTCTTTTTCATTAATGTGTGAAGGGCTTTAGTTTTTTTTTTTTTCTTCCATTCATTCTTATTTATTTACTATTCTTTATTAATTCAAATTGACTCCTTTTCACCATAATTAATTCTTAATTTTTTTTACTTTCTCTTTCACTAATTATTAATCTCTTGATATGAGTGTTGCGTGTTTATTCTTTATCAATTAATGAGTACTGAATTATGAATGTCACATAAATATTATTAAGAAAATATTTAAATAGTAGTTTTTGAAAAAATATAAGTTTTAAAAATGATGAATATTATTATTAGAGTTGTTTTAATTTAATGGTTCTTTCGATCTTCACCGACGTTCTTGCTAAGTAAGATGACTAGGTTGGAACTACAATTTTTATTCTTTCTACAATATATCTGCAACAACACATTAAGTCAATGGCACTATTAGATGGTTTATACAAACTCAAATTTTAATGTGAAAAATCTCTTTTTTCCTCAAAGTTTCAGCGAATAAGGCCTCTAATTCTTAAAAAGAAATAAAAATTGAATTGTTTAGTTATCTCTAATCTCAGAATATTTAAAAGAAAATATTACTAACATGCATGTTTGATTGATTTGTTTATAAAAATCGAAAAAGATAAATAACCCAAATTGTAACCCAAAATTAAATTAATTGACCCGTTTATCTTACTTGAACGATGTGGCACCTAGGACCTCCAAATCCTAAATCCGCCTCTTGTGAGATATGAAAATGATGTTGTCTCAAGAGCCTAAACTTCAATGCTGTAGAGTACAATGAATCTCCTGTGGCTGTAGTATTTGTTCATGTACGCTCCTCTATATTTGCATAATTTCATCCTTGGAGTGGTAACTCACTCCAAGTCTTTCTAAATTATCAATCAACTCCAACTTAGCATCTAACTCTTGTATTGATCCCTCAACAATCATCATCAAATTCTTCTTCATTTCCTTCTTCAGTTTGTCAAACCGCTCCATATACTTATCTCCATATACACACAATGTTAAAGTAAATTAATTATTATCTGAATGATACAACATAAATTAGAGTTACAAAAAAAAATATACCGCGTAACGATTGTTAACGGACTGAATATATTGAAAATCCCACATAGTAGGTTTGTAATTCCCTGAACGTCGTCGGATAGTATTGGGATTTGGTTCCTCAGGTGATTTCATGGAGGCTTTTGATACAAATAGTGATGATGGCTTCCCTCGACTGACGGAGAAAAAACAAGTTGTTGGAGTTGGCCTTGAGGTGACCACGGATAGCATCCCTACGTTGTTGAATAATGTTGCCATTATTCTCTAGCTTGTTCAATGGTTTAAAAGATATTCTTGCTAGATTGTTAGAGCCTCAACTAAAAGTAGTCATATATAATATAGAAAGAGATTCAAACTGTCACTACGAGAAAGAAAGGTTTTTCCCACCGTCAATTAATGGGAAATTTAACTACGCTAAAAATGATTTTTAGGGGCAATTTATTAATGCTAATAGCTTAGTTGTCACTAAATATGTTCTTTTGAAGGCAATTAACACTATTTGTGAATGTCTCTAAAGCCTATAACGACATTGGATCCAATGACAATTAATTAATGTCTGTAAGACTTTAACACTCTTTATTAATGTGCATATTTATTACCGCTAAAAGTTGTTTTTGCTGTAGTGAATTTGTGCTATAAAACATAATTTTCTCACCCTATTCCAACCGAACTAGCTCTAGAAAAACACAAGATGGAAAACAAATTTGCATTGAAATATTGAGAATAACCACTGGATTTTTTTTTCTTTTCTCAATGTCAAATAAAATCTCTGGAAAAAGCCAAAAAAAATTTCAGTGAAAAATTATTGCTAGACCAATGAAAAATCTACCGAATGAACTTGAATCTCTCTAAAGATAACTATATATTCACAGACAAGTAACTAATATCCACCATGTAAGGTAGAAATAATTATAATTTTATTTTTACATCTTAGTTAAATCCACATAGAGGCTTAGTTATACTTTAGTTTTAGAACAAAAGAACTTAATTATACGGCACGTATCTATTAAATATATTGTCCTATAGTTGCCCACTAGAATACCATACGTGATATAATCCAAATACGCAATTCATCTTCAAGTACTCAAATATATAAGCAAAATTAGAGAATTCTCAAATTCATTTTGTGTATAACTTTTAGATCGTAACGTTTGAAATAGAATTTTCTTCTTCTGAGGATGAGAATTGGATTTTGATAACTTTTTAGTGAAATTGATTTTTCTCCATAGTGGTCGTGTCACGTATTAAATCTTGTGAAATCATATATAGTATTATTTATTTTAATTAAATTTGCATACTATTTGCAGTTGCGTATCTCATGTATAGAAGCATATTTGTCATCCGTCAGCTACCCAAATACAATTATTTTGGCCCTTCCGTAGATATTTCTTGAATTTATTTTAGGAAAAATTACCTATATATATATACACACCTTTATTTTTCATAATTCCCATTATTCCCTACAATTTCAAAATATTTCCAAAATCCCTTATTTTACTCCTAAAACCAAACTTCCGGCTACATAACCTTACACGTTTCTCTTCCTTAATTTACTCCATCAATCTCTCCCTATTTTCACTCCCACAATCTTATCAGTTAATTCCTTCCTTACAATTTGAAATTCCAAAATCGTTCTCTCTCCATTCAAATCAATTTCAACTTCTTGAATAGGTAGTTTTCGTCTTCCTTGTTTCTCTCTGTTCATCCTTTTTTTTTTATTTTCATCATCAATTTACTGATACTTATGGATGCTTCTTCTTCTTTTAGTATTAGGATTACCCAATTAATTTCAACTACTCAAAATATTGAACGTCATGTATTTGATTCTGACAATGAAGATTTTGTTGAAAATAGATCTAAACAAAGAAACGATACATTATTCATGAAAAACTTGAGTTGGAGAAGCCAAAATCGAAGAATGATGCATCTTCACACCCATCTTTACCAAAATTACAGATTCTCAATGTATCTTGTTTATTTTGTTTCTTAAATTAGCCTTTGTTAGTGGTATGAAATTTTCGATACATCAATGCTACAATAGATTATGTTTTATGCAATGTATCATGTATATATTTATTACATTGATACATAACCTTAATATTGCTGGATATTCGACTAGTGGGTTTCATGCTCAATACTTATGTACTTGATACATAAGTAATGCCTAATGTATCAACATTACATTCTATAATGTATCTTCAATATTTTTTAATTTTAAAAGGATATAGATAGCAATAAATCATTTTTTTGTTGTGTATCAAGATTACCCAATAATAATCTTGGTACATAAATCATAATGTACTATTACTGATACATATTAATAACTAATGTGTATCACACGTATATGATACACATTAATGGCCATGATACATTTATACAAATTACTGCGAAATATCTATTCTTTGACAATGATACATTCATACAAACTAACACTACATGTATCTGATACTTAATATCTATCACACAATAATGTTTTGATATAAAACCAAATACTTTACAAGCAATCTTTACTTCTCTAATGTATCTGCAAGATTGCAGTACTTAACAATTTACTAAATATTTTGGGAATACTAATGTATCATGAGTAATATATCCATCTCGAAAAAACAAATTAAAAAAACTTTGGTCATGATACATTCATACAAATTAACACTACATGTATCTGATACGTAATAACTAACACATGGTAATGTATCGATCTAAAATCAAACACCTTGTGGGCAACCTTTACTACTTTAATGTATCATGTAGGATTACGGTACTTAACAATTTACTAAATATTTTAAAAATAGCAATGTATCATGAGTAATATATCCATCTTGAGATCACAAATCAAAAAATCGACTACACAACATCTCTTCAACCTTTTTGTGTGTTGTATCAGTGCATAGTAGATACATTGCAAATTTCGGCTCATGTTTCTTCACCTCCAAGTACAGACTAACGAAGATATTCATGACGCATCTTCTTAAAATTTCCGACAATTTTGAATCAAAATTGAAAGAATCTTCGATGAACTAGAACAAGAATTTTGAATCTCAAAAAATTTTCAACAATTTTGAATAAAAATTAAGAGGATCTTCGAACCAATATCATTTTCACTATCCGCGATTGATCCTTTTGGCAATTCTTCAACAATTTCAAGATTAGGCCTTTTCCTTTTTGACAATACTACTTTGGAACTTTGAGTCGCTTGCAGATTTGAGATTCACAAATGAAATTGTTTGTCCAACAACAATTCCATCACTTTTGTAACCTTCATAACTCACCTCATTTATCCAAATTCCTCAACAAAATCGATATATTCATCTTGTATCAGCCACTTTGATTGAGTAATTTGGAGTTTTTCACGATTTCTGGTTAACGAAAAAGATGAAAAATTGAATTTTGAATTTTGTGAATCTGTTACAGATTGGAATGGATTGATATTAATCAATTTTGCGTGAATCGAGGAATTTAAAATCAATTTTACGTTAATATTCCATATTAAGGGCAACAAATTTCATATTAAGCGTAAAAGATTATGTGAATCGAGGGAATTAACATATCACAATTAATGTATCCGAATGGCTGATATTTTAAGGGATTTTTGTAAAATAAAAAAGAGTAGGGATAGGATATAATTTAGGTCTTACACTATGGGATTTATGTAAGTTATACTTTATTTTTTATAAATCGAATTGTGTGAATTTTATTTCATGATTCTACGGACTCAAAATAATCTATAGAATCAAAAGTGTAACACTTGATTAGTCATTAAAAAAAAGGCCTCGAAGCAAAGTCACAGCGTGGCAAATGGGCGGGTTGGGTATAATTTGGGCAGGTTGAAAAAAACAAAAAATGGGTAATAATTCAATCCGCCCATATTTCATATAGGTAAAATTTGGGTTGGGTAAAATACAAGTTTACCCATATTTACCCATATTTTCATGAGTAAATAGTACTCTACTTTAGAATTAAACATAGATAAAATGTTTGTCTTTTTTTAGATGAAAAATGTTGAAAATACATAATTTAGTTTTATTGTATCATCAAAGTCAAAAAAAAATTCCTATAACTTTTCAATATAAAATAAATTTATGTAATAACAAGGAAAACTATTTTTAATTTCAAAGTAAATGAATATTTGCATTTTAGGAGTAAAACATGCTTAAGGCACTTTACGCAATATCAATACTAATACATGATTTGCTTACTTTACACTATTATTTGTTATTCAATATAAAATTAAACAAATAAAAAAATATAATTATAATTAACAAAAGAAATGTACATGTAATATAGTATATATTTTTTTGGAGGGTCAAAGACTTTACCTTTTCAATTATAGAAAAGAATAATTAGACCATAAAAAAGAAGAGAAGTTACAATACTTGGGGTGATATCATGAATTTTGAGTGAATAAAAGTTGAAAGTTTAACCCATTTGGCTAATCCATATTTTACCCATATTTTACCCATGAATACCCATATTTCTATGAGTTGAATATGGGTATAAACCCATATTTTATCTATTTAAAAAGTCACTCACCCAGCCCATTAAAATATGGGCGAGTTGCACGGGTTATCAAAATATGGGCTTATTTTGCCGACATACAAAGCCACTTGGTAGTTTCAGAATAATACAAAAAAAAAAAAAACATGAAACTAGATTTTTCAAACGTTTGTACTGTTTATTAATATTGGATTCGATGTACTTTTTCTGAAATAAATTTTGATTATGATTCTTTGAATGTTCAACTGGTTGCAAGGGGTTCAATGTGCTTTTGTCGAAGTAGAGATGAAAGTCAATCATTTAAATATACTTCCATTTAAAAATGCAAGTTCTTTTTTTTTTTTTTAAATTATTGCTGCATTCAATGAATGAAGATATTATAGACTGAAAATAGAATTATCAGTAAAATAATCCAATATATCGAGAAAATTAGTAGAAAATTTTTAAGAAAAAAGTTCTTTGAATCTTCATTAATTTGCATACTATTTGCAATTGCGTTTCTCATGACATATATAGAAGCACTCGTCATTCGTTAACTACCCAAATACAGTTCTTTTGGTCCTTACATGGATATTTCTCAAAAAAGTTTACCATAAATGGAATTGTATGAATTTTATTTCATTATTTGGCGGACTCAAAATTTATAGAACCAAAAGTGTAGTATTTGAATTAATCATTTTAAAAAAAAGGCTCATACAATTGCATTAATAGCTGAGATATAAAATAAAGTTTATCTTATTTTCGTTGTAAAGTTTCTCGAAAAGAAATGCAAATAACACTAAAGCATTTAGAATAAGACTCGTAAAAATATACATATGAAAAGACCAAACAATAATTTGGAAATGCGATTTTGAATCTTAGAATTTTGAATTCCATGTCCGTCTCCATGTTGGTACGTGGTCTGTCATGTTCTTGCAACATTTACTGTACATTCCGTAAATGTTAACGGATTGAATATATAGAAAATCCCATGTAGTAAGACTAAATGGATGCTCGGATTCGGTGTCTTGTGAGATAAGAATGTCGTTTAAAACTTAAAGGTTAGTTCTATAAAGTGATTTTTAGATCAACGTAACTATGTAGTATGAGACGGAGTTCGCCTGTCAAGAACTAGTACATCCAAAATGAATATAGAAGTAGCAGAAATGGAGATGTTGAGATAGATGTATGGACATACTAGGAGATATTTTATCAATAATGAAGATATCTGAGACAAGGTATAGGAGCGACTTTCGTAGTGAACAAGATTAGAGAGATGAGGGTAGGATAATTCGGACATGTATGTGAATAAGATATGCACAAATACCCAATGAGGGGGTATGATGGGTCTGAAGAGAGGTAGATGTAGGCCGCAAAAGTATTGGAGAGAGGTGATTAGTTAACTGACAAGAGATGGCTCACCACAACTCACCGAGCGCATAACCTTAGATAGAAAAATATGGAGGTTAGATTGGGATAGACTAGATAATTGATCGTTGTCTAATTTTCCTTATTAGTACTATTACTCTCTCAATATCGTCTTATCTTTTAATTTTATTATTACCGGTTGTTTTCTTCACTTTGATTATTATTGCTACCAGATACATATCTAAAATTTCTTCAATATTTGTGCACCATTTAAGAAAGAAAAAAAAAGTATTAAGTGAGAATTGATCCTTGTTCTTCTAGGTAAATAACTGAGATTTCAACCAAGCACACTTCAACCTTTTTGAAGTGTGAGTCTCAATAATCAATATTATATTAGCTTTAGAAAATATGTACATAAAATAATATCTTTTAAAAAAAGGAATGGAGTGTCAAAAACATGCACATCTAAATTATCTTCTTTTTTTGAGATTCATATCTAAACTATTGGAAGTGTGAATTTCATATCTAAACTTTTTTTTTTAATTTAAAGTTCATATCTAAACTATTACTCATTAGTTTGTTAAAACGCTTCATATGCGTGTCTCCTTATGCAAATGGGGAGATTTTGTTTGACTACCGAAGTATGATTAAGATTTTCCAATTGTTTGAAAGAGTAATATTTATGACTCTTCAAATGAGTGTGTTTATATATATTGCCATTACATTTATGGAGATGGCTGAAATCTGCTATTTGACCAACAAGAAGTAATTAAGAAGGTAGAAAAATCATACGAAATTGAATATAATTAGCTTCTTTTTTGGGGTGGTTAATATATGATTAGATTCTACTTAATTACGTACTTATCTCAACAAGTTCATCAATGGCTATATAACTCGCTGATCACAGCTCAAGTTAAAGACACAAAAACATTAATTTGACTATTCAAAATGGCAATTTCATACTACTTTGCCACATTTCTGATAGTTTCTCTACTATCAATCTCCTTCACGTTAGCTGGCGTGAAAGGCGATCTAATAGACGATGTTTGCTCGAAAGCACTAAAAAGGAGGGGTGTTTGTCCGCATTAAGGGCAGATCCTCGATCCAAAGGTGCAAATCTTGAAGGTCTTGCGACTATTTCAATAGACTTATCACAAAAGAACGCAAAATCCACTCATGACCTTGTTAGTACGTTGCTTAAACAAGCAACAGATCCAAACTTAAAAACGCTGAAGAGATGAGCTAGAAGGTTCTAATTGACAGCTGTCACAAGAACCCGATTCCTCTTAATTTTTTCTTTGTGTTACACTAGTATAGTTCTTTTCCTGTTAGTTATTATTGTTCCTATTTTATGAACGTTCTGTAAAGTTATATTATTCTCTTGTCATGTCAAAATATTGGAGAAGTTATATTTGTTTATAAGCATTTTCTTATTGGTTAAACTGAAAATCGAACCGTTAAGGACCAAAATCGATAAATCAAAAATTGATAAAAAATCAAAAATTAATAAACCAAACCAATAATATATGAAAGCGAATCGAACCGACCTAAATCTCTATTTTTTGCAACTTAATAACGCTAAAAGAAAACATGATTTTTTGTGACTACTCTTTTTGTTGCACAAAAGGCAAGGATTTAGGTGCTTATTTGGGCAACTATATGGGTTATGTATATTTATAGCAACTTAATTTAGTCGCAATAAAAGATTGATTTCTTATAATACTATATAAATTGCATATGAAATGTAACTTGTAAATCAAATTTATAAATACAATCGCGTGGTTATAAAAAAGTAGAAACATAATATTTACTTCAATAATTTCATTATAATTAAAATTTAAAATGCGAATTCATTCAAATATTAGTAAATCGTATGGTCAGAGAAATAATTAATTTTATACTATTATATATTATAAATCACCCAAAACCAACGATCTTATTATCTTGAAATTATTATTTCTGTACAATATTTTTTGACATCCAAACAATATATATTTTCTAAAATAGTATTTTCTTTATGTATATTTGATCTCTTAATTTCTTGATTTATGTGCACGTCTGTCACAAATTATTTCTAACCTTCCCAATTAGTAATGTGGACCTTTATTATTTTGTAGTTTATAGATATAGTAAAAAAGAAAGGAAAAATTAACTACAAAAATAAATGAATAATAAAAGATATATAAAAAGAAAAAGAAAGGGGAACTTTAAATGTAAATGTTAGGTCTCTTCACAAATTTTATACCTAAAGCATATAAGCTTGATTTAGCTTTATAGTGGGGGAGGGAAACGGGGAAAAGAAATAATAATATGCATAAAATTTATAGAAATTTAAACAATATTTTGTACATCATTCGATAACTCCGATTTTAATAAACAGTACTAAGGGAATGCTTATTATTATTACTCTATTGTATAATTACTAAACATTGCTATTTATTTTATTTTTATAGTATCTTTCTAATTACATAAAATTCATACAAAATATTGATGTTTGAATTTCTAAATAAAATTGAATACTTTGATCTCAAATTCAATTTTATTGGACTTGAGATTGAGTTATTGTTGACTGACCTGAGCTTAAGGTAGCCCGTTCGTTAGTCACTTTTCTTGCATGGTCAATTCTTGTCGGTTTAATGTACGATAACAATAATATATTCAGTATAATTCATTCAAGTAGGATATAAGGAGGATAGAGTGTATGTAAATTTTATTACTATCTTAGATGTAAAGAAGTTGTTAGCTCTAGAAAAACAGGCCAAAGCAATACTGAAAAAGATATAACAGAAATATAGCAATCATGAAAAAGTACTATAGACAACATGATAAAACATATTTAATAGTAATCAAAACAAGATAATATGATAAACAATGTACAAAAAAATAAAAAATAATAACCAAACTCAAAGGACAAATTAATAATCTCTCTAAGATAATATTTTTCTCCGATCCCGACTTGGGCCAATGGAAAAAATCACCAATTTCGATAAAATAATAAGATAATATATTTTCAGAAGACCCCTATATAAATATATGGTCCCATTAATATTATAAATTAATAATTCTTTAATATTACAAATATATTAAGACAATTTAGTGAATATGATTTTATTGTGTTTTGTTTTTTGTTAAAATTTAAATCTAGTTGAAGTTCATCTCTAACTTTTCTTATTGCATCCAAAAGTTTCGATGTTGTCTTTTTGAAGTACGACATGAAATTGTGAAGAGTTCTAGATGTGATAGGTGCTTCCTTACATGCGTAACTGATTCCAAATATTTTGTATCATCTTAAAAATATAATATTACAAGCGTTTTACTTTTAAATATTGTGATTTTTGTGAATTTTTGTTCATATCCTAATATATTGATAAATAGCACTAAAATCTTATTTAGTTTATCTACATTTTTGTAACGACTGAAAGTATTTATAACCTGATTAACTTATAATTTTTAGCTTATAAGTACTTTTAATTTGATCAAAATATAAAATACTTTATTTTTATATTTTTTTAAAAAGTTCAAAAACAAAATTCCTAATTCATAGAAACGTATCCTAATTCCCTCTCCATTCCATATCCGTGATTATCCTTTTCCATAAATGATACTTTTAAATTTATAATTAAGGTATTTTAGTCAATTTACTAAAATAGGTTATCAACATTTTTAGCCAAACATGCTTATTATCAATTTCAGCATAATTTTATGTTTCAATTTATTTGTCTTTATTATTTTGATAGACAAAGGATTTATTTCTTTTACCATAATTGTTTTAAATACTTTTTCTAAATTTTTTGAATTGTTAACTAATGTGTGACTTATAGTACGTTTATGTAATTTCTAAAAATATAAATCATATTTCCAAAAAGATTGAAAATATTATGTTTGAAAATTAACACTGTACATTAATTTGTTTGATTATCATAATTAAAACATAGGATGACTATTTATTTATAAAACAATTTCAGCACTTTATAATGTTCATCAACTATTTACAACTCTTAACCCAAACGGACTCATCATATAAGCTTTTCTTTCCTGATCCATTTAAACTTGAAATGGATAAAATACATTAATTTTTTCGAGTGAGAAATATTGGAAACACCTTTGAACTTAGAGAAAATTATTAGTTTCACCATCGAACTATTGATAGCTTTAAAAACACCCTCTATTTGACTAACTAAATTTAGATACTCTCCCGATCTACCACATGACATAGCATATGGTCTCAAACTCTTATAGGAGCATGGGACTCTTTATAAAAATGTGAGAGAAGTGTTGAGAACACTCCTAAACTTGATGAAAATTTACGGGTGTATTTCACTCATTATGCAAAATCGGGGGTGTATTTAAGTTCAATTAATCAAGTAAAAGGGTATTTTTAGGGTTGTCAATAGTTCATAAATAAATTAATAATGCACCCCGAGTTTAGAAGTGTCTTCAATACTTTTCTTATTTTTTCGAATTTCAATTGTATCATTGCTAAAACTAATGAGAGCACGGCCATTTACTTCAAAGCAAAATTGCTTCATTAAATTCTTTCAAATTGCATTATTCTAATTTCTACACAAGTTCAAAATAAATGAGATGAGTTAATAAATAAGCGAGTCACTAACCCAATCAAAATTCATTTAAGATGAATCAAAATAAGATAAATATTGGATCAAAACCCAGCAACCATTTCAGTTTTTATCAAGTTTTAGAGTCTGTTTGGCATTGCTGTTCGGAGGCCAAAAGTGCTTTTTTTGAGAAAAAAACACCTTTTTTTGAAAAATTAAGTGTTTGGCAAATCTTTAAAACTGCTTTAAAATGGAAGCAGAACCAGTTTTTCTGCAGGTGGGAAGAAGCTAAAAATATCTGTTTTTTTAAAAAAGCAGAAAATTATTTTTTTTAAGACTAAAATATCCTTCCATATATACATATTTATCAATATATCCCTTATTAATTAATTAACATATCTTATAAGTTTGGTTAAGTTTCATTCAAGAATTTTATTTTTAATTTTTACATAATAAAATTTTATTTTATTTTATGTTTATATATTATTATTTTATATTTTATATATTATTTTACGTTTTATTTTACAGAATTAGAAATAAACGTGACAACAATATTTGTGTAGGATTAAAAATATGAAGGATTTATTTATTTTTGTGGTGTATATTTTGTATATAGTGGTTTAATTTGTTGAATGATTATTAAATTTGTTTTGCTTGATATTTTTATTTATATTTAAATCATCATGTTAATATTATATTAATATTTTATTTATTTATGTATAATATTAATTAAAAATTTAAATATGTACATTTTAATTTAATTTAAATAAAATTTTAATTAAAATTTTGTAATAGATATTTAAAATAGTTTCTCTCTATAAAATAATCTTAATATTTAAAGTACATTGGTACTTACCCTTTTTCGTAATTTGACTCTCAAAAAAACTTTTAAAAAAAGAATTGTCAAACACAGTTTGCTTATCAAAAGCAATTTTAAATGAATTAGCCTAACACAAATTGCTTTTTTTCAAAAGCACTTTTTAAAAAAGCTATTTTAAAAAAAATACTACAAAAAAATAAGCAATTTTTAGCAGTAATGCCAAACATGCTCTACTAAAGGAAGACAATCACCTAAATTGGGGAAGAGAATCACCTAATTAATTGTGAGAGAAAGAATATATATTTAATTTTCTCTTGATTTGTGTCTTATGAAACTTAGAAACTTCCGCCAAACAATCCATATTAAGTTGATTCACAATCACTTCAATTCTATAAATTATTATTCCACATATACTAGTAAAAGAGGAAAATACATTTGAAGAACGAAACAAATTATTCTCTATTTCTATCTAACACAATAATGTAATCCCATAAATGGAGACTGATATTAAAAAGTAAAAATATAGAACGTAATTACCAAAATTAAAGGAATATTGATTTGAAGGTCCTAATTATTTTGTTCTACCAAAAATATACTCCGATTATTTACTGTAATTAAAATTTTGTCCAAATATAACTTAATTTAGTTTTTGAAAAGTATAGAAAATCGTTTAATATCTTGTACTTTCATAATAGTGTCTATATATAAATAGAAAAACATTATTTGATTGCCGAATTATTATTTATTAATGTGATTTTCCAATTGTTTTAGAGGGAATATTAGATCTATTTTTGACGCGGTATATATATGTGTGATTGACTGAAATCCGCTATTATTGGATAGAAATAACAATTCAAACCATTTTTACTTTGAAATTAAATAGGAGTATATTCTTGCTTAATTTTCTTTCCATATAATGCTAGACGCTTTAATTCCATACCTTTCTTAATTCGGGGGACACAGCTATATAAAGTGCATAACACAACACAAGTTATGAAATAAAAATATTTGATCATACAAAATGGCACTCTCATATATCTCTACCTTGTTTTTGATAGTTTCTCTGTTATCAATCACCAACGTGAGAGCTGATCTGGTAAATGATGTTTGTTCAAAAACACTAAAACCTGTTATATGTTTATTGGCTCTAAGAGGGGATTCTCGATCCAAAGGTGCAAATCTTGAAGTCCTTGCGACTATCTCAATACGCATATCGCTAAAGAACATGCAATCCACACATGATCTTGTTAATACATTGTTTAATCAGGCTACAGATTCAAAATTAAAGACGCGATATAGTTCATGTTTGGAGAATTACAATGATGGCATTGACGAACTTAGAGGATTGCCTGCTCTTTTAAAGTCTAAAGATTATGCTGGTTTGAATATTCATGCCTCTTCTGCTTTAGATAATCCTTCTACGTGTGATGACAATTTTTCAGATCCACCTGCTGAAGCACCCCAATTGAAAGCTGCTAGTGACAAGGTTCAAGGACTTATTGGTATAATTTTGGTTATTAGCAATCTACTGAAATGATAATAATATATAGGTCATTGTAATGACTTGAAAGTTGTGAAATCAATATACTTCCCTTTTTGAATTTAGTTCAAGCCTTAATTACGTCTATTTTATTTTTAACAAAATACACTTAATTAAAATATAAAAGAATGTTGAAAAGGGTGAATCCTTAACTTCACAATCGTAAGTATCAATTATGCCAAAGTAAATTTTTTATGTAGAGAAAATATAGTCTATCAAAATAGCCCATCAGAATAGTAAGAATATGAAAATTAATTAGCAATACAACTTTCTGGGTAAACACGATTCTATTCTATCAAAATTATAAATACAAATTTCTGGATACAAATGCCGGAAAATAGTTCCATACTCAAATTTAAAAGGATTAATATATAGTCCGTCATTAAATTTGTTAGTATATTTCATTGAGTGACTCGAATTAAGTTATGTTTCGAATTTCGATTGAGGAACCTCAACTCTTAATAAAGTATTCCAACTAGATACTTTTAACTCAAATTTTGAAAAAAAAAACTTTTGCTATTTGTTTTCATTCGTTTATTAGATAGTTAAGTTAACTACGATAAATATATCATCTCCTTTAATTATATGCATCAACCCCAAATAACTAAATGAAACATCCTGATATTAAGTAGAATGACATGGCTGTTTTTTTTTAAGTTGAAAAGTGATGTTAGCACTGTTGTAAAAGACTTTTTATTGCTTATAAAAACTCAGTTCAATGGCATTATTAAGGTGTTTAGAAGTGATAATGGAACTGAATTTTTTAATTCTCAATGTAGAGATTTGTTCAAAGCTGCAGGAATTGTTCAGCAAAGTTCTTGTGTCCACACACCCCAACAAAATGGGGTGGTGGAAAGAAAACACAGGCATATTCTTAAAGTGGCTAGGGCCATAAGATTTCAAGGTTTTATTCCTTTAAAGTTTTGGGGGTTGTGTGTCCAAAATGATGTTTATCTGCTTAACAGACTTCCCTCTACAGTGTTGAATGGCTCCTCACCTTTTGAGATGTTCTATGGAAGGAAACCAAATGTTCAACATCTCAAGATACTTGGTTGTCTGTGTTATGCTACAATCACCAGAGACATGAGGGATAAATTTGGGCCAAGGGCAGAGAAAGCAGTTCATATGGGATATTCAAGTACTCAGAAGGGTTATATTTTATATAATTTGACTAACAACCAATTTTTCGTTAGCAGGGATATTGTCTTTAAGGAAAATATCTTTCCTTTCCAGACTTGTGCACCGGATGATCACTTCTTGTAGTTCACTATTCCATCAGTGCTAGGTGATGAAGCAAATGACATTCCCGACAACAGTGTCTCTAATCCATTCCCAGATTCTTTAGAAAGCACTGAGGGTCATTCACTTGAATGCCTGAGAAATTCTACTAGAGTAATTAAATCTCCAGGGTGGTTGCATGACTATGTTCATGGGCCATTGCATTCTGCCCCTACTCCATCTACCTCTTGTGTATATCCATTGTCTAACTACATGTCTTATGCTTCTGTCTCGCCCTCTTATCTTCAATCTGTTTGCAATTACTCCGCTATTAGGGAACCATGTTCTTATGATGAGGCTATACATGATCCCAAATGGATCCAAGCCATGGAGCAGGAATTATAAGCCCTCACTGACAATCAGACTTGGATTCTTACCAACTTACTTGATGGCAAGAGGGCCATTGGATGCAAGTGGGTATATAAGGTAAAATACAATGCAAAAGGTGAAGTGGGGAGGTACAAAGCAACATTGGTGGCTGAGGGTTACACTCAACAAGAGGACTTGGACTATCAGGAGACATTTTCTCCTGTAGTCAAGATGGTCACCGTTAGAGCAGTCTTATCATTGGCAGCTATGCAAGGATGGCCATTACACCAGATGGATGTATTCAATGCATTCCTTCAGGGTGATTTAGTTGAGGATGTCTACATGATGCAACCTTTGGGCTTTAAGGGCAAGGGGGAGTCTAGTCAAGTTTGCAAACTTCAGAAGTCCCTCTATGGGCTCAAGCAAGCTTCTAGACAATGGAACTTGAAACTTTCAGAGGCTTTGCTCAGTTCAGGCTTTACTCAAAGCCTACATGATTATTTCTTATTGACTAATAAATACCTTTTCTGATCATTGATGCATGCCACATCAGCGGGCTGAAGATCCTCCATTTTATATATATATATTGATTTGAATGCGCGTAATTTTAATAAGTGATTTTCTACTTTTATTTGAATTTAGATATTAGAAAGTAGAAACAAACAATTTTAATCTGAGGTCGTTTAGTAGCTAGTAAAGAAGCAAGTTATTCATATATTAATTTTTGTATAAGTTATACAATGTTTATAGCTACTTCCGAAATAAGTTATTCATATATAAAATTAATACGATCTTTGTTTTGTAATTTAGAAATTCACATAACTAATATCTGTATAAGTTATAAGGGTAATGATTTATTATATTATGCTGGGTAGATGATGGAATAGTTAATACCCACATAACTAATACCTACATAATTTTAAATTGTAATCAGCTTCCAAACATCCCCTCAATATTTAGATCTAGAGTCAAAATTTTATTATTCATATGTATTTAAATTCAAACATTTTAATATTAATATAAACAAATGAGTCCGTAGTCATCATCTATCCTAGGGAGAGAAAAAACTCACCTATGCACCCTTGAAACAAACAATAAAATCATCATCTATGCACCAGGCATTATTTCAATCCACACACAAATGGAAAACTTTCTAGGAAAAAAATTGCAACAGTACAAGGCAACTAAAGTTACAGAATAGGAAGGATATGCAAATTAATTAGCAATACAAATTTCTGGATAAACACGATTCAAAGCAATCAAAATTATCAATACAAATGCCGGAGAATAGTTCGATACTCAAATTGAAAAGGATTAATATATAGTCGTTTATTAAATTTGTTAGTATATTTCATTTAGACACTCGAATTAAGTTATGTTTAGATTAAGAAACCTCAACTCTTAATAAAGTGTTTCAACTAGACACTTTTAACTCAAATTTTGAAAAAACTTTTTTTGTGTGTTTTCATTCATTTATTAGATAGTTAAGTTAATCACGTAAAATATATCATCTCCTTTAATTATATGCATCAACCTCAAATGAAAAATGTATGGGATTTTACATTTTATTGAGATGAATGCGTATAATTTTTTTTTAAAATAATATATTTTATATGATTAACTTAACTATCTAATAGAAGAATGATAATACACCCAAAAAAATTTTAATTACGAACCAAAAATATCGAAGTGAAACACTTTATTAGGAATAGAAGTATCCAATTGAAATAAAATTTAGTTCAAATATCTAAATGAATTATTCAGAAAAGTTTGAGGGGGATTGGTTATGTATTAATTCAATTGAAAACTAGGAGTAGTATCCTAAGACATCCGAAACATAATTAACCTATGAAACAATTTCATCGTCACTTTTGTTTAAGCCTCCAAAATTTTGAGACACCAAATAAATTTACTAATAATTTTTATGATTTTATTTTCACTTAATTTAATATTCAAGATTTAAAAAAAAGACAAAATTAATATTAAAAGGGAGAGGAAGAAAAGCTATCTTTTTTTTTAATCATAAAATATTTTAGAACTTTGAATTAAATAACTTAAATTTTTATATTAATAAATAGAATTTTTGCAACTATATTCTAGGTAATGTATTACAAACAAATGTCTAAATCTTCTTATCTGAAGTTAAAAACTTTATGTGTTTTAAGAACACTATACTACCAACTTGTTGAATTGACATATTTTAAGTGTTTTTAAATCGAAAGAGTTTTTAAACTCTTTTGTAGTGTTTGAATAAGAAATAAAAATGCAGCCAAACACTTGATTTTAAATCAAAATAACCAAAAATATAAAGAAGCTAAAAGTCAAAAGTTGAAATTTCTAACTTAATGACTTATGCTTAAATGTCATTTAAATCCATCTAAATAGGCTTGAAAAACAAGTATTATGTGCAACTCTAAATTATTGTTGTTGTTATAATATATATGTATATATATTTAAGGCCTCTTATTAGTATTTGAATTTAAGTCACTAATTTTATTGAGACGGCTGGCCTACAAATCCTACTACAATTATAAAAGTTGAAGAATCAAAAGTTATATTTCTCTAGTGTCTGTCCATGCGAATTCATGTCAAAACTTCAACACCAACTTCAATAATAACCACAATCACATCATAATTAAAATCGCGTGGAAATTCAACAATTTGGTCTATAAAAATATATCTCTAGTCCAAATCAAATGAATTATTCAAATATGACATATTCCTCATACAAAAAATATATATATATTTAAGATTTATGTAAAAAGTTATTTTCTAATATTGTCTTTTTGATTATTCTCAAATCTCTTAGGAAATATAAAGTGTACGTATAAACTATTAAATGAAGGATAAATATGAGAAGAAAAAAAAAGTCTAATAATTCTTTTGAATTTTGAATAATTCAATTATTTAAGTATGATTTTTTTTTTAATAATTCACCTAATATGAATATGAACTAGGAGAAGTAAAATATAATTAGTTTTAAGATATGTTAAATAGTACTAATAATAAACAAAGCTATTGCATATATTATTTTTTTCTAATATACTTTGTCAAAAAATATTAATGACACAAACATTACAAATACACCATATTCAACTTTTTTCTTATACAACTCTATCAAACAATTTCTAAATAATTTAGCCATCATCTATGCACTCAAAAAATAACCATTAAATAGTAAACAAATGCCAAAGAGGAAGGACACTGCACAAAAAGTTTCAAACATGAAGGAGACTATTAATAGTCCATTTAAAGAAGAGGGACGACTTTAAAGTATAAAGCTAAAGATGAGGAATTTTTTTGGGAGTTCACCATTTTAAGGGTTCGTTTGACCTTGAGAATGTTGTATTAATTTATTTTTTTAAAAAAAATTAATAGTTGATCATTAAAATATTTAAATACAAGAATTTGGAAAATACTCGAAATCTTATTTTTATTTTTAGCTTAATTATAAATATTTTTTAAAAATTTACTCTGGATCTATATATATATATATATATATAATATTTCATGTATTTTACATAAAGTACATTTAAACAATCAAATATTATTTGCAAAAATTATAATTAAATACAACTTTAATTTTAAAATTTTCAAATAAAGTGAAAAAGACAATTGCAATAGTACATAGTAACTTGTATGTGAAAATCTTATCTATAACATTATATTATTATCTATTTTGAGATATTTTTTTACAACATAATTTAGTTGTATATTTCAAATAAATTAATTAAATTACGTGATTTACTACTTTTCAAAAATTAGACATATAAATAATATTTTAGAAAAAATATATTTAAATCCTAAATATGTTTTGTAACAAGCATGACCAAATAAAACTGGACCTCCAATTGTATAATTTTCAATTAAAATAAAAGTTACATAAATCACATAGTGTAAAGATGAAATTACTATTTATCCCTACTTTTTTTCTAATTACAATAATACCTTAAAATTAAACCAATCCAGATACATTAATGAAAGCGCGGATACCTTAATACATTAATACAGATACATTATTAAAATAAGGGATTTCTCAATTCGAATATATTAGTGAAAGCGCGGATACATTAATACATTAGTATAACAATCCGAATAAAAGCGTGAATACAGTAATACACAGAAATAAAGGATTTTTCAATCTGGATACATTAGTGAAATCACGGATACATTAATACATTAATATGAAAAATATTTTATTTAAAGATGTGTAATTTAATAATTTTTCCAATAAAAAATAGAGTATTTGATTTCCTTTTCCAAATGCGCACATAATTTTTGTCTCACCCCTTTCAAAGGGTTTCTCAAGGGTTTTGCATCCCGGCAGCCATGAATCACGGCAAGAGAATCCTGAGTTCGCTTCGATTAAGGAATTCGCTGTTTTTCACTCAGCTTTCACGAGCTCCTTCTTCCAACCATCAGGTGACTCAACACTTTTACCTTTCTCCTTCACTTCTCACGCAAATTTACACTTGTACTACTCTCGGTGCCCGTCAAAATGTCTTCTTTTCATCAAAACCTGAATCTTTTGTTGACATCATACTATCCAACGACTGGTCGAAACAATTAGAAAAGGATTTAGGAAAAATTGATTTTCCGGTGACCCATGAAGCTGTTATGTATTTGTTGAAGAAACTCGATAAAGAACCGCGAAAGACTGGGGATTTTTTGAAATGGGTTGTTAAGCAGAAGGGGTTTGAACCTAGTTCTTCTATGTACAGTCTGATGCTTAGAATTTATGCTAACAGGGATTCAATGAAGGACTTTTGGACTACTATTAAGGAAATGAAAGAGAATGGGTTTTATATTGATGAGGAAACGTATAAATCAATTCATTCTATTTTTCGGAATTTGAAAATGGAAACTGATGCTACTGCTTTGAAGCATTTTTATGGGAGGATGATTAAAGATAATGCTATGGGTGATGTGGCGAAAGATGTGTCTGAATTGATTAGAAAACAAGAATGGGGAGTTGAGGTGGAGAGACAATTAGGGGAGATGAAACTCTCGGTTTCAGATAATTTTGTGCTTAGGGTATTGAAGGAACTTAGAGAAATAGGATATCCGCTGAAAGCTTTCAGCTTTTTCAAATGGGTTGCGAGAAATTTAGATTTTCAGCACAACACCGTTACTTACAATGGAATTCTTAGGGTTCTTTGCCGAGAAGTGTCGATTGAGGAGTTCTGGGGTGTGGTAAAAGAGATGAAGAGCCTGGGTTTTGAAATAGATCTTGATACATATATAAAAATCTCAAGGCATTTTCAGAAGATTAAGATGTTGAAAGATGCAGTAGAACTATATGAGCTGATGATGGATGGTCAGTTTAAACCATCACTTGGTGAGTGCAATATTCTTTTAAGATCCGTTGCGCAGTCACATCCCTCAGATCTTGATTTGCTACTTAGAGTTGTGGAAAAATTTGAGGCCGCAGGGCATTCACGCTCAAAGATTATTTATGATGTCATTCATAGGTGTTTGACTAACTTGGGGCGATTTGAGGAAGCAGAGAAGATAACAGAAGCTATGAGAGACGCAGGATTTGAACCTGACAATATTACTTACAGCCAATTAATATATGGACTTTGCAAAGTGAGGAGGCTGGAGGAGGCATCAAAGGTGATAGATGTGATGGAAGAATGTGGATGCATTCCGGATATCAAGACTTGGACTGTTCTGATACAAGGGCATTGTTTTGCTGGTGAAGTTGATAAGGCGCTGTTTTGTTTTGCTAAGATGATGGAGAAAAATGTTGATACAGATGCTGATCTGTTGGATGTACTACTTAATGGTTTTCTGAGTCAAAGAAGAGTTTTTGGTGCATATCAGTTATTGACCGAGTTGGTGAATAAGTTTCAAATGCGCCCATGGCAAGCAACATACAAACTTGTCATTCAAAAGCTCTTAGAGGAAAGGAAACTCGAAGAAGCGCTAGATCTTCTCCGTCGGATGAAGAAACACAATTATCCACCTTTTCCAGAACCCTTTCTTCAATATATTTCAAAGTCAGGAACAGTGGAAGATGCAGTGGAGTTTTTGAAGGCGTTGAGCGTCAAGGACTATCCGTCTGTTTCAGCCTACCAACATGTTTTCCAGTCCTTCTTTGCTGAAGGTAGACATTCTGAGGCAAAAGATCTGCTCTACAAGTGCCCACATCATATTCGCCAACACCCAGCAATTTGTGGCCTCTTTGGTTCGTCAAATTCTAACAGTGGAAAGGTGAAAAGGCTCCCCCGGCAGAGCTCGACTTTTGTTTAGGCACAAGGTGCAATTAGTGAAATCTGGGGGGAGGATTAAGGTTAGTATCTGATAAGAGCTCCCGATGCTAACCTCGCCAGGGTCTTCAACTTGAAAAGACAAATACACAAGTTAATCAGATAGCTCCAGATATTACTCTATTAGCTGGTTCTATCAATGCATGCAAAAATCTTGCCAGGTTCACGTTTTTAAGATCTTCCACTCAGAACCTGATTAAGGGTGATTCCTTGTATTCATTGTGTTTATTTCACAATTATATGCTCTTATATTTACTTGATAAAAGTGGCAAAAATGATTACTCACGTGCTTCTGCTGCTTCACACAGTTGTTTACCGAGTTTGTTTACTGAGATGCAATGAGCCTTGAGACTCATTATTTAGTGCTATTCTGTCTCAAACTAGTGAAATCTGAGAGAAGTGGGTGATCACCATCCTACATATATTCCACGTTTATAGATATTTAACTGCATAATATTCCCAGAGATTAGCCAATTAAAAAATAACCTGTACACCTGAAATTTTGAGTTTGTAATTCACTAATTCACACCTATCTAGACTAATACCAGATTGTTTTCTTCCTCTAACGTTTCTTGTATTTTCAAGAATTGCTTTGCAACCTACGATGGGAATAGCTGAAACCGTGATGAACCGTCATCCAGAGAAAACTGTTGAACAAAAGAGTCAAAAGTCATCAAATTGGCTCAAATATGTGCTGGTGGGGAGGTAGTAGGTATCACGTGGAATTAGTCGAGGTATGTACAAGCTACGTTAGACACCAGGGTTACGGTTATTTTTTTTAAATAAAAAAGAAGAAAGAGTCAAAGTCATCAAGGCAAATTAGAGTAACCAAAGTATTTGATAGAATGTAAGACATAATATTGTAGACTGTTGCACAAATTGCTTGATGGCGACATGTTTTGGTGCCTAAACAAGGTAATTAAATGTAGTAACTGTTCGGCAGGTTTTAGTTCCTGTTGCTGTAGTTTTGACAAAATTGTAGATTCTGTTCTGAGCACCTTGGCTGATATTCACTTTGTCAATCAGACTAAAAGTCAGTATCTCCGTCTAATTGAAGAAAATATCCAATGACATTGTGAAACTCTAAAAGCTTTTCACTAGTTCAGGTTTAATATTTGTAGATAAAAAGAGTTTGTCTAACAAGATACCTATTCTTTACAAAGAAAGGGTATCTTGTTTAGGCAAACTTTCTCAAGAAAAAGATACCTTTTCCTTACTGGCATAGACTTGCTATACAGTATCAATCATCTATTCCTCAATCCTCTTGCAAGAGAAGAACTATAAGTGAAGCTGATAAATTTACAGCTAAGCTTCGTGTGAAATCTTTTACACCCTAATTCTACTTCCAAGTTAGCTAGAACAGTTGAAAATGATAAGTTTACAGCTAAGCTTCACAAAATCTTTTACACACTAATTCTACTGCAAAGTTAGCTCTAGTTTGTGTTGGTTAAATATCAAAGATCTTGCCAAGAATTCATCCGGTTACCACTAGTAAAGCTTATTTTTGGCAACTAATAAAAGTTCATTTGAAAGTATGAATGCAAAATGTATAAATTTCTTGCTGAGCAAAGATAGCTTGTTTTGATCCATGGAGATATGTGTTGTTTAACTGCCACTTCTAGGTGATTTTTGCTGATGCTCTATCTCCTTTCTCCTCTTCATCCTTCACTGTAAATGCACACCTAGGTTGAGGTTTGAATTTTTTCAGTCTTGATCGTTCATCTATAGCCATTGAAGAGATATAAAGGAAGTATATTGTTTTCTAGGTAATTTGTTATAATGGAAAAAAAGGGATGCAATGGCATTATAATTTTTTGTTGGCTCCTTGTGTCAGCAGAAGTGGCATAATATCACATATATTGGGAAAACCCTTGAACACACAATAGCTTTTCTTTTGTTTCTATAAAGATGACTTGTAGGCTTCCGATTTAGTAGTTTGCTTGATAATATAGGAGAAAGGTCGAGCTTGATTTCAGCATTGTAATTCTTTCTAATGAATAACACGTTCATAAATGAACAGTACTTATTGTTGCTAAATTGCAGTGATGGGGTACATATTGTGGGAATGAAGTCACAATTAATGACTGAGAAAAGATGTGGCATCCATAGTTTCTTCCATGATGTTTGATGTTTTCACCTCTTCTATTTAGCTTTTATATCTGACTTTCCACCAAGGAGGTCCTAGACTGGGGTGCGGGTGGGGGGTCCTTGCTGTCTGCTTGGAACAATAAGACTGAGCACAGTAGTGAAAAGTCACTTTTTGAATCATCAAATATTCCTATTACCATTATTCCAGCCAAATTTAGTTGGAGGGCTGTTTGATTTAATTCTGCAACTAATGTCCATCATGAACTTGGGATGTGAATATCTCTAATGTATTCTTATGACTTGAAGGACCGTAGTAGATACACTTCATTTCTTAAGCTTTGCCATGGTAGTGTCTGATTTAAGTGTTGTAAGATTACTCAAATGATAAACTTGAGAAAAATCAACAAATTTGACTGTAGAAGTGCCTGGGTTTCTTTCTGCTTCTGCTGCCAGCTTGATAATTGAACTGATGGAATTTGTGAAACTAGCAATCATTAATGTTCTGTTGGTTCAAGGGAAATTACTAACCTCCTGGCTACCAAACGTTGTTTTTTGCATTCACTCTGAAGTGCTGATTTTGAAGAGTAAGCTAAGAAGCTACTTCAGTTTGAGAGGTCAATGCCACTGTGCAGCTGAGAAGTGCAGCTTTCGCCATCATGTCATTTTCATTTGTGTTATTTACACTCAAACATGCAATATTAATGTGTGTTTTTATGTTATCAGGTTGAAAATTTAGTTTGACATTACTTTTCGATTTGTTTACCATTTGTCACTGGAAAATTCTAAATTTTACACAGAAAACTGAGTCCATTTATTGTATTGGATTTTTTGGAGTTTATTGTTACTGATTAGTAGGTTTGAGGTTCTTCTGCTACGTTAAAAGAGTCGTTTAAACTGCTCTTTTAGCTGTTTCCGGTTTTTGACTCGTTAGTTGGCCATTGAGTTTTGTTCACAACTAGGAGTGGTTTAATTTTGGTTTCTTTCAGCTCTTGATCAAACTCTAGATCCTTCATAACAACATTCAACTATAGAATAAAGTTTGCACGATGTTCATGGGCCTTTTGCAGTGATGACGAAAGAGTTGACTCCCTTTATTTCTATGGTGCCTTGTCTATTGTGCTTGAGGATTCTCTATGCTTCTAGTCACAACCTTCAACATAGAAAGGGCGAGCACTTAAAAGCTCTTGCTATGTGCGGGATCCGTTGAATGACCAAACTACAAAACCTTCAACGTATTCAAATGCTCTTTTATTGAAGATCTGAACTCATGTAACGTAAACCCCTAATGTTATATGAACTTTTAATTTGATCATATCAATTAAGTACTAACTCGACAATTCAATATTTATATAATCATTATGTTAAATAAAAATATGTCACAACCATAGGGTGTAATTAAATTTTATCCTTGAATATGTGATGAAAGTAGGTGCCAAATAAGTATGTTCTATAAAAACTAAAATAGAATAACGTCGATTTATTATTTTGTGTGTGCTAAAATTTATTATCTCTACCTCCCTTCTTGAAGAGTACATCTTCCTAACCTAAGGCCACTAATAGAGTTACGATTACAAGTTTCCATCGCCTAAAGTCACCCAACATGAGGTTCTTCTTGTCTCAAGATAACGTGGCCCCCCATACAATATCCCAGACTTAAGACAAAAGTCACTCTGAACAAACTATGAAGAAAAAACAGGAGGATGACCAACGTGATGTTGAAATCCTCAAGGCTGTGGCACAAGCCTGGCATGGCCATTCCAGCAGCCGTGGAACCACTGCTGAATTCGACGCCCACCGCCACAATTTCAAGAATAAGCCATCAAGATTCAAGCTTGAAGCTATGAACAAGGCAACCTCAAGGGAATATGATGGCACAAGTAGATGGGATTTCAGCCAGTCTCTTTGGGATTCTTATGAGATACTTCATGTGTCCAAAAAGTTAGAAACTGGGCTAATGCTGGACCATCCATTGGATGGGCCAATCCGAATTGGGCAGAAGAGGAAAGAGAGTAAGAATAGCTTAAGAAATTTGCTCAATAGGGTGTCTTCAAGAAGATATAATGAAGCTGATTTGACACTAGATAAGTATGGTTAATTTCAAGTAGTAATATGTAAAATTTGGTTTCATTTTCTAAAAGAAGCCAAGAGAGCTCTGTTTTTCGATTTTTTTTGTTTTCACATATGCTGATTCTTCTTTATTTTTTACGCGATTTTTCATATACATAACATCACTTAGCTGAGGGAAGCACAAAATGTATTGTGCTGAAGCCTGCAGCTTCATCCATCCACCAGTTGATTGAATAAATGAAAAAACAAGGAGTGGCTAGCGTTTAGCCACTGGGTGGGGATGTGTTGGTGTTTTTATTCCCGTCCCACGAGTCGAAGTCCCCACACTTCACATCAGCTCGAAGATTGATTGAGCTGCACTATATAGATAACGAATCATATGCCTTAGGAGATTTAGGAAATATTTTCCTCAACTGAATTATTGTACCTTGTTTTGGAAGATTCTTTCAAGATTGGAACTTGAAGGGACCGTTGTGGACCGGGAGAGTGGCCTTCAAGTCTAGAAGGGGTGGGGAGGGAGCAGTAATTTGCGAGCGTGTTGTGCAAGAGCTGGACATTACAGTAATGAACTAATTGGCTATTTTTTCCTATGAAGGAATCTATTAACAAACTAATAGTGATAGAGTTTAACTTCTGTGCACGGACCGTACATAGTTTTCTTATGATTTACAATAACAAGTAACTGTGTATGGCAAGTTTGATTCAGTAACCTCAAAAATACAGTATATTACTTGCTATTACTGGTAAAACGACAGTAATAGTGTAAAAATGTTTTAATTGTTAGTGTATATAACTTAAATCCTTAGTAAAACAGTTGTTTCTATGTCTTTAATTGCTTTATTGCTTTTTCTACTTTCAACTCGAGGATTATGCTTTCTCTCTTTTCTGCTAACTGTTGCTAGCGATAACAGAATAAAAGTAGAAGATTTGTTTTCGTAAGAAGGACAACCTGTTGAGTTTTGGATGTTGAAAGAAAGGCTTGCTTCTTCTAAGTTTTAGACGGATTAGGAGAAGCCGGTGCAAAAGATGAGCAAATAACTAGTAACTTCAAATTTCATTACATATCAAGTACTTACATACAGATTTATAAGACAGTCTATGGTCAAGTGCTATAAGACAGACATCTTATTGTACTAGTTATTCAACATGACCTAATGATCATTTGTAACTGTATAGCCTGCCAAGCAACTAGTTGTATGCTCAATACACCTTAAAAGTGTCCATCTTTGCAAGCTCAAAGTTCTTGTGTTTCCTCTGGATGAAGCTATCAGCTTCATTATCAACCTTTTCTTCAGTGACTTTATGTTTCCCCTTCCTATCGACTTCAGTGGTTTTGTTATGCTCCACAAAGTGGGCTT
This sequence comes from Solanum appendiculatum, assembly GCA_018342035.1. Taxonomy (NCBI): domain Eukaryota; kingdom Viridiplantae; phylum Streptophyta; class Magnoliopsida; order Solanales; family Solanaceae; genus Solanum; species Solanum appendiculatum. Next base: position 129,077 of record JAGDQO010000150.1, on the reverse strand, counting down.
TCTTTTGAGCTTCAGGGGGAGGAGACCCATGGTGATATCCACTAGGAAAGTTGTATTTAGACCGATTGCCATACATATTGCTCTTGTTATTCCTTTGGCTGAAGCTATCATCTTCATTATGAACCTTTTTCTCTGTGACTTCAGTTGTTTTGTCATGTTCCACAAAGTGGACTTTCTTTTGAGCTTCAGGAGCACGATACCCTTGGTGAATTCCACTAGGAAAGCTGTAGTTATACCGATTGCCATACATATTGTGCTGTTCTTCCCAAATGACTCTCTCGTCTTTGATCGTGGTGTGGCCATTTGGGTACCCGTATACAGCAGATTCAACTACTGGCATTCTTGTTGTGCGAGCAATGCAATCCTCAACAGATCTGTCAGAATAGGGCTGCTCAAAGGAAGGGAAATGTGGTCTCCAAAACATTTTTCTTAGTTTTGTTTGATTGATATGCGAAAGCCTAAACAAGTATAGCATTTTATAGTCAAAATACTTGTGCTGATTATTCTTACTGGATGATATCTACGAGCACGAAAATAGCCCTCGAATCAGATGCCTTGCCCTTTCGTCTGTGTCAAACAGTGGATATTCCAGTAAGTAGGGAAGACGAATAAGCCTACTGAAGAGCTTAAAAGACATTTTATTCTTCTGTTATCTTTGAAGAATAAACATTTTGTAATTTGTACGCTTCCAAGTTTGAAACTTCTGACTTCGTTTGAGCCATATTTGTAGGGTTAGATTCTATTCAGCTTCATGGTGAAACTAGTTTAAAAAACAGTTTTACCAGATAAGAATCAACAACAGGAAACATTGTTCTTCTCTTCTTCCCATTCCTAATCATAGAGAATCTCCTCACTTCTTAACTATGTTGCTCGGACTCTCCAAAAGTGTTGCCACACCCTTTCAGATCCTCCAAAGATGAACTACTTTTGGAGGATCTGACATGCACCCGGTGGCATTTTTAAATAGTCCAAACAGCATAGCTTTTTAATGTTTAAAACATAACGTTGGTGCTATTGTTTCACTTATGATTCTATCTTGGTTGCAAGTATTCGAATTACATTTTCCTTTCAAAGTTCGTGGTGACAATACTATTCTAAGTTTGTGGTATCCTAAGAATTCAGATTTTGGACCCCTTTGATAGAAGGAAAGCATCTAATTAATATATTCTGTTAATTTTCCTTTGTGAGAAATTTTAGCTGCTAAGGAACTATTATATCTATGTGGAACAGAAAAGGTTGTGCAAATGCTTAACTATCTCTCAAAATTCAGTTTCACTAGTTAAGTCTACTTTGTCTGACAAATTGAACTAAAAATCATCTTTTAAGACATTGCATTTCTGCTATCTCCTGAGGCTTTTTTCCTCTTTTATCTGAACTTGCCATACATACATCAAGCTCACAGTTCTGCTCCATCATTAACGCGTTTCTTGTTCCAATACTAGCATGATATTGGCTGATGTTACGAAGTTAATCCATTAAACTCTTTCATTGCAGTTTTCTTTGTCCTCAAACCAGCAATTGTGCGGGTCTGATCTGTTTCAATACTGTCATCTTTCTATAGATCTTTGGTCAGTTTTCACCAATATATTCGTTTTCTTACACTTGCTCTTGCTCGTCATCTCTTTTGACATGACTAGAGAGACTCGTACATTCATCTACTTAATAAATATTCTCACCCTATTGTTACAGCCATTTCTTGAAATATATTTGGCCTAATTTATGCTTAGCTTTATTCTGATAATTATGATGTAAAAAGAATAAAAAGGCTTAGAACAGCAAAGGCCAATGGAAACCAGATAAGTTAATTAGACATAATACTATATTTTCTATTAGATAGACCAAACCAAACGTACAAATCTACTTCTTAACTCTATGGGTACTACAACAAGGTAAACATGAAATGTTTCCTTCTCTTCTTCTTTTGGGAAGCAAACTGATTGTAAGACAGACATATATACATGTAGCAAACTATTTAGATTATTGAAGAAGAGTGAGACTGAGTACTAATAAGATGGAAACACTTTATCATTTATACTTTGAAAGTCCTCCATTTGTGAAGCTGAAAGTTCTTGGGCTTCTCTTTATCATTCTTGTTTGATTCCGCGAACTGGACCTTCTTCTGGGACTCAGTGTTTTGACGATTCATGCTAGACTCTTGTCCTTCGTAACTTAAATTGTTTTTGAAAACAGAGTAAGCATTGGGGTAGAGAGGGATATCAGGGTGCATAGTTGGGGTTTTCTCCATTTTTTTAAGATGATCAAGGTACTCATCATCAGACCTTGATTCCCAATATCGCATGGAGCTCATCTTTTCTTGATTTTCTTAAGTGATTAGCCTTTATTCTTGCTGCTGAATAATTGTAGCTTGAGCAACAGAATTTAAAGGACCAAACACACTGCTTAAAACATTCCTGAAGGGGAGATAGATGCTGAGATTTGCGATTGAATCCGATTCCTTCTCATCAGTACTCGGTATCCAACTCTTGATATTTTGGCAGAGAATCACAAGGGCTTAACTTTTTTAAGGAACAGATGTTATTAGATAGTTGCAACTTGCAGGTATATAGGAACAGATGTTACAGTGCTCGGTGATTTCCCACTAAAAATGAGAATCAGTATCATTGTTATCTATGTTTATCATCTTTTCAGCCAAAGGCAGAATTTAGTCTTTTTTATTTCAAAGGCGTGTTTCATAATTGTAACGCGAATTTTACTTATCTATTTTAAGATGTAGAAGAGTAGTTTGACTAGTTTCTTGCTTCTCTGTTGATTTGACAACGTTAGCTATCTTTGTCTTGATGCTTGTGCACTACTAGAAACGGAGGTTTTTCCCACCACGAATCAATGAGAAATTTGTGTTATAAAATATGATTTTTCCACTGAACCATCTCATTGGGAAAACGCATGGTGGGAAACAGATTTTCAACTAAAATACCAAGATGCTTTCTAATTTTTTCATGGGAAAACATTACTATTTTTTCTTTTCTAACTGATTCAATCAAAATATCGGTGGGAATAGCCTCTTGAACATTTTTCAGTGGTAAATTTCAATGAGAAAATAGTGATTATTTTAGTAGTGGTGACTGGTGCTGTCCCAAGAGCTCAGGTTTTGGACCTCTTTGATAGAAGGAAAGCATCTAATTAATATATTCTGTTAAATTTCCTTTTGTGAGAAATACTATATGCTAAGGAACTATTATATCTCTGTGGAAACAGAAAAGGTTGTGTAAATAAAGTTTAAAAATCTATTGACTAGCTAAGTCTACTTTGTCCGACAAAGCCAGCTAAAATAATCTTCTAATTCCTCTTTATCTGAATTATTTGTCATGCATACATCAAGCTCTTGAAGTTGCAGGTGATGAATAGAAAAAGAAAACATTTGTGCAACATCATGAACTCGTTTTTTTTACCAATACTAGCATAATATTGGCTGCTGTTACGATGTTAATCCTTCAACCAGTAATTTTGCGTTGTCTGCATCTGTTTTACTATTACTATCATATTTATATATCTTTGGTTAGTTTTCCACCTATAGATTTGTCTTCTTGATCTTGCTCGTCATCTCTTTTGACATGACTAGAGAGATCGTACACTCATCAGCTTAGCTTGTGGTAGTTAATAGTTAGACTATGGCAATAATTAAGGATCAAGGGATACCCAAAAAAGGCTTCAATTTAATCTCTGGTGCAAAGTCAGTAGACCTGGTGAAAGCAATCAAGCTAAAGTTATACTTCCTCTACTCAATTAAATAGCTTTATTCTGATAATTATATATGAAGGCAAAAGATAAAAAGCCTTAGATCAGAAAAGATAACTTTAGACAAAATACTACTCCATTTTCTATTAGATAGACCAAATCAAACGTACAAATCTACTGATCAGCTCTACAGGTACAACAAACATGAAATTCTTCTTTTGGAAAGCAAACTGATTGTAAGACAGGCATGTATACTACATAGATTATTGAAGAAAAGTGGGTGCTAATAAGATGGAAACCCTTTAAGATGACACTTTGTGAGTCCTCCATTTGTGAAGCACAAAACCCTGGGGCTTCTTGTTTGAGTCAGCGAACTGAACCTTCTTCTGTGACTCCGCGGCATGGTTCTTCTGACCATTCACTAGTCCTTTGTTATTTAATTTGTTTCTGAAAACAGAGAAGACATTGGGGTAGAGAGGAATATCAGGGTGCATTGTTGGAGATTTCTCCATTCTTTTAATATGATCCAGGTATTCGTCATCCGAATTGCTAATTGATTGCCAATACTGGTTGGAACTCATCTTTTCTTGATTTACTCAAGTAACTAACCCTTAACTTGTTTGTGCAGAGTATTTTGCTGCTTGATCAACAAATGTAACTAACCCTTAGCCTGTTTGTGCAGATTATTTTGCTGCTTCATCAACAGATTTAAAGGCACAAACACACTGCCTAAAATATATTCCAAAGTGATGAATGCAGAGTTGCAATTGAATCTGATTCGTTCTCATCAGTACTCTGTATCCAACCATTGATATTTCCGCAAAGAATCAAAAGGGTTTACCTTTTTTAGGGAATAAATTTCATTACACACTCTTACTCCAATCCAATTCTCTATTTTACTCTTTAGAAAAAAGAATCTTCTTCTCTCTCCTTAATATTATATTATTATATATATTTCATTTTTATTTTCTTATTTCATAATATAAATTCTTTCTTTCTTGTTTCCAAATAATCACCCTATATGATTTTTATGTAATAGAAAATATTGTTTTTTTAAAATTCTTTATTTAATATAAAATTACGTTTTATTCTAATTCTATATAACATAAATTTCAAGAAAATATTATGTAATATACATATTAATGAACAATTCAAATAAAAGTGAAATTACTAATGAAATACAATTACATAACCATTACATAAATACTCAATTTTCAAGTTTAAAAGCTATTAGTGATCCAATTGCTCATGAATACATGCAACAAGAACAACTACGAATAATTGAAAAAAGAAATCAACAAGCACAATCGCAATCACAACCATAATAGTTCTCTGGATCATACATTAATTTTTTTCGGAATATTGTTAAATCTGGAAACGACCTACTGTATTACTAAATTATTGTTGTAATTTTTAAAATTATGATGTTATGTATTGCATTGTTATCTTGTATTTAAATTACTATGCTATGTATTGTATTTTTATATTAAAATTTTCATCTTATCATTTAAATTTTGTGCATTCTTCTTAGTGAAAATTAATAATAGAATCAAATTATAGAACTTAAAGTTACAAAAAAATTGAAATAATATTAATTCGGGATAAAAATAGTATATATTAAATAATTTTTTAAAAAAATCTTATATTACATTTAAAAAGAATTACGAATATTAGAGATTTAATTAATAGTCTTATATGAAAAATAATATGTTAATTACAAAATAATAGAATTAATTATATAATATTCAAAAAGTGAAATGGAGATTATGAAACTGTTCAACTCTCTATAATTGGAGAGTAGAGGGTAAAATAGAGAGTGCTTGGAGAGGTCATTCTCTATTTTACTCTCCAAATATAGAGAATGGAGAGTAAAATAGAGTGGGTTGGAGATGGTCCTAACCCGCAAAATTTTTAATCCGCCCCGCCCCGCATAACAATTTTTTTCATTTTCAACCCGCCCCTCATAGACCCGCCCCACATAAATCTACCCCGCATAATTTTTTTAATATTTTCTTTTTCTAGTTAAGTTTGATACTAAAAATAAATTCATTTTTTAATAGGAGAGTAACTTAAAATTCTATTTTTCAGAGGTCAATTGAGAAATATGTAAGAAATTGTATTATTTTTTATTGAACCATTTTCATTTGCTATCTTGAATATTTTAGTAGCTTTAAAGAAATTGTCTTTAATAAATAATGCACTATCACTCTTATAACATGTAAAAAGTTAAAATTAAATTTGAACCCACATAAAATCACATATACCCGCAAGCTGCCCCGCTCCGCATTAATTTTAAAAAAATCCACTTTAACCCACTCCGCATTTGACCCACCCCACACAACCTTAAACCCACCCCGCCCCGCATCCGCCCTGCCCCATTGCCATCCCAAGAAGCTCGTGAAAAATGTTAGTATTTATTCACACCGGACGGTGCAGACAAACCGACTAACTTCTGCTCAGATACTTATTTGTATCAGAAAATTCATTACATATGTCCAAATATTTTACTGCGAATTAGGAACTAAAACAAACTATGAATTAAATGGCAAGTTCAAAAAACCATATACTTTAAATTCTCGCATCACCTCATTATTAAAATGAGAATTAATATCATTTAACAATAGAATGACATGCTTGAGGACTAATTGGCTGGGTGTAAACTACGCAAGGAGAAGTTTCTCACCATGTAAACTCCTCGTCCTAATGTTGCCCACCTTTTCAACCAAAGGCAAAATTAGTCTCTTATTTCTACCATGTGTGAAACCTAATTATTTTAAGATTGCAGAAGAGTTGTGAGATTAATTCCTTTCTTCTAACTTGATTTGAGAATGCCCAATCGTAGGCCTAGGGCAGAAGTAGCAAGACCACGCAATACGAATACATAGAGCTTAGTATTCTTGATAATTAGATATTAGATATGCCCAGCTATTTTTAACAGGAAGGTAAAATTATCTGAGCCTAGTGGCTATTATAGGAAGAAAAACATTCATATTCATTAAACATTACATATAACATGTTTCGAGATACGACTTCTACCATAGTATATATTACATAGCTAGTTCAAGTAATGACATAACTTAAAGAGTTTGTCGAATCATAGTCGACGAACAGCAGCCAAAACATAGTAGACACACAGTAGCATCCTACCATTTATTCATACCAAACTATCCATCACCCGATAGGACAAATATATATATATATATATATATATCTCCTACTGCTCTCCAGCAATAAGATCCATGACAACACGCTTGATGCTTCCGTTGTTCTTCTTAAGCAGCTTCTTGTTCATTTCCTTGTTACAGAAACCCTGCATTCACACAATCGCTTATAGTCAACCTAGGGGAATTATTTCTTGCACGAGAAACAGGAGGGAAATTATCTCTGACGTCTAAATTAAACTACCATCTCCTTCAGCTCTTCAAGGATAGGATCCCACTCAGCAACACCACAGAGATCATCAACTGACTGCTCCAAATCATACTCATTCTTCCTCAAGATCTCTTTGTTCAGATCTACCTGCTTGAAACCCATTTCCTCCAGCTCCTGGAGGAGGGACATCTCAACTTCGACATTTCCTCTAGCATCATGGAGTGGTGCCTGCATAGCTACAGCAGCTGATGGTCGCATGGAAGAGTCCGCTGGTGCTTTCTCAGTTGAATCAATAATTGGATATGAAATTGGCGAACCAGAAGCAGAAGGAGCACCTGACTTGTCACCAAAACCAACCAACAAGCTATCATTAATTGGAAACTTGGCCTCCTGCTCCTTGTTTTGGTTTACTTCAGCCACTGAATCAACCAACTCCACAGTGCTGGAGCTCTTAGGCTCAGGAAGGACATTCTGAGGTTCTGAATTCACATTTATAATATCAGGTCCAGACACACCACTGCTGGCAATGGGTAAATTCAAGTTTAACCCCTGAAAAGCTTCATGGACCAACTCCTTTTTTGGCAGGCTTAATAAAGCATCGACCTGCATGAACAAGGATGGGACATTCTTAATATCAAAATTAGATAAACATCATCAAGGATATCGAGGCAACCAAACCTCACTGACCTGGATAAGCACCCATACACGCTGGCCAAATTTCTGCCCTGAAGACGAAGCCAACCTCCAGTAGGATATGTACCTGCCAGGATGCTCAGGAGCAGTAAAATCAACTGCCACATCAAGCTCCTGGTCAACAGCCAAGCCAGCTGCAGTTATCTGCAATGCATATGACACCAGATTGTGAAAACTTACCGAATAATCTATTCAGCAACTGTCAACAAGAGGGAATTACAAGCACAAGAAACTAATTTCTCATAGAACTTCTCACCTCTAATTCAACAGAGGATCTATCACTTAATTTATCTCCGCCAATCCAAACAAGTTGAGTTCCTTGAGGCCAAACGAGATTACCATTGTTCTTCATTTTCCAGATCTTGGTAAATCGAGTCAAGGGAGCCATGATGGTCCCATCCAGGACATTGATATCCTGTATGAAGCGGCTGTCCAGCTTTGGCCGACCTGCTTTCAACCCAAAGCCTCGAATGACTTGTGGGATAGTGGGGGGACGGTGACGCATCCTACCATGCTGTAAGACGCCACAAAAAATAGAATTTAATAGAGGAGAAACAGAGAGAGATATCATGAGAATTTGGGAAAATGACTCTTTTACCAGATCATGTAAACCCTTGAAAGACCAGGGATTCGGGTAAGTTAAAGGACGATCCATTCTGATGTAATCAGCATCATTTCCCATTTCAGCAAAACATATGCTGCAGAGATCGTAGTTCTCCTTCCTACATGAGCATAGGATGGCTATATCATTTAATGTCAGCTCAGATAAAAACAACAAATAAATACAATAACAGGGTCCTTACACTTTAGATAAGAACCTAGGGCCAGTTATTGGATGAACCCCACAACCATCACAGCGAACACCCTTATGGAAAACAGTCCCAGTCCCATCACTGTGACTATGGCTCCTTTTAAGTGGTACCTCAAAAGAGAAGTTCTGAGGTGGAATAGGGTTATTTACTGTTGGCACCCCAGAAAACGGACACTCATTCACAGGAATCAGTGAACCTAAATGGCGTACAGCAGGTTCGAAGCCATCATACGGCATCTTCATTGAACTGCCACTGGAACCTGCATTATGGGAATCATTAACATTTACAGAGTTCAGAGGAACTAGATGTGAGGGAGCGAAGCCAACATAAGGTATCTTCATTGAACTGCCACTGGAATCTGCATTAGGGGAATCCCAGTAGCATGGTTTCACTTTACTGGAACTTGCAGAGCCACCCAAATCAACCGGCTTAGCTACTGGATGTCCCTTGCTGGGCTGCTCATCAGAAGTCTTTTCTGGTGGAATAGGTGAGTTTCTCACATATGCATAGCCAATAGTCCTTCCATCAAGACTGCGAACATCAAATTTCTTATCCTTCTCCAAACTGTTAACCAGCGAAGTCTGAGCTTTAGAACCTTTGAATGATGATGACAGAGCTTCGGTTCGATCACCTTCCAAAGTTTCTGATTTAGATACTAGCTTGACTGAGGCATCTACAGCTTCATCGGAGGCCTTAGGTTTTGGTTCTGTAGTCATCAACGTTAGCTCCTCACCATGTAATGCTGTGAGGGGCCCATTCTTCTTTGGGGATGGCTCTCCAATTTTGTCATTTGGCATTCCCCCATCAGCACTCATAGTATTTCCTTTAGATATTCCACTACAGGAGCCAGCTTCTTTGACAGGCTGAGGCCCTGAAGCCTGATTTCGGTTGTAAGATCGTCCCATCTCAGACATAGCATCAACAAGCTCAGCAAGGATGGGAGCAGAGGATGAGGCTGATGCAGTCATATCAGAACAGACCTTCATTACAGATTCACGCAGAGGTACTGGAATGTACTTGAGAACATCAGAAACACGAGAATTCAAGTTAAGGAATGGAGGCTGGACCCGAGGTGATCGTAAAGGAGTAGAATTTCCACTAGATCTAGCTGAAGTTCTGCCACTTCTTTCGGCAGTATTCAACCTCACAGATATTCTCAAGGGATTCAGGTCCTGACTCATCACGTCCTGCAGATCCTCATCATCAACAAGTGTTACTACGTCCCCATCCTCATCGATGTATGTTAATGTGAGTTCAGCCTCATGAGCAAAATTGAAAAGTTGAATAATCTTGTCTCTTAATCCATCAATGTTAAGATCAAGTTTCTCATTGATGACACAAGCATTGAACCGCCGGAGTGTCTCTTCATACTTGACCTGCAAATAATGAAAGATGCTAAAGTAGGCCACACAAAAGAGAGGTAACCCTAAACCCAACTCAGAAGCTCTGCCATAGCTCAGCAATATTATTTCACAAGTTGAAAAACTAGTAGTCAATAAAGTAGGTTGAAAATGATGTCTCATATTCAACTCCTACCGGAAGCAAAAACATTTAGTTATTTCTTCTAATTTGTCCCAGTCTTGGCAGACAGGGTCACTGTTGCCTGAGCTTGGTAGGATGCGGTTATCAAATAGAAAGAACACATAACAAGAAATTCATGTTTTCAACAAACTACAATAATCTAACGAGTACAAAGCACAAAAATGAAAAGTTGAATCCAAAAAGGGCAGTCCTTACAAAATTTTTGTAAGTTCAACCACCCGCAAAAGTTAAAATAACACATTGGATTCAATTCCACCCCAAAAAAAAAAAAAGCAAACAAGAAACAGTTCGCCCAAATCAACCCGGGAAGATAGAAAAAGTCCTAAAATGCTAACTCTATTAACAATAACACTTGTACAAAAAAACCCAAATACTTTGCATGTAAGAACTAGACTTTAACTCTGAATAAACAGCAATTCTTAAAAATGGATAAGCACAAACAATCGTGAAGTTCTCATAAATTTAACCCTTAAACAAAGATCACATCAAATCTGAAATTAATAACATAAATTAGCAACAAAAAAAAAAAGGGACAGAAGTTCTCAACTCAAAACAGAAAGACGATGTGAAAGCCGATTATAACCAACACAAATTTATAAATAACAAAAAAAATCAGAAAAGCTAACCTTGATCACGATAGATGATTCCATAGTCATGGCTAGGTAGAGTGAGATTTGAGTAGACAATCGAGTAGAGATTTATCGTTCCAGGTAAGCCCGCAGAACCTTTTTAAGTAGGAAATCAGTATATAGATACGATATAAAACAGATGATAACAAAACCCTAACCCTAGAAAGTAAGGAAGAACAATTCAACAGAATACAGAGCGATAAAAACGGTGAAACAGAAGCAGGAGAAGAAGAAAAGAGAGTAATCTCACGCAATGAATCCACGCGTAACCGTAAGCCGCGATTCTCTCACCGGAATAACCCAAATGTTTTGTGTAGAACTATCTCATTTAATACAACCTTTTGTGGGCAAGCTCCGATATTTCTTTGGCTTTTTTTTATTATTAAATTAAAATTTATTTATTTATTTCTTGCTTCCAAAGAAATCTACAGCGCTAAGGAACTAAAAAGTCTTCTCCGAACAGATAACAATCTGTGTTTGCGAAAACATGATGTATAGAGTGGGGCCGAGGAATGGACATGGTATGATGTAATATTATATTGAAAACTTTAGCTACTGTTTGGTCATAAATTTTTAAAAATTGGATAAGTTATTTTTGGGTGAAGTTTCATTGTGCGTTTGGTCATAGATTTTTGAAGAAATATTTTATTTAAAAAAAAAAAAATTATACTATAAATTCTAAAAATTATTGAAAATAAAAATAAGTTTGTATTATTATTTTATCATGAAAATGTTTCGTGGAAAGTCATGACAACGAATATAATTAATATGAATTTGAAAATAAAAGGAAAATACTATTGATTTGTATACAAAAAACTAGTATTACTACTTGTAATTTGAAGTGACTTCATAGAGCAAGTTCGGACAAAAATTGTGTAAAATGTGTATATAACGGTATAAATTTTGTACAACAATTTGGAAATAAAATTTAGTCGAAAACTATAAACTGATGGGTGTTTTTATAAAATATAAAATTTTGAGGTAATTTTTAAATTTTTAAAAAATTTCAAATATCAAAACTTGAAAACATGGGATATTTGTCAAATATATTTACCAAGTTATTACAAATTATATGGTCAAACACTAGTTCTCAAAAAAAAATTTCAAGTTTTTCTCAAGTATATTTGTGGTCAAACACGGCCCTTATTTAGTAATTTTAGCTTTTGATTTGTACAAAGGCATAATATATAAATATGTACTTTAATTTATTGTTAGTTATTGTTTATACTAGTCAACTTTTGATGTATATTAATAAATATTTAAATTTGTGTAACGTTAAATAAATAGACACATGTATTCTACGAAGCACAACACATGTAAAACATCATATAGGACACATGTGTTTCTCCTACTTTTCTTTTAATTCATTTTAAAAACATTTTTTTTCTGACAATTTCTTAATTTTAATTTTTTTTTCACATGACATATTGAAGAGCACGAAATTAAAAAATAATTTATTATATTCTAAATATCTTTAATTTAAAAATCACAAATTCAACAATTCTTTTACTTTTTTAAGACTTTAAATCAAACTAAAACAGACGAAACAATATTAATCAATACTCAAAATTCGATTGAAAGACAATTATCAAAAGAAAAATAGAGAACTCAAATTTGAACTAAGTTATTACACTCCACATATTAAGATTCAATTTTGATCATCACATCAAGTATCACCAATCTAAATAACCTAAAAAAAATAAAATCAGAGAAAACGTGCATGCTAAAAACCATAAGAATTTAAAGTTAAAATTAGTACAAATTCAAATATTAACCAAGATTCAAGTCTAAATAAATACACCAAAGGAAAACAAGAAATCCCTAAAATTCATTCCATAAAAAAATCCCTTAACAAAGGAGAATTATTAGTGAAGAAGAAAATTCAAGCGATCTAACAAAAGTAGAAAGCAGATTGAAATTGATGATTAAATTGAACTAAATTAACAATTATTTTTTAAAAATAAATTATGCTTGAATAGATTAAAATATAGTTTAATTTTAAATTACTTTGTGATCAAATCATAATAATTTAAACAAATTAAATAGGTCATTTACTTTTGAACTTATCTTAAAAAGCCTTGTACTCAAACATAGGTGTGGGCTAAATAAATCAATTCACAGTTTTGGTCCTATTGAAAGTATCAGTGAAGTTTCAAATTTAAAGTGAAAACATACATAGTTACAGTAATATTATTGGTTAAAGATATTCAAAATTTAATCTCTGATGACATTTTTTTAGTCAGTGACAAAAGTAGAGATAGTTATTCTATCTATTTTGATATCTGCGGTCCTTTAAAATTATCCGCATAATTCATTTAGACACTTCAACTAGAGGTTGTTCCTATTGAACATTTTAATCTTAAGAAATTTATACATATTTAACATAAAATGACAATCAGTTGAAAAATTAAGATGCGTGTATTTCAAACACCTATACATAATAAATATACCAATAAAATGATGACACGTGTCATTGGATTCAACTTTTTTAAAATTTCTATTTAAATAATTCAAAATGAATTTTTAACCTTTTATTAAAAAAAAACAAAAAACAAAATGAATTTTAAGAAAATAAAAATTATTGTTTCTGAATTACCCTCCCCACCCCGCGTCTTCTTCTGTGAGACCCATTTCTCCTCTTCCATCGCCCTTCCATTACCGTCGATGCCGGCACCGGCAGCCTAGTAAACTATCACCCGACCTCTTTCTTCTCCTCCATTGAATCAATCCACTTCTTTCTTTCCTCCATCGAATCTTACTCCTTTCATCAACGTCGGCAGAACACCATTGTTGTCCACCCAAGCTAAATACCCATTTCTCTTTCATTTTGATAGTATCAAAGTCTTCTATGCATTGCCTTTATCTTCTTCCCATTTAGTAATCATTTATCACAATTACAACAGATATAACAAATTTTTGCTCGAAAAAATCAATTCAAATTTTTTCAATCGGAAAAAATGGAGCTTCGCCGAAATATTGAAGATGTACATCTACATTTTTAAAAAAAAAAGGAAAAAGCAAAAGAAGAATTGGATAGGGTGAGAGAAAGAGAGAGGTGGAGGGGGTTGGGTGTGCGCGTGTTTAAAAAAGATTATGAAAATAGTAGATGAGAATGGTACAGGGAGAGAAATATTGGGCTGGGGAAGAAGACTTCCTTTTCAAAAAAAATTATTTTTTCCCTTTTTTATTAATTTTGTTATATAAGTTAGGAAAAAAAGAAAAAATATTATTTTCAATAGTTATACGCGCCTAAAGAGAGTGTAACACATGTTTTTGGACAAGTCAATAATTTGTGTCTAATAGGAATGACTTTTGAACAAATAAAGTGTTCAATAGGCACAAAGAGAAGTTGAGGTGTTCAAATGAAATATGCGGACAACTTTAAGGGCCGCAACTAGAAGCCTTAATTTTCTGATATGTTAGATTGGTCATAAATTGCCGCGGGAATTCGTTGAGTGGGTACATATCGAAATGGCCCTATTGGTTATGGTAAAATAAAACCATATCTCTAATTTAACATACATTACGTTAAGAAAATGTACGTGGGAATAGTTTGGTTGGCGTGGTTATTTTTAGGGCTATTCGTGGTTCGGTTTGGATCGGTTATTGATTAAAATCAAAACCAAATCAATCTAGTCGATTTTTAAATTTCTAAAACCAAATCAAATCAAACGAAAAAAATAACCGTCGGTTTGGTTATTGCCGGATTGGTTCAGTTTTTCTGGTTTTTTCGGTTTGAAAGTAATATTTTTTTTGAGGGCATATGTATCTCGATAGTCACAGCCACACAGACACCTAGGACATGAACAATCCACATTAAAGATATTGTCGATTCAATTAAGCAATAATAGAGTTATTATTACACGAACAAAGTCATTCAATTAAGAGAAAGTGTGACTTATGTGAGGTAGGGTGGGTAACAACCAAAGTAATTAATTTTGATGGACATATGTATCTCGATAGGCACAGCCACACAGACACCTAGGACATGAACAATCCACATTAAAGATATTGTCGATTCAATTAAGCAATAATAGAGTTATTATTACACGAACAAAGTCATTCAATTAAGAGAAAGTGTGACTTATGTGAGGTAGGGTAGGTAACAACCAAAGTAATTAATTTTGATGGACTTGGACTTAGGGTTGTAATTGTTGGGCTAAAATTTATGTGTTGGGCTTGAGAAATGGTAAAGTTAAAGACTTAAGTTAATTAAAAGTAAACAAAATATTTATATTTTATTTATAAATAATATATAAATAATTATAAAATTTATATATATAATTTATCAGTTCGGTTTGGTTATTTTTGCGGTTGTTTTTTAGTAAAACCAAATCCAAACCAAATAGTATCGGTTTTCAAAATTTAAAATCAAACCAAACCAAATATCAATTTTTTTAATCGGTTTGGTTCGGATTGCGGTTCGGTTTAGTTTTTTAACCATAACCATGAACAGCCCTAGTTATTTTAACAAAATTTGAAATAATAATATTTTTGACTTTCTAATTGTTAATAAATTTTAATTTCTGTGATATTTGATTAAATATATTTATTTTTTAATTAATTAAATTACATTTTTTATCCATGATTTGTTATTAAAATTAACAAATTATCAATTATTATATTATTTATTTAATATATTATATTAATTTTGTATTATTACTTATAGTTTAATAATTAGTATAATTTTAAAATAGGCCAAATATAAGATGGGGAAATTAGCGCTTTTAATCCCCTATTAACAATAAAGTATATTTTAGTTCTTATAATATATGACAAAGCACATTTATAATGTGTTAAGAAGAAAAATATATTCTTGAACATTATTTTCTACTCCCTTCGTTTTTATTAATATGTCATCATTTTAGATTTCGCATCCCTTAAAAAATTATGTAAGTTTATCATTGTACCTTTATTTAGTATTCTATTGAAATCAAGTTTTCAATAAATGAACATAAATTAATTTATTTTGATTAATTAAATTGACCAAACATGAATTAATTATTTAGTTTACCTATGTCGGTCACATTTATACATTTATGCATTAATTTTGTGAAATGACAAATATTAAGCTAGTGTTTGGCCTCAAATTCTCTAATATTCTTGGTAAATCATATTTGGGTGAAGTGTTTGTTAAAGTTTCACCATGTGTTTGACCCCAAATTTTCTAAAAAATATTTGATTATTTCAAAAAATATGATTTCTACCCATAAGTTTTAAAAATTATTTAAAATACCCATAAATTTATATTATCATTTCATAATGAATATGCTATGTTAAAAATGACATTATAACATAATTGATAGCAATCAACAACAACAAAATAACAATATAGGCAAGACAATACATCAATCGCATACTCAAACTTGTCACTGATTCACTTATTATAACCCATTAAACACAAATTCTTTTTTCTCAATTTTATCACTCAAATTAGAACTCAAACTTTTTCAGATGAGGCAGTAACAAATTTTAGTTGAAATTAATAAATGATGGGTTTGGGGTAATTTTTAAAATTTTTAAAATTTTCAAATGTTACAACTTGGCCCAAATACTAATTTTTTCTAGTATTTGGGAACTTGGGATACTTGGTAAAGAGAAAATAGCCAAAAGCCCCCCTAACCTATTGTCGGATTCTCAACTACACACTCATACTTTACGGGGGTCCTATCACCCCCTGAACTGTTTAAAACTGAAATTATTACCTCCCTAAATGCTTATCTGACAAAGTGAGTGTATTTCACTCTCCTTGAGAGAGTGAGCAGCAAAAATAAATATTACTAAAAGTTTATTTTTAATTATTTTCATAAACATAAGTATTTTTCATTTTTTTTTCTTATTTTTTTTCTTTCTTCCCCAAAACAATATAGTCCAAATTTCTCCACCATTCACCAAACTTAAGCAGTCATCGCAATTGTCACTGCTGCCCCGTCGCAATCGGATTCAACATTGTTAATTTCAAGCTCTCATGTAAAATACTTGCAAAATCAATTAAATCCACTACAAACAAAATGTCAACCATCTTCAATCACCCCAAAAGACTTCAAATCGGATTTGAGAAAAATCAATTTGGGTTCACATCAAATGTAATTGAGTCCCCAAAAAGTTATTATCAATTTCAAATCTTTTGATTATAAAAAAAATAAAGACCTTGCACTGAGCTGACAAAATCATTCCAAGTCTAATTAAAGAAAAAAAAATCTGTTGTTACTCTAGGTGTCAAAATGTAGGTGAATTATACCAGGAAAATGAAAGATTATATTGATTTGGTTACAATATTTGTAAAATACTCCCAAGCACACCATCCACAATCATTAATCCGAGCATCTTCTCCCAATTAAGTTTTTTTTCTTTGGTGGTGGAATCAAATTGATTTGTGATGGTTTTGATGGTGGTTTGAATATTTCTT
Source organism: Solanum appendiculatum (assembly GCA_018342035.1). NCBI lineage: Eukaryota > Viridiplantae > Streptophyta > Magnoliopsida > Solanales > Solanaceae > Solanum > Solanum appendiculatum. Next base: position 111,924 of record JAGDQO010000150.1, on the reverse strand, counting down.
TTTCGAAGCTTTATTCTTAAGAAGAGATGGTAAAGAGCTCTTTGAATAGGTGAAGAAGGTAATGGTAAAGGCGGGGGAGATTATAAAGGCAGAGTTGGAGGTGGAGGTGGAGGTGGAAGATGGGTGGGGGAAGACTCCAATGCATTCGCCAATGTTTTCCCCAAATCAATCTTTGTAAAAAAATTAGGGTTGAAAAAATGGTTAAAGAAGAAAGGAAGAACATGAAGGAGAAAAAAAGCTGAAAAAATAATAATTAACTAGTTAAATAAACGTGTCAAGTGCGTGTGTTTCACCACAAGATACATATCTGGTTATGATGTTTTAAGGGGTTATATATTTCACTTTTAAAATGTTTAGAGGGTAATAGGACTCCCGTAAAGTATGAGTGTGTAGTCAAGAATCCGACAATAAGTTAGGAGGGCTTTTGGCTATTTTCTCCTTGGTAAATATATTTGCCAAGTTATATAACCAAACACCACTTCCCAAGTTTTTCTCAAGTTTTTTTTGGGGCCAAACGGGTTCTAAGGTTTATATATTTTTAGTAAGGATGACATATAAATAAGAATGGATAGAGTGAAAAATAAATGAATTTTTTTTGTCATGTTGCGCTTTTCGAAAGCCAATTTGACTAATTTTCAAAGTTAAATTAGATTACATTAATTCGATATTTTAAACAAAAAATTTAGGTATTCAAAAACTATACCAAAAGTACTATAAATTGCAATTTTTTGTATATCAATATGATAAAAAATACATTGTAAAATGTTAGTCAAAGTTCTTATCGTTCGACTCTAAACAGGAAATCACGACAATTAAAAGTGAACGGAGAAAGTATTCTCAAAATATTCATATATAATTAATATTATGAGAAATTCGGAATAAGTGAGAGTAACGATGAGGTCTGCTGAAAAATAGAGAAAACATAATTAATATGAAATGTCACTAATAGACTTTTTTCACTACTTTTATTACGAAAATTATTTTTCTTATTTTTAAGAAGGTTATTTTCCTAAAATAAAATATTTAACAAATCAAATATAAAAATTATTTTTCAAAAAATATTCTCTTCCCTATTTAACACACCCTTAATGATTTTTTTTTCTTTCTTTTATTCAGGTAAAGTATATATAATTGTTACCAATTTAAGGGTAAAAGATTGGGATTTCAATATCCACCATAGTGACGGCGTTGATTGGTTAATATTGTCCGCACCGCAAAATTAGCCAATGAGGCAGCTCCCTTGAGTTGGCAAGAAATGGAATTAGAAAGCACCATAACATCATTACCTGTTACAAATCGACTGCAGAATCAGGAATTCAGTATACAGCCGTATACTCCCTTCGTTTCACAATCTAATTTGACTTGATACGAAATTTAAAAAAAAAAAAAAAAATTTCAATTTTGTAGTCCTAATTTAAAGTTACATCAAAAGTACCAAAATACTTTTTAATCTTGCGGCTTTAAACATGTCATATAAAAAATTGAAATTAAAATATTATAAAAAAAAATAAACTAAAAAGAAAAGGAGAACATTTTTTTTAAATGAGGGAGTGGTATTATATTGATTTGTCTCAAATCTTGGACTAATTAATAATGTGAAATAGAAAAAGGAGTCTATTTGTAATTCTTTTGCATCTCATACAAGTTTTTCTGGGAATATAGTATTGATATCAATGATTGTGCAGTAATAAGAATGTTGAGTGTCATATTAACCAAGTAAAAATGAGTAAAAATTCTCAATTTTTTTTATAAAAAACAAACAGGATGAAAATGAAGGATTTAACGTGAACACTACACTATCTCAGAAAAAAGAGATGTATAATTTGGGTGAACTTGGCTCTATCAAAATTTTAGCCCAAGATCCAAAAAATTAAACATACAAAGTTAGAAGAGGAACAAGAGAATCCTCTGTTTTTCCATACATACTGAAAGAAGAATAATAAAAAACCAAAAATCTTGTGCCAAAAGTGGATTTAAATTTGTTATAATTAAGTGAGAGTTATTAGTAAATTAATGCGCTCATAACAGCGCCGTTGCGATTAATCCCAAAATCATAACTCCAGAAATCGCAACAAATCCCTTCTCCTTAATCACTTCATTCACCACATACACTACCACCTCCGATGTAATCTTCTTCCCATCCTTTGCAAAAATACGGCGTCGTTTTCCGACGAAAGCTAGGAGTACAACCACCGTAATCCACGCCACAACTGTGGTTCGGACGGCTAAAACAATGAATCCTCCCACCGCAACGGCGGCGGCAAAAATAAACGGGAAAACATAAACGGCTTCCCTGTCGCCGGAGGAGAGGATAATAGTAGTCGTGGAGAAAGAAATCAAGAGAAAGAACACACAAGTCGTTGTTGTTGTCGCAGTGGTTTTATTGAAAAAACTTTGTTCCGATATATTCATGATTTCTAGTGTCTGTATCAACTTTTTTTTCCCTGGAAATTGCAGAATGTTTAGGAGAATAGATGCATAATGAGTATTTGCGAGGACGAAGAAAAAGAATTGAAGGAGCAAAATAATGGATGTTAGTTGAGTTAATCATTAAAAGTTAATAATGGTTTTTTTTTTTTTTTTTTTTGGAAATCCAATTTGGAATTGGAAGGCATATGGGTGCACATGGTAAGGTTGGCAAATTAGGAGACGCTCGTACATGAATTTTGGTAACACTTGCCTTTTTTAGTTTATTTTATAAATTTATTTAAATCACAATTTTAAAACTCTTACTTTTTTTTCTTATATTTTATATTAAGTCCAATAATATTATTATAGCAACTTCTTTTTATTTTCACCCGACATGAGTTGTGATGCAACGGCGAAACTGTTTCACCAAGGTTTTGAATTCAAGCCTTTGATATGGAGAATATGTTGGGAGCCCCGCAACGTGATCCAAATTTAATCAAAATTTTAGTATAGACATCAAACACTAGATGAAAAATAAAAAAGACAACTTTTTGTTTTCATCGTAATTAGGGGGATACTATTATATATAAATGATCCTGTATCGCTATAATTATTATTTTTCGAAAGGAATGATCATACTGGTTTGGAATGATCGCACGTAGACAATTACTACTTTCATGTAAAACAAAAAACATTTGGAAGTTCATCTTCTTTAAGTCATTTAAGCTCCCAAACTATCGAGAAGAGTGTGATGAAAGGAGTCCTTCGGTACGAGTGTTTTACTCCTAATTAGTGAGATACCAGCCTAACAAAAAAAGTTTCCATTAAATATAACAATCATCGTATCAGACATAAAAATATTTGTGGCTACAAAATTCAGATGTGTGAATTAATGCTATTTTGTTTTATTAATGTTATGGTTAATCACAAATCATACTGCTTGCTATCGTACTTTTCCTCTAATAACGGGTGATTTTTTTTGGTATGTGCTTATGAGAGGTAACAAGTACTACGATGAATTAGTTTAGGTGCATGCTAACAATCATACATGTTTCGGAAACCTGTGGCCTACAAATGCCGCATGGCCTTCATTGCCTGATCAAAATTTATAGAGTTTCGGTTAGAACAATTTGTGTTACTTGTTCTACTACAATCAAATACTAGCAAAGGATATATATTTTGTAACTAAAGATAAAACTTTAAACTTGCTTGAAGCTCCCAATTTGTACGCAAGGTAATAAGTAGAAGAAGTAATGCTTGAAGACCACTACCACTTATAATCCCTGTCCAAAGACCCTGCTACCATCATCATGCCATACAAAAGAAACAATATGAGCCTCAAATAAACCCTCACACTATCTAGTACCACTATAAAATCGTTCCGTATTTGTCATTGTCATTAACAGAGCTCCATGTGTCCTATTTTTTTTTAAAATAGGTCTAAATTTACCCATCAATTTTTTACTATGGTTTGAACTTACCCTCAAATTGAAGCTCCTGCAAGGGATTCAAGGGCGAACACGAGATTGTTCGCTAATGGCACAAATAATCTTAGGCAAAAAGTTTAACAGAGGACAAAGTTGTTCAATTTCAAACAAATATCGGATTATGACTAATTTCAATAATGGATAAATACTAACATTTGCAAGCGAAAAATTTGTTACCTTTCATCCAAAGTGGAAGACAAAGGTTAAAATGACTGCACAAGGAAGTCCAACAAGATAATAGGCTCCTAGATTGAGTAGTGCACCAAGTTTTTGGCAACCACATCCTCTTGCAGTACCTAAGTTAAAGTTATCATCAATGCACTTAATTTTTGTATTTAAGCAACTATAGTGTTGAACTTTTTTTTTATCACAAGGATATGGCTACAATTAGATAGTTTGGAGTTCAAATCTGAAAGAACCCCTTGGATTCCAGAAATTGGACAATGCAAGCACTGGCATAATCGTGGACAGATATTTCACCACTTCATCTTCGTTAGTGTATATATGTCCCCATACATTTCTTGCTGCAACACCTATTCCGCTTAGTAATAAGCCCTCTACCATAGCCAGAAGTAAGACGACACGTGCTGCTAACTTGGCTCCTTTAGGTCTCCCTGCCCCCAATTCATTTGATACCCGCGTACGTTTCCACAAGACAGAGAACAAACAACATGAAAATTTTATTCTTTTAGAGGATATACCTAGTAAAAGGAAAAGATGATTTTGTGGCAAGTTACCTTACTGCACTACCAAATCCGAAGGGAATCCTGAAGACCAGAGAACTGATACTTAGGCTGGGGAAGGATAAAAAAAAATTAACATCTATGATGAATTGGATCAAATTAATCTTGATGCAAAAATTCCAACTCAAAGTCACCAACCCCTTTGTTGGTCTCTATTTTCGTTATCGATGAAGAAACTCTTGACATTGTGTACTAACCTGATCGCCATCATAGATGTCTCGAGCTTTGGATTAGGAAGCAGCCCCGACATGAGCACCAGAAACTCATATATGCCCATTGCTCCAAGCTTGGTCCCAATTCAAAAAGTTAATAAGAGAAAGAAGGAAGTTTAGGATTTTTTCACCACTGTGACATATGTAAGAGAGCAAACAATTGAAAAAATGATTTAAGAATAATGACACGCGAACTAACCAGACCATAAGTGCTGACGGGATAGCTAATGATAGAAAACTGAAAAGGTTTCTTGCACCCTCGTTGGAGAACCCCGTACATGTTTCCTTGCATGATGATGCAAACCTTATATAAAGTGCCAATATCAGCACATTGATCCAATAAGATATAGCATTACTGACCGCACCTCCTTTGTTTCCCATTCCCAATCTGAAAATCAGTGCCCAACACAGCAACACATGAATTAAACTTGTAAAACCAGTGGTTTGAGTCTGCTTTGTGTTTGCAGGAATCTAAGTTGGCATTGGAGGAGTCCATAAGGAAAAATACTGGGAATCAACCAACGAGCATACATTAATCCGGCATGGACAGAAACTTTCATGTCTTGTCCACATAAAGCAAATGTATGCCCCGCGAATGCCCATATAATCGATATAGGTATGCTAATAGCCACCAATACAAGCATTCCTCTTTGCATATGTATCCCAAGCATATGATACTGTTTTGCCCCATAAGCTTGTCCGCATAATGTCTCCAATGCACTTCCCGTTCCCAGCTATCCATACGAAAATTAAAAAAAGTATTACATGATTGAATTAAGTCATATAAACATGTTACTGATAGAATGTAAATGTAAGTTCCATTTAGCATTTAGCTTCTTACCATGAAGCTGAAACCAGTTACTCCAGCAAAAGAAGTGGCTAAAGTTGCACTTGAAAGAGAAAGCTCTCCAAGACGATCAACAAACATGATCGATATCATCTGTAAAAAGTACTGCAAAAAACTTACAAGAACCAAAGGTCCTGCTAATTATAGTTGCTTCTTTGTCTCTTCAATAACCTCAGCTATATCGCAACATCCCTTATCGCAATCTTCAGGATTCCATGATCCCTTTTCGATGTTGTTGGAAAGAAGAGGAAATTCGGAGTTCCTTTCAGTCATCATGGTTTATTTATTAAAAATGGGAAGAACATACAATAATTTAAGCAAAGAAGAGAATCAAACACAATGTGGTGTGGTGGCAACTAAGTATATTTATTTTGGAAATATAGTTCATCAGTATCAGGGTTCAAAGTTTGTTGTGATAAAACGTTTTGGTGATTGATCCCTTAAATATATTTCATTTTTCTGTTGTGAGTCATTGTTGTGTCATGCGTGGTCCCTTTTCAGCTTCTTTTTATTTTTCCCATCATTTAAAGGTGACAACTCTTTTTACCAAGGAATGAGGGCTTCAGGCATCTCCAACTTATAACACTAAATTTTATATTAAAATAGTATTGACACTATTTTAGTGTAAATAAACTCCAAAATACTATATTAAATTTTACACTAAAAAAGAATGGTGCCCCCAAAACACCAAATTTTATACTAAAATCTGTGCTATTTTAATGTAGAATTTGATGTTGAGTTGGATATGGTCTTAGAGGTTTTTGTTTTTCTACTCTTTCCTAAAAATTGGTGAGTATTCATAGTTATTACCTTATCATCAAGAAGAGTTCGACCCAAATCCCAATGCAAAGATGAAATTGGAAGGACTGAAAGAGTAATTTGACATTTCACTAAAATCATGCCAACATGTGTTGTACTAAGACTATCCTTGTACAGTAATTTTAGAAGGTCCTTATGCCCCTACATTTGGGCCTTTCTTACTTTGACTTATCTGTTGCTGTCAAAATGTGCTGGCCCAACCCAACTCAATCCAATCCTAACGGGTTAGAGAGTTAAATGGGTTAGGACGGACTGATCCTTTTAATTAAAGAGCCTATAAAATAGCAGCCCAACTCAGCCCTAAGCGGGTCACGGGTTGGCCCTTCAACTAAAAAATGGACAGTATTGATCTCTTAGAAAGAGTATCGAACGTTGATGTCTGGTGAGCACGACATCAATATATACATAAATTCATTCGTGAATTACACACACTTCAGTGAATACTTGCAAAACAACATAATAGCCAATTGCCGAGATACAACATTCATAAGATTCATCCGAGCAAAAAAATTACATGATCACTTTTTTCATAAACAAGACAACAAAGGAGAAATGAAAAATTAGGCATAAAAACAAAAATATATAGAAGAGGTCAAAAATTTATAGTTATAATTTCAATATATATATATAAAAAGAAATTCGACCAAGCAGTGTCACGTGATACTTCATGAACCTCGCTAATTCTGACACTGCTTATAATACGTTTATAATATATATAACAGAAAACAATTTATAAAACACATCTAGTACAAGTTTTATGAATAATACATTAATCACACACTTTAATAAACTTATAATACATTGTGTCAAATTCTTACCAAACAAGCATAATACATTTTAAAACACTTATAATATATCTATATTGTATGCATAATCACCTTTAATACATAGGAGATTTATCATAGTATAGTTATGTACCGCTATAGATGGTAATAAATAAAAAAAAATCGCTAAAATCAGTAATTATTTATTAAAAACTACTCAAGTAATTTTTTCACTTTTAACGTGGGTTGATAACACTTCTTTGAGCTTTTTTAGCCCCTGTTTTAATGATATCCTACTTTTAATAATATAATATAACAATATATGATGATGATCTAGGAAAGAAAAAAAAGAGAAGCATCAAAAGTAGTGGAGTCAGTCAGTCAGGAGTGTATGATCTTTCTCTTTCTCTTGGGACAATGGATCTCTGAAATTTTAAAAAGCACTGCACCAATTACTTAAACATAAGATATATCTTACAGTATATATTTAAAATGAAGAATACTCATGCTTTTAAAGGAGCCACTCCAAATATTATTTGCTTGATACGATTCCTTTTTAACAATCCAATGAAAAAGGTGAACACGAGACTGTTTTGTATGTTTGTACTCGGTGAAATAATTTAGGTGCATGCAAACAATCCGTACAAATCGTCATAAAAAATAACTAGATGAATTGTACTTCATAATCATGACACAATAGCATGCCTGTACGGCTGTACCCTACCTTCGTTGCCTGATCCAAATTTATAAGAGTTTCTAGTCAGAACAGCAGTGGTTCTTGTTCTACTACAATTAAATTTATAAGAGTTTCTGTTTTGTGTTTGCACTTTGCAGAAACCTCAGTTGGCATTGGAGGAGTCCATAAAGAAAAACTCACAAGAACCAGAGGTGCTGCTAATTCTAGTTGCTTTTTTAGTTCTTCAATAGCCTCAGTTATATCGCAGCAACATCCCTTATCGCGATGTGCAGGATTCCATGATCCCTTTTCAATATTGTTGGAAAGAAGAGGAAATTCGGAGTTCCTTTCCCTCATCGGGGTTTATTTATTAAAATGGGAAGAACATATATAACAACTTAAGCAAAGAAGAGAACCAAATACAATGTGGTGATCTTGCAATTGCGGTCACAACTAAGTATATTTAAATTGGAAAATATATTTCATTTTTTTATGCTTGTTAGTATCAGGGTTCAAGATTGAGTTATGTCACAATCTAGTTGGTTCTGATGAAACGTTTTGGTGATTTGGTCCAGAGAGTGACTTTAAATATACAGCAATAAATAAATGATGAATGTATTTGTGCTAATATTGTATTATGCTTCAATATTCTCTGTATCTGTAACTTAGTCTTCTAGGTGCTGGCAATTCACGAGTAACATGCTTTGAATCATAGCCTGTAAGTCTGTAACATACGTTAATGATATTTTGACAAATTTTATTTCAACTGAGAGCGCGATCAAGACCACAACACTCTGCCTGCACCCAATTGACCAACTCAAAATTGCATTTGACTCCAGTGTTTGATTTATGCTAATGATTTGTTGTTCTTCAACTAAAAAGCATGTTAGTTTCGGCGTGTTCCTATAGTTTTTCAGTACGAATGCCTTGTATATATACCTTTGGTGAATCTTGCAAACAAATGCATTTAGAGTACAGAGTAATACAAATGACAAAACTTGTTTCTATTTTTGCATTACAATTTACAAGCTGAAGATTTGACAAAAATGAGATTAGAAACAACCTTATCATGACATCAATAGGTTCTGACTCACAACTTCTGAGGTTTCAAGAAACTTGTACTCTACACATAGCCTTCATTGCCTGATCATCATAGTATAAACACGAGACTATTTCTTGTTAGATTCAGATAATATTTGGTAATTTAAAGTTAAAAATTTGAAATTACCTGAAGCTCCCAATTTATCCTCAGGGTAATAAGTATATAAAGTAATGCTTGAAGACCACTTCCACTGATAATTCCTGTCCAAAGACCCTGTGGAACAATATTACGAGCCTCAAAAATATTCTCAGACTATCTAAATATCTTGTTGAAGAAGGATAATTTTATAATTTCTATAACTGATGTGGGTAAATACTAATCCGCACCAGATGTTTACACCAATTCAATGCAGTGTACCATAGTTACGTGATTTAATGAAGTGAAAATATACATTCATTAACCATAGCTAAGTGATAGTTGTTTATGTTTCAGCACATGTTACCCATTCATTGGTTTGGTGTAAATACCAGACACGATTAAGTTTTTACCATGGATGTGCCATTTGCAAGTGAAGAACTTATTACCTTTGCTCCGAATTGGAAGACAAAAGTTAAAATCACAGCACAAGGAAGTCCAACAACATAGTAGGCTACTAAATTGACTAGTGCACCAAGTTTCTGCCAACCACATCCTCTTGCAGTACCTTTAATAATGTTGTCATCAATAGAGTTAATTTTGTATTCAAGCAACTATATATAGTGCTGAATTGATGGAACACTTTGTGATGAAAGCATATGGCTTCAAATTTTATTAGATAGTTTGGAGTTCAGACCTGAAAGAACCCCTTGGATTCCATCCATGAAATTGGACAATGCAAGTACTGGCATGACTGCAGCCAGATATTTCACCACTTCCTCTTCGTTAGTGTATATATATCCCCACACATTTCTGGCTGCAATTGCGATTCCACTCAGTAGAAGGCCCTCTACCAGAGCAATAAGCAGAACGACCCGTGCTGCTAACTTGGCTGCTTTAGGTCTCCCTGCTCCTAGTTCATTAGATATCCTCATACTTGGATCCAAGAGAAAGAACAGACAGAATTTGTAACTCGTTAAATAGTGATTACACAAGTCGGGTATACCTAGAAAAGAAAACGTTGATTTCCTGGCAACTTACCTTACTGCACTACTAAATCCAGAGGGAATCCTGAAGGCCAGAGAACTGGTACTCATGCTGGAAAATGAAAGAAGAAAAGAGTTAAATTGGTGATGTAATGAATCAAATTAAGCTTGATATGAAAATACCAATGCGAATTATTGGTTCATATTTTCGTTCTTGGCATTCAGCTCTACTAACCTGATGGCCATCAGAGACGTCTCGAGCTTTGGATTAGGAAGCAACCCTGACATAAGCACCAAAAACTCATAGGACCATTGCTCCAAGCTTTTGGTCCCGGTCAAAAAAGGTCATGTCAGATCACACGATAAAAAAGACAGAAAGAAGTCGGAGAAATTTGTACTGATATGACATTTACAAGGAAAACAATTGGAAGGATTGTCAAGGATACTGAAACTAACCAGATCATACAAGCTGAAGGGATAGCTAATGATAGAAAACTGGGAAGGTTTCTTGCACCCTCTTTGGAGAACCCTGTCCATGTTTTCTCACATGACGATGCATACCTTATATAAAGCGCCAAAATCAGTGCATTGTTCCAATAAGATATGGCATTACAGAGTGCAGCCCCTTTGTTTCCCAATCCCAACCTTGAAACCAATGCCCAACACAAGGAGACATGAAGTAAACTTGTGAAACCAGTACTGATCAGCAGTGGTTTGAGTCTGCTTTGTGTTTGCAGGAACCTTAATTGGCATTGTAGGAGTCCATAAGGCAAAATGCTGGGAATCAACCAACGAGCATACACTCCAGCATGGATTGAAAGTTCAACATCTTGTCCACAGAAAGCAAATATATCCCCTGCGAATGCCCAAATAATTGATATGGGGATAGAAATTGCCACCACTACAAGCATACCCCTTTGCATATGTATCCCAAGCATATGATACTGTTTTGCCCCATAGGCTTGTCCACATAATGTTTCCAGTGCACTTGCCATTCCAAGCTATATATTCAGAATAAACTTAAACAATCAATATGTTGTAACATATTACATACCAAAAACAGATGACTAAAGCAAGTACTAAAAGGGATCCAAATTCCAATGCATGATCTGACTAATCATATATATACCATGAAGCGGAAACCAGTTACTCCAGCAAAAGAAGTAGCTAAAGTTGCACTGGAAAGAGAAAGCTCTCCGTGATGACCAACGAACATGACAGATATCAACAGCAAAAAGTACTGCATAAAACCCACAACAACCAAAGGTCCGGCTAATTCCAATTGCTTCTTTAGCTCTTCAATAGTCTCATACATATCACACCATCCCTTGATGCCATTTTCAGGATCCTTTTCATTAATATTGGAAAGAAGAGGAAAATCAAGAAGGATTTCCAAATTTTTTTCGTTGATCATGGTTTTACTTTATCACCAAAAATTACAGGAAGAACAAATAACAAACCTGAGTAAAATTAAGAAAATTACTGTAAGTATCAGGTTTCAAGATTGAGTTATCTATATGTCCCCATTATATCAACTATCCTGACAAAATGATTTGGTCCAAGGCAATATCCTATAAAATAACCGATGAATGTGATTCGTGTTAGTACTTTATTATGCTTGAATATTTATTCTTTCCATGTGACATATTTTGGGTGATAAATTCAAGAGTATCATACATTCCAGGCACTATCTGCAAATATGCATTAATGAGCTAGATATGTCTGAACCCTATAACATTACACTGCATTTTTAGACCATTTCATTAGTTGACTCTAGTTTTAAAAGTGAAGGTGTTGGCTTATGGGCATTAATTAATTATCGTATCATGATTCATGTGCTTAAGTTCTAAGACACATTTGCAAGCTCATAAATATGCTTACATAATTGGTAGGGAAGAAAACGTTGCAACTTAGTGGTGTGCAAACGGAAATGCATTGGAGCATCTTAGCTTGGTTGACTATTTGAATTTTTACATATTGTTTAAGTGTTGGATTCTCCACTTTGTAATTTCCTCACCTATTTCTACCCCATTTTTTAAAAAAGAAAAAAATTGCTCCCTCCGTTCCTTTTTATATATCACCTTTTTAGATAACACTTGCATTAAGAAGTTAAGTAACTTTACCCTTCTACCCTTATTTAATGTTTTTTAAGTCAACTTTTCAATAAATAATGAATATGCTAGATTTCAAAAATTAAAATGCATTTGAATGACTATTTAAATTTCTGAGTTTATTTTTGGAGCCAAATTTTTTCACCAATTGATCTAAGACTTTAAAAAAATTGTTAAAGCTTCAACTTTCAAGATTATTTTTTATTTTTTCTCCATCTTTTATTTTTAATTTGTTTGTTGAGATTTCTTTATCAAAATAAAATTTTATAGAATAGTGAATGGAGAGAGTAATTAATCAATGTATGAAGTACTCCAATAAATATTAATTATTTATTAGTTTTCGTAGGTTGGCCAAATTATATATTTTCAAGACTAATTAAATACTCTCTCCGTCCCATAATAACTTATCACTTTCTATTTTACACGGTACTTAAGAAATCATAAATAAGATGATTAATTTGACAAATTTACCCTTTATTCATATTGATGGATATCAAGATAATTTATAATGACATAGGGCATACAAAAGGTATTATTGGAACTTATGCACATTTATGATATTAATTATAGGGGTAAAATGGGAAAAATTTAATTAATTTTATCTTGATTTAGTAAGGGATCAAGTAATTTGGGACAATTATTTTTAGAAAGGTGATCAGTTAGTATGGGACAGAGGGAGTACTCTATTAAGGGTATAATTGGAAGAATATGGTAACTTATGCATTGATTTTAGGCGGAATGACCTGAGAGACCCTTGTACTTGGACCCATTTGTAAGTTGGACCCTTGTACTTACGACTTTATCAACTGAACCCTTAAACTCGATAAAATTCTATTTTTTAAACCCCTCTGACCATTGACCGAGCTTACGTGACATTAAAATGGCTGTGTTGGACAAATGCGTGATCACACACGTTTTAAAGCAAGTGAATGAATTTTTTTAATTTTAAAAATCTCACAATTATAAGACAACAATAATAAAAAATCTCAAAACATCCTTCTTCTTCACCCACCCCACCCCCACCATCACCCCCACTCTTCAGCCCTAGCCCCAGCCCCATCCTTTTTCTCTTCTTCTTCGGCCCAAGAAACCCCTCCCCCCGCCCCCTGCCCCTACCCCTCGCCCCTATCCCTTTTCTCTTCTTCTTCTTTGACATATACACTCCATCACCATAATCATAAAAAAAAATTAAAAAGCTTTTGTTAGAAAATATACCATTCACCATTTTTTAAAATTTAATTCTTCAAAATCTATTGCTTGAATTTAGTCATAAATATTTTTTTTTTCAACTTGGAGTTTCTTAATATATCTTTTTACCAAATTACAATAAATACAACCTAAAGTATGTGCAAAAGCTAATTACAATCTATCACATTTTGTGATTGAGAAATTTTTTGAGTGTGAAGAAGATGAAAAATGGTGATTTTTTATTTTTGGGGTGGAGGGTAGAGGGGGAACAAGAAGATGAAGTGGGAATGAGTACAGAGAGAGAAACAGAAAATTGTACCTTTTTTAAAATATTATTTATTTTTTATATATTTAATTTTTGATGCGTCATTGAAAAATAATAATAATAATGTGTCATTAAAAAATGATGTGGAATTTCATGTGTAAAACGAGTGTACTACACACATATACATTGGATGAGAAAAGGGTTTAAAATATTGTGTTTACATGAGTTTAAGGGTTTAGTTGGCAAAATCATAATTACAAGGGTCCAACTTACAAACGGGACCAAGTTCAAGGACCTCCTAGGTCATTCCGCCTTGATTTTATGAAATGACAAATATTATAGACCAATTATTCATAGAAAGGGATGGCATATAAAAAGAAACGGATAGAGTATTAAATTATACAAAATTCAGAAAATTAATTCAAATATCAATGTATAATTACAATTCACAATACATCTATAATATCACCAAATTGTAAAAATTTTATAGACAACATTCCACCGATTTGAACATCAATTAGTCTCATTAGTAGTAATGTCTCCTCAAGCTTTACTATTGGTATCAGAGTAAACATAAAGATAAAAGAATTAACTAAGTACCAAATCGACCAAATTGAGCAAATGAAAGGTCAAGATCATGTTGTTCACAAGGAATTTCCATCAATTAGACACCTTGCAAAACAGGCAGAGATTATATTTGCTCACTCTGCTATTGGGCCTATTGCAGTTGCCGTGACCCCTCATCAAGTCTGATTAAAATATTCAACAGACATTTTTAGAAGCTAGAGAGCAAAAAACACTAGTTTGTATTATTGTAAAATATGTAATATATAAATGTTCAGACTGCAAAGCACCAACATCCTTCAATTCTGTTCACACATCAAACTGAAAAATAAAAAAAAGAAAAAGAAAGGCGTAGCTGGTCCATATCAACCATATTCTTTCAACGGAAAAAGACACAAGTGAAAAAGCTTAAAAGGAAAAAAATCATTAGATCATAAGTCACAACTGTTGGTTGAGATAATGGTCTGGGTCTGACTTCCCTCCACCACCCAAATACCCTGCAACAGTTCCAAGAACATTTGAAACGGTACCACTCAACCAAGAGGTACTTCGAGTTATTAAGCCTGTTGGTGTCTGCCCCATCTCTTCAAGCATAATTTGTGGTTCTTCTGCCAACAATATGTCAAGCCGCCGCTTAATCATATAAGCCTTTATGGCTTCAACCCCTTCAACTACGACTTCCTTTGGAGGTATCACAAGAGGGTTTTCATCCAACTTAAGCACAGTTAGGTTGTCAAGCCGGCTAATTGTGTCAGGCAGTTCATGGATCTGGTTGTTGCTCAGATCAAGTTCCTTAAGATTTAGCAAGTCACCAATTGTGTCAGGAAGCTTAGTTAGGTCACTAAAATTGTTGCTCAAGTTGAGAATCTCAAGATTTGTCAAGTTCCCAAATGAAAGTGGAAGCCCATGTAGTTCATTAAAGTGCACATCTAGAAGGCGTAGGGACTTCATCTCACCAAAGGAAGTGGGTAACGAGCGGAGCTTATTAAATGAAAGTGAAAGCCTTCTCAGATTTACCAGTTCATACCCAATATTTGTTGGCAAATAGGAAAGCTTATTGAAACCTGCATCCAATTCCACTAAGGACCTGCAAATATGACCATAACAAAGAGTATCAGAGAGCACTAACAAGACTACATTAGTGTATTCGGGCTGGGAAAAAGGGTAAAATAGCTCATTTCTGAACCACTATTACCTGCAATGACAAATGCTATCTGGCAAAGTCACAAGCTTGTTTCCAGAGATATCTAAGATCTTCAAACTAAACAACAGCCCAATGGAGTCTGGCAGCGCTTCCAAAAGATTAGAAGAAAGATGCAGCTCCTCAAGGTTTTCCAAGCTTGCAATTGAATCAGGAAGCACCTGTTTTCCCCCAAAATCAAGAAGCAGAAAATTACAAACATTTGAAATGCAAAAAAACAGCTTGCTTTTGTTCTCATTCAAGCATCATGAACAACAATATTGGGCTTTTGATTAATATATGTTACAGTGGAAAATATTATGCATTTGGCAGATGGAAGAAACTTGAAGTGGATACAATGAGGGAAATGATGCAATTAATTGCAAGTGTCCGAGAAGCATCAGGACACAAATTGGCAGCTTTCTTTCCAGTAGATACAGATGTCAAACTATATATAGATTACAGCAATGGGACTAGCTTCAATGATAAGTGAGAACTGGTTCTCTAAATAGAGTAGATTGGTGGTGACACATCACACTGGACATCGTTCCAGATTTGGGTTTTAAGTTAGTCAGCATATTGCTTCAAGTGTATAAGAGAAAGAATTTGTACGGATCCATATAGCTGACCCTTACTAATTAGAGATGTTGTAGTAGTTGAGTAATTGAACACCTATACTATGACGAATTAAAAAGCAAATATTTTAGAGCTTTACAATTGTCATGAAATTCTGTAACTCAGGTTGTGTATTGGAATTCTCTGCCGGTTCAAATAGTAAATATGAAAAAATCACATTCACTAATACCTCTATCAGAAATAGCTATCCCTTTTTGCTTCCCTAATAGTCAAGCAAATTGATCATTGACTAGCATTTCTAAATGTATTTTTTAATCACTTTCTTACAACAAAAACTGCAGCCTATAGAACTTTTCATGTAGTAATAGCTAACTTACATTTTGCCACATATGAAATCAGGTGTAACTTTGGAATTGATCAAATCGGTCAGCAGAAAGCAAAGACAGAAAAAACAGATAGAGAAACTGGTATGGAGGGAGTACAATACTATTTTGGGGGACATCGGATCCTGGAAGACAATTCTCAGGAGGCGAAAGTGCAGAACAATATTATCATACGAGAAAATAATATGACAAGTAATGTTCTCCTAGAAGAGATGGAGGACAATAAGAGGAACCAGTGCTCGATTCACGTTTAGCATAATCAGTTATTAGAGTAGACTCAGATGCACTGGTTCCATTATATGATCAAATCATAGTGAAAGTACAAAACTGCCTGCTAGTTTAAAGGATGTTTACATTAGTTGGAACTCTTGGAAAGTTGATAAATCCATCAGACAAGTTTGGAAAATGGTCCCTACTTGTATTTTTTTATTTTATTGGTGTGTGTGGAAGGAGAGAAACAAAAGGTGTTTTGATGGAATATCAACTTCAATCCCCCGGCTTAAGACCAATCAGTAAGAAGACAAGTATTTTTGCTTACTTCAAGATGCACACTTAAATGTATAATCACTTCAAAAAGCATACAGATTTTGATGAACATCAACAACTCATAGGTCACAAAATCATACCACCAACTGCTTAAAATGTGTTAATAAGAGCCCGTTTGGATTGGCTTTTAAAAAGTAGGCTTTTAAATCAAAAATAAAAAGTTAAACTGAAATGACTTTTAAGTCAAAAAATAAAAAGTAGGGGGAGACCTACTTTTGGTTTTTGACTTATTTTAAGTCATTTTAAACTTATTTTAAGTCATTTTTGACTTATTTTAAGTTATTTTTTGTACTTGCCAAACACTTACAGAAATAAAAAACTGACTTAAAAGTAGGTTTGACCAACTTTTAAGCCAATCCAAACACCCTCCATGTCCTTCCGTTTTCATTTTTGAGTCAAAACTAGAAGACTCAAAAAGTGGCTTACAAGTCTACAATGAATTTTATCAAGCATCTTAATTTATTTACAGAAAACCACAAGCACAATAGCACACAAAAATCCAAAATTTCATTTTATCTAACAATATGGCCTACTTTCATATGCATACTAGTACAATATTGCATCATAACCTCCAAAAGACAGAGAACAGTGCATGATTTCCATTGCTTTCCCCTCGTCAGATTGAGGCCATCTAGCACTAGAGTATGGACACATCAGCTATGTTGCTCCGACTCTTCAAAAATGTAAACGGGTGCAAGTCAGATTCTCCAAAAGTAGTGTATTTTTGGAGAATCCGACACGGATGCAGCATCGAAAGTGAAAAGAGTCCGCACAACTTAGCACATCAAGGTAAAAGTATCATTAGTAGTTCAATTTACAGTATATCAAGTACCACAAAATGCAACAAGACATCATGTAGTCGACATGTTAATACAGACCAAAAGTTCAAATCCAAGTAAAAGGAGTCTAGGACAAGAAGCATGAAAGATAATCTCAAGAATAGGAATTTTAGAACTAGGGCATACCGAAAGCTGGTTGTTGGACAAATTAAGCACAATTAAGGAGTGAATCTTCCCAAAAGCTTCAGGCAGCATCTTCAGCTGCCTGCCGGACAAATCAACCCTTTCCACACTCTTCCCTGATGCCTCCTGCAAAATCCCGATCACTTCCTCATTCACTTCCTCTTTCAACTCAGAACTCTTCTCACCAGAAGACTCTCCAATTGATTCCACATCACCACCAGCAACGGCCGTCTCATAAATCTTCTCCAACCTCTGTTCCGCATCCTTCAACATCTTCTCATACGCCTCGTGCAATTCATCCAAAGCTATCAACGCCTTATACTCCTCTTTCTCCTTTTCCACAGCCTTTCGACACTCGTCCTCTTTAATGGCCATGTCCAATCTCCAATCCTGCCTCTCCATCTCCGGCGGACGTGGAGACAGGACAATCTCCTCGAGACGCTTGGACATATCCGCTTCGATCTCAGCTAACTTCACCCTGGCAGTATCAACAAGCTCGTGAAAAGGCCGCTCACCAAGGGTTTTGAGCATTGACCGGGTCTGTGACACGTCAGCAACGGCCGATCGCATAGCGTTGACGACCTTAGGATCGGTGAGATGAGGCATACGCTCGGTGATGTCGAAGTGAGGTTCTGGAGGAGGCTGAGGGAGGTTTTGGGGCTGTTCGATGTCGAATTCAGCGGCGGTTCTACGGCCCATACTGGGGAGCTTGGACATAACGTAGGAGAGAATTGGGAAATTGGTAGGGTTTGGATCCATGGCTACTGGAGATTATCAAATGAAATTGGGAAGGTAGGTTTTGAGTTGTGATGAACACTGAGCTCTAGCTTTTTCGTCAACTATAAGAGTAGGCCAGGCCGGCTGACGAACTAATCCATGAATAACCGATTTACACGGTAAGATCCCCTTTTTTTTCTCCTCTCCCTCTCTCTATCACATATCTCTCATCTTTTTTTTCGCATCTTGATTTTTTCCTTCTTTTTCCTCTTCTCTCCTTTTTTTTTTTTACAAGGATATTGTTTTAATCATCTTGGGGTGAATTATCTAATCTCAACTCACTTTTAGCAACAAAAAAACTCACTTTCCAATGTGTATTTTCATCACAACTATTCAAGGACCTACTTATAATAGTGCAAAGATGTATTATTTAGATTAAATAAACATCAAATTTTGAATTATTACTCCTACATTTTTTCCGTAATTATTGAAATATTCTCTAGATTTAAAAGTGATATTAAACATTATTCCACCTTATTTCTTAAAAAAAATAGTTTTAAAGTTTATTTTAATGGCAACCAATAAAAATATTGGAAAGATCTCAGATATATATTACCCTACAAAAGGTGTTTACGACGAGTCACAAATAGAAAAAGGTAGGATTTTGTTTCAATCCTCCATTAGGCCTATCTAAAGCTCTTTGATGTTTTAATGGACACTATTGCGGTTGCTTCTAATATTGTATCGAAAATGTTCCATATGTACCGAGAGACATTGAATAAAGAGTTGGACAAATTCTCTGGTCCAGTGTTACATAAATTCGAGTTTACCCAGATTGAATCAATGGAATGAGAAGCTGATTCATAAAGTGTGCAAAAGTTGAATCACAAGTTACTATGGTATTAGTCGGTCATGACATCTCTAATGTTAAAGCAACTATATCTCAAGTGGCCACATTTACCTGATTCTATCAGCTTGACAATAATATCTCCTTTTCAACCAACTCTAATATATCCTTCACTCTAGTAGTAAATTTTCCAATAATATTCCTAGTTATTCTTTGCTCAAATTTGGTGTTTTTAAGCCACATTACACCAACACTAACATCACACTTGCATGAATTATGTACAGAAATAGAGCTCTCGATCTGGTATCTGAATTGTACCTGCAAAGTTGAAGAGATAAACCTTAATCAACTCATCACGCTTTTCCAGGATGAGTGGATGACCAACAGTAATGAACAATTGAAACGTACTCGGAAATGATCACCAAACGGGACATCATGAAGGGCCATGATCTCATTGATGATCCATCCAGCACCAATCGCAATAGGAGATTTTTGTTGCGTGCTTGTAACTTCACCACCAAATACTGAGATGAAGCGGTTGAATTTGTAACATACTTGTCTCTCAGAAACATCGGGAGCTACAGTTTCCCATGAAGTCGTCGCATAATTTAGACAGCCAGATTTGCTCATTACTCTATGCTCCAAGCCTCCTCCATCAAACATCCGCATCAGTGATTTAACCTACAGATTTTCCAGCAAAAACCCAAGGGCCCTAGTTAAAAAAGAGATCTAGTCTAGACTGGTCAATTCCTCAAGGCAGAGGGAAAGAGGTGGATTATTGGATAAGTTTCTCCATAACCTGCCAGCTTCAAAGACCTGGACATCTATAATTAAAACACTTATTAATCGTTTAATGGCCAAATTGCTCATTTCGAACGTAGCAAAACAAGGAATTCAATTCAATTTGGGCTGCTAAACTACTTTTTTAGAACTAGCAAAACATTGAAGTCAAAGAATACAGGTTTCCCCATCCTCAAAGGCAGAAACTCATGTCAACCCCTCATCCTTACAGCTTCACTTATATATAGCAAGGAATCTTGAGAAATTCCACGATAATACTTTCCCAGCTTTCCGTCCCAAAGCTCCCATCATATTTTTACAGATAATAAAAGACTAGATCGACTAAATCTCAGCATCAAAATAACACCACCAATGTAACATGGAGAAACTTACATTGACAGGTAGTTCTGCAGAATAGACTTTAGACATTTGCACATCCTCAACAACCAGGTAGGATGAAGTGTCTTCAGACAAAGCAAGCTTTTCATCCTTCTCCAGCTGCTCTTCTACAATTTGTTCTTTCTGATCCAGAGGCAGTGCCCTTGTTCTCCACAATGCCATGATTGTCCTGCTATATCACAATAATGTTCTAATCTTCCAATTGAAACATAATGTGACATCAGATGTAAGTTGTATTTCTTGACATTGAAACCAGAAAATCTCCACCAACAATACCTGCTTGCAACATTGAATGAGACAAATGAATGAAAACAGAAATGCAGTCGGCCTTCTTCATCTTGACACTTCGCACCGTGCCTAGCATCAACACCTCGACCTTTGCGCAAAATCATCACAAGTGCAGGACTCCCCATGGTTGACCATGAAGGGGAAACCACATTAACATCCTCGATATCCTCCCACAGGAAGAAAAACTTTGTTTTATGACCAAACAAATTCGCATAAAACCCCACAATTCTGGCAGATAGAAAGATCCGCCCCTGCAGTAGCATTAAGAAAATTAAGTGATTTACTAGATTTCAACCTAGAAGTTGAAGAAAGGAGGAGAAAAATATGTGGAGTTGAACAAAAATTAATACAAACACATGTCCAGACTAGTAAAAATAAAGCCATCTGGTCTATTTATATGGATACAATTTCATTTTGTAGTATACCTGTCTGTTGACAATATTTGAATGCTACTTAACAAAGCATTCCGGTAATTTGAAATATCAAAGAGTCAGAAGCTTCCAGATGTGAATGTTATTTACCACCAAGATTTCAATCTAACCAGAATACTTGTTTTCTCATTTTGTTTCTTTTTCTCCCCCTTCGACCCCCCACCCATCTTCCCCTAAAGTTTTGAACAAGCTAGCTTTATCAGTTCATATTTACAGATTCGATATCATCATAATGCATTGAAACAACAATCAAAGACCACAAATCACTTAGATGTTTAAACAGAATAAGCAAGCATATACTACTGGAACCTGTAATGGCATCTTTCTTTTGAGGGAGCAAGAATAGTCATTGATAAGAAATTCTTCTGGAGGCAATCCGAAAATTTTCTGAAATGTTGAGTTCTTGTGTGGTGACCGAAGGTTTAACTGCCAAGCATATCAGTTGGTTGTTTTAGACTATTGTCAGTCCTTAACAATGCGAAACAATTTGGAGAGAACAGAGAAGACATGAACCTACTTTTTTTCCAACCTCTTTTTCCATCTTTGTAAGGTAGTCTCGGATAGTTTCAACTCCATTGTTATTGTCCAAAAAAATCCTCAAGTGCAACTTTGATTGTGAAGACAACGCAATCTTTCCCTCAAGAGGAACCCAAATATCTGCCAATTCTGCAGAAGTGTGTTTTAGGAAATTGATTTCTGCATGTCCAAGTGATGAAGCTTGATCAAATGGACCGTCGAAGTCAAAAACTTCCACATCTAGCACCGAAGGTGGTTCTTCTGCAGCATCAAACTCTAGTATCTCTGCAAAAGTATCAGGTAAGCATATGACCTTAACAACAACAAACAAAAGAGGATGAATGAGAAATAAATGCACACCACTCCACTGAGGGTCAAGAGTTTGAAGCTGGACAGAGCTGGTTTTTGTTTTTCCATTGCATGTAAAGACCACATATGGATCTGGGGGATCTGTTGGGTCCAAGGAAGCTAAGTTCATTCCCTCAATCAAAGCTACAGTAAGTACCCATCCATCACCTTGTGCTCTAACTCCATTATCATTTCCTGTCAAAACCAGATTCTGTTAGCGTAACTATGCACAAACCATTGTGTGCATCAAACAACAAAAGTTAGTCAAAGAAAGAAATTGTGGAACATATTTAAAGACCTCTTCGCAGCCTAGCTTCTACAAAACGTGAAACCATGTAATATACCCGCTCCAATTGAAGGACTAATATTCCACTGGTGATAATTTCTCCAACACTATCCGGCAAATCAAAACCATAAGACTCCAGTCCTTGTAATTTGCTAGGTTTGCTTAATAAGATGTGCACAAAGACATACAAAACCATGAAAATAGTGGATACTACTGTAAAATTCCAAAAGTACTCCTTTGCCATTTCCCAATCTGACTGTTGTTCAGTCTGCAAGGATGCTAAAGCTCGATCCTTCTCTAAGGCAAATTTTGAAGTTGTAACTTTCAATTTGCGAGCTAATACCTCTGCAAACTGGTCAAAGCTCTCCTTCAATCCTTGCCTAGCTCCTCCCTCAATCATTGATTTCATCATAGTGTTCTGGCAGAAGTTAATTGCCCAAGATATAATCAGACGTGCGGATTCTTCACCAGAAGGTTCCTGTTGGCCAGGCATTATCTTGTAAAGCAACTCAATCTTGAAAGTACTCCCATATGGAACGTCAGGGGTATTTACAGAGACAAACACAGCAAATTCTTTTCCATCAGCCTTAGTATATGTTTGCTCCTCTGTGGCTTGAACAGCCTTAACTAATTTACTTGCTGCTTTAATATAGGTGACAACTCTTGTTACACACATGTCATCTGATTTCCATGTCCAAGGACCCTCTTGAACATCTGTTGTACCCTGCAACTCTGCCAGATCGTTCCTGAACTGTGAACCAGGAGCGAAAAGAAGCATGTTAAGATCTTTTGAAGGCACTACATATGTCTGGTCTAGCAAGACTCCACCCCGCAGGTCCCCTGGCATTTCTTTATCTTCACTGTTTGGTCGCATTCGTTCAATCACTTCTTCAAAGCTATGGCTGACTGGAGGCTCCTCCGCAGAGTCTTCAAAGTCAGATGTGATGGTGGACCTGTCAGAAGAATCATCCTTCTTCAATTCTTCCTCGTCACTTTTCTTGGCTTCTTCATTCTTGCCGAAGAGCTTCTCAAGATGGCAAGCAATGTTCTTCATTAAATGTTTCCCTTCTGAAATTTTCTTGGAATGAGCTGCAAAACCATGGAAATCTTGAGAAAAAATGCTTGTCACTTCAATTTCTTTAGAAGTGTCATTTACTGGATTTGCATAACCGACATGGTTGGTGGATAGATCTTTGCCCTTCCCATGTAAAGAAACAGTGAGAAGAATCTTCCCTGCATCATTAAGGCAAAACATTTGCTTCATAATCCAGATTAAGGAACACAAAGTACAAAAATAAAGCATCAAACCAACAGATAGTTTCAATATCCACAAAAAGATTGGAGTTTCTATCTTAAGAAGATGCCAGTAAAAATAACCACTTTTAAACCAGCTGAATTAAAAGGCCAAAATCTCGAGTAAATCCCTCCATCCAAAACAATTCTATGGCACTTTCAGTTATAGCAATTTTTTTCAGCTTATGCGATGGACAAAGCTACACACTTCTGTAATCTGGATTACCAAGAAAGAGCTCGCTCCCTGCAAAAGTGATCAAATAACCGGAAGCGGATAAAATTTGTCATGATTACCTCCCAAATTCGAGTCTTTGTAAACAAAGAAGTTCAGGCTTGTGATTTATAGTCTAATTATTAAATAACAAACTTTAAGCTTCTTTGTCATTCTTTGGAGAATTAGTACAAACAGAGGAATCATTAGGTAACTAAATAGAACAATGTACATTAAGAGGAATCAAAATAGGTCATTTGCATTTGTTCTTCAATCAAATCAAGTCTGCAAGCTAAAAAAACAACACGCATTTACATATTATATCCCCATAGCTTGTCACTATTCAATCTTCCATTCTACTAATTAAATGCAGAGAAATGAGAACTACGAAAACACACTAACCGCAATATTTGTCAATAGATTTTGCACTTTTAGGCTTTTTAATTGAAAACCAAGTGGGTGGCAAGTTCTGATTTTCCTCAGCGGAAATAGACCAAACAGGTATTTTCACTTTCCCAATTAAATCCCCATAAACATTAAAAATTCCCGAATTATCATGATGCTGATAAACAGAGAGAACAAGTTCATCCTCTAAGTCGTGAACCCTGAATACAAACTCTTCATTCCAAATAGGGTTGTTCGTATTCTTCAACACCCTAGTTTTCGACTTGAACTTTCCAACTTTTAACTTCACATAAGAATCCTCCACTGCCCAATCCTTGCCTTCCAATAAATACACATAAAGTCTCATTCTTTGTCAATCAAGTGCAGTGATCTTTTTTGTCTTTACGAACGACAAAATCCCGAATTTGCTTTGCAGAGGAGGAGAGAGGGATGTACTAATACAAATGGGAAAGGAATGGCATGTGCATTCGTCTTTCTACTAGGTTGTTAGCTTGTAGGGGAAGCGAGAGAATTCATGGTGGAAGCCATGAAGTAACGTGGGTTCGTTTGAAAAGTGACACGAGGGGGACGATTGTGTAATTTTTGGGAATAAGAGGAGGCGGTTTGGACTTTGATAAAGTTTATTATTAGCATGATGAAATTGGATAGCATTTTAATGTTATCTTCTTTTTGGGCATGGAGATGGAAAGTAGTGGGTGGGTGGGTTTAGGGCTCCGTCAGTTAGATTTGATTTTGAAGTTTATTGATTTGATGTATTATTTATCGATTTTTTTAACATATTAAATCGTTAAGGACCATTAAGATATTAGCTTATTAATTATCATTTTATCGATTATTGATCATTATCGATTTAACCATTAAGATTTGACACAAAAAATAAATGATTGAAAATTACCTAGAAATATAGTAACAAACCAAATAAACCAGGTACATGAATTGATAGTTTACATCTTGCTCAAAAGCAATCCTAACACATTGTAGAATAATCGAAAGTTTGAGACGGCCATAAATAAAAATATGAAACTAAATCCTAAGTCAAAAATTTTATTTACTGAATGGTATGAATATAATTTATTAATTTACTATCGGATTATCATTAATCCATAAGAAAAAACTTCAAACCGTTAAAAATCGATAATCCAATAATAAAAAAATTAAACCGTTAAATCAATAACCCATTATCGATAGATCAATAACTTTTTTTCAATTTGAACTACCGATTTCGATTCGATTTGAATAGTCATGGTTACTCTAAAAAGTACTGACTTGATTTTACGTGTGTTTGTTTGTGTGTTTTAAATATAATAAGAGAATCTGAATCCCCTTGATGTATAAGCTATATAAGTTCCACTTTAATATAGTAATAGTTTGCAAACTCCACATAAAAATAAATAAAACAACTTATTCAAAGCATCACTATAAAAAATATGTCTTGCAATATATATAAATTTAAATTTAATTAAATTCTAATAATAATATCAAACCTCAAATAAAAAACTCAAATAACTAACAAAAAACTAAGCAATAAATAGCCAACATAGGAAGGAGGGGCTGCCAACTTCTTTAGGCAAAGCTTTGATTACAACATTGATCAAATGCTACCTGGCGAGTAAGTTGTTATCAAGACGTAGTATTCTAGAAAATATTTTCGCCGATTCAAAATAAGTATTATTTAACAAACAAAAAGAAGAATCTCAAAATAATTATTACTTTGAAATTTTTAAATAACAATTAGAAATTATCACTTGAATTCTTAATTTATTTTATTTATCTATTATAATCATTTCTCAATGTATTTTTCGAAGCATTGAGTTTATTACTATATATTTAGAGAATAATAGAGTAAAATTATTATTTTATTTATTACTTAATCAATACTAGACAAATAAAATTAATCAAATCAATAAATTCAAACTTCGAATAATTAGAATATTATTAAAAAAAAAAGAAAAAGAAGAGATAGATGGCCACTTTTTATGTGCAAGAAATAGAATATATGCATGCATGGAATTCTGACTAACCCTTTCCCCAAGGAAAAACAGGTACTCTTGGACAACGTCTAGAGCTTGATTTTAAAACTTTATGCCCATGTGAGAGAAAGTTCCAAGAAAATTATAAAAATCAAAAGATTGCCACAGAGAAAATTCAGACTGCCTATAAATTAAAACAAAATGAAATGAAAATTCAAACTTGCTGCTCACCGTTAGGAGCCGTTTGGTAGGAAGTATTAGGATAAATAGTTCATGTATTGTATAATTTAGTACTATATTTGGTATTTTACTTTCTGTATCATTCAAAATGTCGCTACTTAAAAGGCTTGCCGTTTTAGAGAAAAATCCACCTAATTAGTCCATTTAAGTTGGCTTAAACGGTTGGATACAATAACAAAATACGCAACAAAATTTCACTAGATGACAATTTTAAAGGTTAGATTAAGAGTCCGTTTGGATTGACTTAAAATAAATAACTTTTAAAAAATTACTTTAAAATCATTTTAAAAATAAGTAGTTATGTGTTTTTGATGTGTTTGGCAAAAAAGTGTTGAAAGTCATTCTTTTTTATCAAAATGTCTGAGATACCCTTAAAGTTGTTAACATTATAAAAGAATTAAGGATAAAAAGAAATATACTTGGTCAAAGTAGAATGATTTATAAGTTAAAAAAAATAAGTAGGGGGCATCCTACTTTTAACTTTTAACTTATTTTAAGTTACTTTTGTTATTCTTTAATTGTCAAACACTCTAATAAGTCAAAAATTGATTTAAAAGTTAGTTTGACCAATTTATAATCCCATCCAAACGGGCTCTAAATATTTCAATTTTTTGATTGATTGACTAGACATTTCTATTTGATATAGGTAAATCTTTTGAACAATCAAATCCAAACCTCAGGCGTAACTTACAATTGCAGCTTACGCATCACGTAGATAAATCAATAAACAGCATGGATAAGTTTTTAAAAAATAGTAGAGTTGATTAAAATTAAGGAAATTTAAAGACAAAAAGGGAGCCCCCCCCCCCCCCTCTTCCCCCTCCCGCCTTCCTCCTTCCTCTCTTCCTTCTTCGCCACTATTCATTCCTCAGTCTCGTCAGCTGTCGTAGCTCCGGCGTCTCTTCCATATCCAATCCACCTGCTCTAACATTTCTCATTCTTCTCCTTCTTGATCTTATAATAAAATTTGCCTCCTCCTATAATATCTTAAATTTAATTTGAATTAAACTTTAGATTGAAAATAATTTTATATGGGTATTAGCGTATTACTTACTGTATTTTGTGTGCATTCTCATATTTTTATATTCATAAAATTTGCGTTGTGGTATACTAATATGAACAATATACTGATTTACACATGTTATCACACCATCTATGAAAATCTATATATGTATATTACGTTACATATTGATACGCACAATATACAAATGATATACACATATCACAAAGGTGTTTTTTAAGTCTAGTTTCTTACTTGAACCAAGTCCAAATCACTTTTCATTGTATCACAAATTTTGTATATTTCCTTATCCATGAGTTACCAACAACATCCCCTCAATCCAACAAAAAGGGTATTATATTAATTTTTGGCAGGAAAAGTACTTCAACCTTGAAAATAGGAGAAAAATCTTGAGAATCTCCTATTATCTAGTTATTAGTTTCAATAGGATGATTATACAATGCAATTTTTTTGGCAGTTGATAAATATATTATTGACAAAAAATATGCCAATATATATTAGATGTTGTGTAAAAATATCAATATCCAGATAGGTAAACTATTGTGAAAAAAAAAAACGCATATAGCCAAAGATCAAAATTTGGTAGCCCTAAAAACAAGTTTACAAAAAATAGCCAATAGAAATTCAATTTACAAATAGCCTTAACTTTTGGTAAAATTTCTGTGTACAAAAATACAATTTCCAGAAGAAAGAATGGGCCTTTATGGATCCCTAACAAACAAGGCCCAATAGAAACTCAAGAAGAACGAGAAGGAGAGCGGAGAAGAAAGGAAAGGAAAAAATGTTGCAGTATCCATCATTCATGTTACAGTACCCATGCTCTACTCGGATCATTCCGACGTCGTTTTTGCTCCCTGCTCAGTGGCCACAGCCTCACAGCGACGAGCTCCTCCTTGCCATGGAGGAATCTGATTTTGAAGAAAAGGTCCGCCATTCCCCTTTCTCTCTCTCCGAACAGTTTCAATATCTCATTATAATGTTGCTTGTATATATATCTTAGGGTATCAACAGTTTACAATTAGGTTTTATTCTAAGTGTATATTGTTTAGTTCGCAAAATGAGTGTATCACTGATGCCGTATGGTAAATATGTAATGCTTGCTTGAAGGAATTTTTGAATTTGTGTTAGGGTTAGAGATGAACTAGCTTCTATGGAGGATGTGATAGTACATATAATACAAAATTAACCTGAAGAGGGCAGGGAGTCACAAATAGTAAGGAATAAGCACTAGAAATATTTATCTCAAAGTAGATGTATCTTTGTCAAGTTTCTAGCCTTGAGCAAGTTGGACCATAGTTTCTAGGTTTCTCTATTTTTCTGTACATAAGAAAGATGAACCGATTGTGTGCTCCTAAGCGGTATGATGTTTGGAAGAAACAGAAATACTGTCGATTTAAGATGAAAATTGTTCTCAATGAAACGCCTATTGCACAAGGCTCTAGATTTATAGGAGCTTTTTTCTAACTGGCCTTTTCCCTGGGGTTAAGAACATTGAAGATTTCTTTTATAGAGTGTGAAGTTGTGTGAATTGCATTGTGCAAAAACTAAAAAGGATTAGTGTAACGCCTAGTGGTCGATGAAGTGGGTGCATATTTTATAAACCAGGGTTCAAATCCCAATTAATACCGAAAACACTATGTGGTTTCTTCCCATTTGTTTACTCCTTGGTGGACAGAGTTACCCGATACTTGTGTTGGTGTGAGGTAGCATGTACCCGGTGGTATTATAGAGGTGCGTTCAAGCTGAACCGAGTCACCGACACCATTCTTATAAACAAAAGATGAAGGGACGCTCTCTGTAGATCTAGGATATATATATATATAATACTTCAAACATTTCCTCTTCACTTGCCTTCATAATTTCATTTTGCACGGAAGTCCTTTATGTTTTCATTGATGTATTTTTTATTTTTTGTATGTTTATGGTCCTTTTAACTTTTTACATAGTCTCCCACGAAATATGTCCCTTCTGGCCTCAACCATCCCTGTATTTAGTTCTTAATCACCAGTATTGTTCCATTTGATATTATACATCAGTGAGTTCTATTCATAAAAAAAGCAGAAGTTGTATTCAGGGATTTGAACTTAATTGCTCCCGCTCCCAGTTCAAAAAGTTCATGTAAGATGTTATTTCTGGATTTATTCTAGTGTCAATTACCTAAATAGAAGGTTTGTCATTTGAAATTACTGATATGCTACCTGTCAAATTATTAGTTGATTGGGTTCAAGAAATTAGGAGGGCTAAATTATCCTAATGCCATATATATACCTAATTATAATTGCCAACTCAGGTGTTGGAAGCCAACAGCTAAATATTAAGTTGCCAGTTTAGAAGAACACTGTCTGTCTGACGACTTGATATTTGTCTGATGTTTGATACAACAATTAACTTGTAGCTATTCAAGCCAGTGAAAATAATTAGGCCAATAAAGGATTACTACAGAGGGAAAGGAGGGAGTAGAAACAAAAAAGAATGAATTACGGTGAAGCAGAGGGAGACAAAATCATGTTTTAGTTTAGCAGTTTCTCAAGAAATCTTCTATTAAAGTGGGTAGACCTTTATCTTATGACTACTTTCCTACTTTCAGCTTTACATCAAGCACAATCCCATTTCAGGTGCCTTTTCGTTCTAGCATAATGTAAAACTTTTGGGACTGGCCCTCATGCCTTTGTCAATGAACTTCTGACCTCTACAAGTAAATGAGAAGAATTCCGCTGCTTTTGTCTACCAAGACTTCTAGAACTAGTTTTGTCCTAAGGGCTTTGATCTAGTGGTAAGAGTGTGGCTTGTGATTTGTAGGTTAAGTTCGAATGCTGCCATTGACAAAAACTTGATATTTAAGTGGAGAAGGGTAGATGGCAAGCCCATTATCCTCCGATTTTGAACCATATGCCATTGGCCATCAGGAATTTCTTGGTTATAAAAAAACGAGACTTCTAGAACTTGTAGTATTCATCATATGAAACAGTTCACTTTGTATTCTTATAAACATTTTAGCTACATATCTGGTGTTGGATACAAACCCCTTTGGTGAGTAACCTATGATACCTCACTAATCGCAAGTTATCTAAACACTCTATTCCAGTTTGGTTATGAAACTTCAAATAGCTGAGATGGTGTCTTGGCAGTAACAACTTGGGTGGTGCATGGAGGTGCTTGCACACATTAGTTCTTATATGTAAAGTGAAGCAGCCACAGTACAGTGCAAGCAAGTAGGAAAAGTTTGCTGAGAGTGACTATCATTTTCCATATCTCTATTCTGTTGGGTTGTACAGAAAAATACAAAGTCTGGAGGGTATATTTTAATGCTTAGGACACTTAGAAGGGAAACATAAGAAAAAAAGCTTAGCTCTTAAGTTTTTGTGAGAAGATAATCTACCTAGTACACTAGTGTGGTAGCTCCTACCTAGAATTTCCTATATTTTTAAGGGCATTAGGAATATTTCTCAAGTTACTAGTGCAGAAACTTTTCTTTTGAGAGATTGAGCCTCACATAACTCATACTATCTCTTTCGTGGGACCTCTTTCCCCACCTTAAGTAAAGATTATATTACCAATAGTTTGTCAAATAATGTGAAGTACTTGCACATGGAATTCATTCTTTATGTTGCTGATAGCAAGTACTAAGATCAAAACCTTTATAATTAAGCTGAGCAAGAATTTTGTAATTATATTAATTTGTCCATTACTCTGATTCTTATGTAGGTTAAGTTGGTTAATTTCTTAATGAACAAGAACATGGTTGAAAAAATTAACTTGTAATGGTTTTTGGAATGGCTTGAATTACGACCTGTTTCTCCGCATGGTGTCTTAATTTTTCCATGTTACACCACTAAGACCTGCTCACAAGGATAGAAAAGCTTCCTGGAAGAGATTGAATCATGACCTTTTCTCTGGCTGGTGTCTTAATTCTCCCATACTGGAATACCATTAAAATTTGAGAATTAAAAGGTGCAATATGGGAGAATATAAGAAAGCATGTTTTCATGTACCCAATGAAAAAACAAAGCGGGGATAAGGTGTGTGGGCATGCATCAAATAGTTGGTGGTTTGAATCCAGCTTTTCCCTTGCTTTGTTGCACCTCCTGAGTCCATTATGCGTCTTCTTTCCTTTTTCTGTAATATTCATTCTTGCTTTCATTGCCATGTTGTCTGGTTTTATTCCGAGAAACTAGGCCTAACCCATCGGTGGCCTCCTAAAGTTGGCACCATATTTCACTTAGACACCTTAAGTGTGTGATGTTCATTTTAGACACCTCATGTAGGGTCGCGTTGTGTCATTTTGACACCTTTTCTAATATTAGAAAAAATATATAATGGGTGTGTGTTACACTCGCGAATAACGTGTAAAGTGACGAATTAAACGATGACATTTGTCATTTGTGTCAAAAGTAATTTTTAAATAATTAATTTTGAGTAAAAATAAAAATTAACCAATGAATTAATGACACGTGATTATTTTTTTCCAAATAATTACAAAATAAAATAAATTTTAACCCAAATAAAAGAAAGTCCCCCCACCCCACCCAATCGTCTTCTCCAAAACACCCTATTCCACCCTCCCCCTCCACCTTTTGCAGAACGCTGCCCAGCACCCCCCCACCCCCCTTGTCTTCTCCAAATTTCCTCCTCCCCTGCGGCGCCTTTCTTCTCTGAGGCTTTTGCAGATTGGAATTTTTTATACTTTAGCAACAAAAAAACTTCCAAATACCCCTTTCCTGTGTTTGTCTTCGAAGTACACCTATCCCCTATCCCCTATCCCCTATCCCTTTTGCAAAGACTACCCCCACCCCACATCTGCACACTGTGCACCATTGCTTGATAGTGAATGGAAGACTTTTGCTTTTTCAGAAATTTTTTTAGCTTAGTTTAAAGAAATTCATTCCCCCACAAATTATCAAAATAAGTTTTTATAGATCTTCTTAAATTCGCTTCCCTGCAAATATTAAAATCTTCCAAGAAAGATTTTCATGAGTTTATTCTTAAATTTTAAAAACATTTTTCATCTTTTTTGTTGAAACCTTCATTCAAAATGGATGAAATTTAACTTGGGCAAAATGGTGGCTTAAAATGGGGGAAGAAGAAGAAAAAAAATAATTAAAAATTAACTAAAGAACCATTTCACGCGCTGGTCAATGAGTGCATCACACTCATTATGTCATGTAAGCAAAAAGTGTCAAAATGACATAGCAAGACCCTACATGAGGTGTCTAAAATGAACATCGCTCAGTTAAGGTGTCTAAGTGAAATATCGTGCCAACTTTAGGGGGCCACCGATGGATTAGGCCGAGAAACTAAGTTGCCTTACTTTGTATGCTTTATTTTTTGACTTAGATATTGGCCTATTGGTCTTGGATTTTTCAACTGGAAAGTTTACCAAGTTCCTTAACTTTTCTGCCTTGATGTTCGTAAATTGCAGTGTAATGAAATCAGAAAGATGAACTGCAACTTGGCTGTAATTGGGAAAACCAACATAGATAATGATAAAGAAGAATTCGACAATGAAGCAGAGGATGATGATGCAGACAATGGTGATGAATCGGAGGGTGATGACTTTGAGCAGGAAACTGGTTGAGAATGCCTTGTTTGGTTTCTTATATCTGCATGTGTAGTGTATACGGTTCTAAAATTTACTGAAATTTATGTGTTGCTTTGTTCAAGTGTTTTGTACAGCCAAGGAGAGATGGTTGGCATTTCCCTAATAGAAATGGGAAGAAGCTTCACGCTTTCTGACAGAAGAATCATATATGTTGTTTGATTATGTATTTTGGGTGATACTAGATTTTAATATCTACATTAATTTGAATGAGGAGATTCTATTCATATGCAGTTCGATACTAATTAGTCTATCGATTAAGTTACCAGCAGTAGATAAAAAAAAAAGGCGATTCATGATTAAAACTGTAGAGCTTGAAAACCCTGCAATAATGCCTGATGAACTGCTTAGTTTTAGTGACTCAGAAGGTTTTGTTTTGTTACGTTATTTTGCTTGTTTAATTGTTCTTTCAGTCTCTCGTAGGACGATCAAGTATATTCTACATTATCTACGATTATTTTTGTGTAGAAAAATCACTAGATTAGTTTATTCAGAACCTTTTTAAGATAGATGTCTAGTAGTATAAAGAATTAGCTCATCTCCCTATTAATATTACGTACTCCATTTGTAACAATGTTTACATGATAAAATAAAAAATTGTCATTAATGTACATAAACAATATTATAAAAATAATAATTGTAACGACGGATAAAGAAGGAGAGTGCAACTAAAGCAAAATAATGAATAAACCTATGGTAGAGAATAAGGTGATATACAATTTGGGGGACCAATGTTGATGTCATGTTCCCTTTTATTCCTTATTCAATTCAATATATTATCACCTTGCATGTTAGGGTGGTGGAAAGGCTCTATCTTACTCAAAACTAATCCAGACTAGGATAAGGCAGTGGGGTTCTGTAAATGTGTTATCAATTATCCTACTAGAGGCTGTGTCCTACATTAGTCATTCAATGATTTTAATTATCAAATTGTTTCCTACTTTTTTTTGAATTTGCAGTTGTTTGCATCACGAAAGTCGACAAAATTATTGGTGTCATGTACAAGTAGACAATTTCCCCTTCTGTAAATGTCCAAAAAAAAGTTCTGGATTTCCTTTCTTTATCAGTTTATTTTCAATCTGTATCTTCAGTATTTATCTTGACTGAAACAGAGATTACCGGAGATTTCTTTTGGCATAATATATAAATGTGTAGGTGCCATTTAACTTGACATCATTCATATTTATATCCTCGAACTTTGGGTGTGCACAAATAGACATTTAATCTTGTATAAAATTGAACAAATAGACACATAAGTCCTATGTAACATAATACATGTAGAACACCACATAGGATGCAAATTGCCATGTAGGATGCCGTGTAGGACATGTATGTCTATTTGTTCAACTTTATACAAGTTTAAGTGTCAATTTATGCAACCTAAAGTTGAAGGGCATAAATGTGAGCTAAGCTCAAGTTAAAGGACATATTTATGCATTATGTCTTTCTTTTTCCATTTCCTTAGGGAAACAATCGAAAGATAAATTTAGTTAAGATGGGGTAGACACGTTAAATATTGCTAATCTAATTAATCTAGCCAAAATTACGATCTTGGCTTGACTGGATGATTACAACCATAATTTGAAGAGTTGCATTCTAGAGATAGGTTACGCAATTAATAATTATTGATCTCAGAAAGTAGTTTTCCTTTGTCTTATGACAAGAATAATCACTCAACTTTTGATAATTATTTCGTCAAGTTATTTTTCTCTTGAATTTTATAACCAAAAAGTCACTTAATTAATGTCATTTCACCTCCAAAATCATTCAACCAATTTAGATGATCTGGAATAAAAATTGCTGACATGATTTTCTTTTAAAACAATTTTTTGAAAAATAAAAAAACTACTTTAATTAATTATTAAATTGACCCGTTCCACTTTCCCCGACCCATTCCATCAATCTAATCCGCTTAAATTAAATGGGTCCCTTTTATTTTATATATATATCGATTCCTATTTCTCTACATAGCACATTCGACCCATTTATTGATATTCATATTGAGGTATTATTAAAGAAAAGTAGTCACGTTGTACACCAATTTGTTTAATTATAAGCTTTATTCGTAACATTAGCATATTCCCAAAATAAACTATATCGGCTAGTCCATTCCTACGTAGAAGACTTTCAACAAGTGCCAAATATTTTATTTTATTTATGATCGTGGTGTTCGGATCAATTTTTACAAATCTCGATTAATTTCACAGACATCTTTCACTTTTCACCAGCAGAATCACTTAGTGTTTTTTTGTCTCCGTTGAGTTTTGAATCTGAGACCTTAGAATTCTCAACCACTTCATTGAAAACTAAACCAACGAAGTCCCAAATATCCAGCCATTTCAAATACGACTAAGGCCAAATCCCTCAAAACATGCACCGCCCTATTATTCTTCTCCCTTAATAATATTCCAGCTGTTGACAATATATATATACTTATTATTAAAGTAGAACAAGTCATAACACTTGTTCAATGTAGCAATCTCTTTAACTAGGCCGTTCTACCCTACTTTGATTTTTTCTTTGAATTTAGTAGTTGCTCACTGGTCAAATCCACTAATATTCCTCTACACTTGGACTTAGTTATGATCCCATATAGTTTCACAATCGTTTTACCTTCACAAAGATAGTTTCTTCACTTGTGGAATTACATTAATTATATTATTATTTGTTGTTTTATAGTTTTGCAATATTGCCCCCATTTTAAAGGGAAAAAAGACCTTTCGATCCAATCGATTTGGTAAAATTCAAATAATTTATGTTGGAGCAATAATGTTAGATGATTTATACTGACTAATTGAGAACCTAAATAAATTTTGGAGAAGTTTTTAAGCACAATTCTTCCATTATTTTAACGGTAAGTTACATAAATCACATAGTGTAAAGATGAAATTACTATCTATCCCTACTTTTTTTCTAATTACAATAATCCCTTAAAATTAATTCAATCCGGATACATTAATGAAAGTGCGGATACATTAATACAAGCACGAATACATTAATACGGATACATTATTAAAATAAAAATTAACTCAATCCGGATACATTAATGAAAGTGCGGATACATTAATACAAGCACGGATACATTAATACGGATACATTATTAAAATAAAAATTAACTCAATTCAAATACATTAATGAAAGAGCGGATACATTAATACATTAATACGGATATATTATTAAAATAAAAATTTTTAGTTATTTTTAAAAGATATAGAGACAAATAAAAAATAATATACTTAAAGGTGTGTACTTTTAGTAATTTTTCCTTATTTGAACTTAATTTGATTCCTTAGCCCAACACGTTGGCTTAACACGGTTGCCTAAAAGCCGTGTACAAATCAATTCCCCCAACCTCGCTTTGTACGCGCTTTGTGTGTCCACAAAGCATACGCTATGCCATGAAAAACTTCATTTTTCAAAAAAATTATATTTCTTGATTCTCAAAACTATAAACTTTGGGTCCACTAGTTTGTTAAGACAAAAAAGTGTGAAACATAAAACAAAAAATTTCTTATGCCATAGAACAATCCATGTTACCTTGACTCGTCCAACTACTCATTTTCATCTTGATTTTTATAGATGTATTTTATTACGATCACATCACTTATACACACATATTAATTTTAACGTATTTTTAGAAGTCTTAAGATCAATATCTATACTCAGTTTAATGTATATAGTTCATGCATTAATCTCTCCTTAATTAGAAATTAAGGTTTTGTTTGAATCATTATTTCCATGACGAAATCACGCAAGTTGCTCCAATCCTTTTTGCCAGCTCTGTATGCCAAAAGAGTCCCCTGAAATATCTCAAAAGTAAAAGCGTTAAATAAGGAATGAATTAAAGGTTACAAATTAAGGAAAAAACCAATGAAAAAAATTAAAACGCCATGGAAACGGACTCCTCCAACTAAAATTACTCTAAAAATGGTTAATATAGAGAACACCTAAAGTGTGTGAAGCCTAAATAGTATGTACAAGTGTCCACAAAAGAATGGTCCCAGCGAATCAATTAAGGCCCCAAACGATGCCTTAAAGATTGGGCAGAACGTAAGAGTTAAAAAAGAGAGAAATCCTAAAGCAACACGCCAGTCGCCAATGAATATATGACGGCAAACGCCGAACCATAACGGCTGTGTCTACTAACAAGTCCAAAAATGGGCAAACATACGTCAAATTCACCTCACGATTGAATTGAACTGCAGTCTCAAATAATGTCCAATTCAATTCAATGAACCCAAGGCATTTGTCAACAACAACAATATACCGGTGAGGATAGAATATACGCAAATCTTATCACTAAGCATTGTTATTGTATATAATTTCATCTTCTTTTTTTAGGAGCAGCTTCAGTTTGTCTATGTGCTCAATTACTCGTATAAACTTAATTGTTTTTATTATCTTCAACTTAATTTCTATTGGCTATGGTTTCGTTGAGCAACATAGTAAAGATGCCTGGGGCAGTAAAACTTCCCACCGTCTTTCCTTCCGCCAACTGGATATCCCAAAGCTGGAGAATAACACCTAGCTGCCGCCGCCGCATACGACGGAGGTGAATAGAAGCATCTGACCTTTTCCGGCTTCATTCTCGATGCCGGAAAGTCAAAACACGACATTGGAGATGACGGCGGAGAAACTTTTTTCACCGAATTGAGAGGAAATAAAACAGCTCTAATCTTCATCTCCTGATTCGTCAACGCAGAAACTCGATCGTACTCTTGAATCACATTCGTCAGATCCTCATCACAAGTAATTGAAACTAAAACATCCAAATCCTCAGTCGGCAATTTACACTTCAAACTCATAGACGATCCACACGATTCACCAAACTTCACCATCAACTCTGCATCATTCAATTCAATCAGCTACCGTAACAACTCCAAATCCAAAAAGATAAAAACAATAACAATAAAAAACGAATGAATGAACACACCTGCAAACGAAATAGACTTCTCAACAGAGAGAACTCTGGTAAAACCACCGATATAACGGAGCTTTCCGTCGGAACGACGGGGGAAGATTCTCCCGCCGTAACTATACAGAAACTTGATCACTTGTTTACCGTTCATCATGGAGTTCATGCTTTTGAATAGAGTGTATGTATTTTCAGTTGAAAAGGGCGAGAAGAAAGAGCTTCAAGAGAAAGAGAAGATGCTATGAGATTTTGTGCTCTTTCAAGTAACCAGAAGGCAAAGGGAATGAGGTGTATAAATAGGGTTTGCGGCGCGTGAGGAGTTGAAAAAGGTTATTCGGATATTCGTTATTATTTTCTTGGAATTAGGGATTTTGAAAAAAGGGATGGTCCACTGAAGATGGGATGAGTGGCGCAACTGAATGAGCTGTTGGGCTTACGGGTAGGATTCGTGGAGCTACAAGAAAGGGCTGGGTGGATTGAGGAATTTGGCCCATTCACTACTCTTCAACGAACCCAAACCTGCCAGTTTTGTCATCTTTCTCTATTTGACCCCACTCATATTTTTCCTTTGCCTTGGGTTTGTTAATTTTACTTTCTCCATCAATTATCACTATTCTCAAAATACAAAACTTCCCTTAAATTATGGAAAAGCTATCTAATTAAAGAAATATTCTTATTATATTTACTAATTTTCTCAATAATTTGAAATAAATATATATCGTTTCACTAATTAATAATTTCATATCAAATTTCAAATTAGATACATATAGATACATGTATTTTTGCTATCATATACATTCTGAAATACATCATTAGGAAAGAGATGAGTGAGAGAGGGAGAGAGGCGAGTGATAGAGTCAGTATATTCCAGATACATGCAAATCACACTAGATACATGTATCTGCGCTACCAAATGCATTCTGAAATACAATATACCAGAGAGGTGACGAGAGAATCAGTGTATCTTAAACACATGCAAATCATACTAGATACATGTATCTAGGACACCAATTACATTCTGAAATACAATACTTAAAAGAGGCACGAGAGACAGTGTATTACATATACATGCAAATTACACTAGATACATGTATCTAGGACACCAAATACATTCTGAAACAAATTATATATGGGAGGCCACGAGAGAGTTAGTGTATTCCGGATACATTTGAAAATCACTTGGATACAATGTATCTGAAACAAAGTATATCTAATTTTGACCCTATGTATTCGAGATACATGTATCTAAACGCGCTAGATATATATACTTAGGGATCGAAATCTGGTACAACTCATAATTTCAAAAATATACGAGAAGGCATATAAATAAATCCTAAACTAGTGAAATTTGTATTGTTCGCCCTTAAATTATTGAACTATTTTCTTGCTTTCAATTTATTTATATAATTTGACTTGAGAAAAAAAAAATTAAGAAAGTTAGTTCCCAAACGGAAAAAAAATATATATTTTCGAATGAACTAAAAAGAAAAACGAGTTAAACAAATTGAAGCCAAGTCTACTTATTGGATCTCAAAAATTATTTTCCTTGTTTTAATTTATTTATTTAATTTTGACTTGATATAGGGTTTAAGAAATTAATTATGACTTTTGAATTTATACTCATAAATCAAAAATATATTAAATAAATCAAAATGTCATTTAATCTCATGAACTTAAATATGTCAAGCCAAAGAATTAAAAATTAGAAGTAAAAAATTACTAAAGAAAGATTATTATTTTAAAAAATTGATTCATGTGTCATATGAAAAATTAGAAATTATAATTACTGAACTGCTAATTATTATTTTTTAAATAAGCTAAAAAAGTAGGACAAGTAAATTAAATCTCGAAGCACAGGGTAAAAATAGTACGCAGCATCAATTAACCATATCTCGTTAGTCATAACTCTTTAAGAAATTTAATCGTAAAAAGTTATATTAAATTCTTTAAAAATGGTAAAATTCTGAGACAATAAGTATAAGTTTTGAAAAAAATTATATACATGTAACTTCAATATATATGTATAGTTTTTTTCTCTTCTTAAAGTGTAATTTATTTGATAGTGTTATGCCGGAATATAATTATTTTAATATGTGGTTGAAAATATATTATCACATATTTTTAAAAATATGATAAAAACGGATTTAAAATTAATTTGATCCAGTTTCAACATTTTAAAAATCGACCCCAAACGTATGCTATTTCGAAAGAGGCATAGGGTGTGTTTGGTACGGTGGAAAATATTTTTTTTTATTTTTTATGTTTGATTGGACAAAAAATTTTAAAAATATTTTCTCTAAAAAAATAAATTACTTAAGAAAATGAGAAAAATGACTTCTTTTAATGAAAATAGATAAATAAGTTGCCATATTGGCCTTTGGCAATAAATAACGAACAAAGGTGTATAAAACCTTTTACTTTTTTGTAAAGTTATTGCTTATTTGTTTTAGGCACATATGCTTTATTTCTATCTATTCTAAAAATATACTAGTAATATGAACAGGAGGGGGAGGGTTCCTTGGAATATTTGTACACCTTTTAATCTTTTTAAACTTATTGTTTTAGACCTTGTGCTTTGTTTCCCTTATAAATATAAAATACTTGTAATATAATACGAATTTTAAGGGGTATATATCAATGGAATATTTTGACAAAAATAAAAGACACACTACCTTTTCCCAAAATTGTGTTTACACGTAATTTATTCGCCACAAATTGTTTACGTTATTTTCATTAGTAATTCCTCTACCAAATTTTGTTCTGTTCTGCAACTTTAGTTAACGTGTTTGTATATTTGTTTGGACGTCAATAAGTTTTGCTGCCGTTAAAATATTTGATTTAAGTTCTTATAAGATATTTTTATTTTTACATCTGAGAATTTTTTTTTAAAAAAAACACAAGAAATTTTTGTTGGATTGTTTTCTTCTGTACAAATTGTGAATGCTTATGTTGATCCATTTTACATGTCGGGTTTAATTTCTTTTCCCTTGATATAACGTATTGTATAACCAATTAGTTTTAAAATCATAACCAAATACATGGATAATATAACATGGAGGCTCTATTATGTCCAGAGAAATTATTAATATGAATTGTGATGGGATGATTGTAATCCCTTCATTCTTAATCAGAGATCTCGATTTCTAGCTCTTGAGAATGAAAAAAATTTCTGTTGAGTGCCCTAAGAAATAGGCTCCGCTCCACAATGCGCGTTGTGAAGTGAAGTTCCCAAAAATGCCTTTAATGGGAATTGAACTTTATTTAACTCAGAGTTAAGGTATATGTTTATTCTACTTTCCTAAAACAAAGTAATTGTTTCTTTTTCATTGTGTGCATTATCACTATGAAGAACTTGATGTTTTAAGATGCTGTTTTCATTGTCTTAACTCAACAAAATGAAGTGAAAAGAATTAAATATTGAAGCTTTTGCTTTTTGAGTTTTTCAAATTGACAAAATGATATCTGTCGATGATGGTGGTGGATTTTGATCCTTTGAATTAACCGTCAAGTTCTTTTCCCAACTTGAAGGAAAGAATAATTTATTTTTAACATATGAAAATGATGCTCCTCTCCTCTCCATTTCTTGCTATATTTCTTTATATATCATCTTGGGACCACTAATCAGAACAAGCTTAAAGAATTAATATCTAAGTGCGCTGTTAAAAATGTATATTCAGGTTTAAAAAAATAGTACTAATGTCATCTCTATTTATGGTGGTGCCTGAAGTGGATTAAAAGTTGAAAAATGAAGTTAACATTTGTTGAAAATATCTTTACTTTTTTTTTTCACCCGATATTCGGTTCACGTATTGGAACCCGACTATTTTGAATTTGCGCGACATAGGGCCCTATTCAGGGGAAGACGCTCTCTACCAAGAATTTTTCTATGCACATGGCTCAAACTCAAGACCTCTGATTAAGAGAGAAGCAGTCTTATTCGTTGCATCACATCCATGGATGTCTTTACGTATTATTTTGAGTGCACCCAAACTATGCTCCAAGATAAAAGGAAGAGAGCCACTGTTCACATTGGACAGAGACACTAATCATTCATACCTTATTGCTTGGAAATTTACAATGCAAAATAAACCTTACACTTGTCAAATCTCTTTGATCAAGTCTCTATATGCCTAGTAAAATCTCACTAAATATGATATGAAAGGATAGAATGTACACAAATCTTATTATTATCAAAAAAAAATCTTAAAAGAATATTTCAACAAAATTTTCTTAGGTCAATTTGAGCTACATCTCTACCCAACTTTTAAATGGATTGATTTAGATAATAAACAGACTAGTCAATAACCTGTCCATAATTTGAACGAGTTATCTTTTTATATGCAAATTTTACAACCCCTAGTCAGTACCAATTTTCATAAGGTCAGAGTCCAATATGAACCAAAACGACAAATCTTTCAATCCACATATTAGACCTTTTCCATTAAAAAAAGGTTTGAATATTTGATGCAACCCATGTTGTCATCTTATTCAAATTGGTAAGGCTAGTTCCTGCATTAGTGGACGGTAGTACTACTGCAAAAATGGAATGGCCATGATGTTTACAGATACACTGCATCTTTCACAGTGTCAACAGGGATTATTTGAAATTTCCAAATTCTAGGAATCTATGCACTGATGTTCATGCACATTACTTAGTTGTAAACGAATACAATAGCTTAATTTTAAAAGCATATTATTCTGTGTGGATGGGTTAGACATGGGAACATGGCATTTGCTTCTAGTATAACCTAATTCACAACTTGTTCTGTCTCCTTTTTTTTTGGATCTCCAGGAGCACCTGCTCTGTATAGAGCATTTCAAAATTAGGATTCGGGTTTTTTTTAATGGAATAATAATTCTTCTTTTTTGCGCATAAATATATATATATATTAGTAACATAATATCTCTCAAGTTATGTATTCGATACTTCAATTGCTAAATACGTGTTTTATTTTTAACGAACTTTGAGAGAAAAGCCCTAGCAAGTCGTGAAACAGATATATGTGGTTATAACTAAAAGGACTTTTATATTAGTTATTATATGCGTGTGAAGTTTAGTAAGAATATTAAAATTTGAGTTCTCACGAATAAAAGAAAAATTTAAGGATTAAGAGAGTTGTTTTGAACAAACTGTCGATGAAAAATGTCCTGTTTGGTTACTGATTCGTGGTGGTTGATTAAAAAAGAATAGCCGACAAATGTTGATCTGTTTCACAAGTACCATAATCATGGATAGGGTTAGAATACTGTAAAGTGATTTATTTAAATTTTATGGATGAAAAATTCATTATATATATAAGATTAAAATTTATTTTTTATACATATTAAACTTTTTATATTTTAAAATTTCTTAATAAATATCTTGATTCCGCGATTAGTCAGAATACAAAAGCATCAAAAATCAATTCGTGAAAGAAGATTTCAACTTTGAGAAAGTCAACCTTTTCGAGGCTGACTTCTTTAAAATATGTCATCTCTGCATTCAAACAAGAAAAACGTTGATGCCATAGCCCATATGGTTGACAAATGTGGTCTTTCCTTTAACTGATATTTAAGGCTTTGCAGCATACACTAGAAGAATTGAACAATTCCACTTTTGATATCTTATGTATAATTGAAATGAGTGGTTTGAACCTCTTAAAATTTAGATTGCTTTAGTTCATACAATAATCAAACTAATATTTGAGAGTTGAACAATTCCACTTTTAATATCGTACGTATAATTGAAATAAATATTTTGAATCTCTTAAAATTCAGATTGTTTTAGTTCATACAATAATCAAATTAATACTGGAGAGTAATTATTTTGTTAAATTTATTCTTACTGATCTATATGTTATTTAATCAATTTCTATTTTCTCCTTAACAATATCCTTGCCTATTATGTGTCTATCACTCATTTATGAGTTATGATTATTGATATCGGAAAATGTTGTACATATTTATCATTTGATTATGATTAAGTCACATCATGTATTTTTACTTTAACTTTTTAATTAATAAGATTAAACTTTTCTATTTGATATACATATCTATGATAATATTTTTGAGTGAATGTTTTTCCAATCTTAAGCTATGCTATTATATAGGCGCAC
This sequence comes from Solanum appendiculatum, assembly GCA_018342035.1. Classification (NCBI taxonomy): domain Eukaryota; kingdom Viridiplantae; phylum Streptophyta; class Magnoliopsida; order Solanales; family Solanaceae; genus Solanum; species Solanum appendiculatum. The sequence goes on along the minus strand of JAGDQO010000150.1, from coordinate 67,671 downwards.
ATAATTTTCTTTCTATTTTTGGCTTTAAAAAATGAGTAGAAAGATCAAACGGATAAGAGTTGAAATTACACCTCGTAGTGTTACTATTTAAAATTCGGATTATAAGTTCTTGACAACTAATTAAGCTATGCTGCACGACAACTTAACTGCTCTTGTCATTGGACATTTGGACTATTAGGAGTGGTTTATTATAGTCTATGAATTATTTATGTTACAATTTAAAAATAATACTGTGGTGATTATTATACGACGAGCAATAGTGTGGGTTGTTATGCTTTAAATAACTGTACATGAATTGTTAGGTAAGGATCCTCTTAATTATATAAAGATATCCTTACCTTTAGATACTTTATATAGCAAATCATACAAATACTACATAATTTTAAATAAAGATCAAATTTATGCTTCACTACTGATACGTATATGGTAGAACTGATGAGACAAATAATTTAAATACATAATTTAATAATTTTACATTTTATTTTAAAATTATTATATTTTATAACTCACACTACAATTAGTCAAATCAACGGTAAGAAAAGGAGTATAGAAACCAAAATAATTAGTCAAAGGATGATCAGAATTTAGAGTCCGTTTGGATGGAATTATAAATTGGTCAAACTAACTTTTAAATCAGTTTTTGACTTATTATAGTGTTTGACAATTAAAGAATAATTTAAAATAAGTCAAAAGTAACTTAAAATAAGTTAAAAGTTAAAAGTAAAATGCCCCCTATTTATTTTTTTTAACTTATAAATCATTCTACTTTAATCAAGTATATTACTTTTTTACTCTTAATTCTTTTATAATGTTAACAACTTTAAGGGTATTTCAGACATTTTAATTTTAAAAAAAATTACTTTCAACACCTTTTTGCCAAACACATGAAAAACACATAACTACTTATTTTTAAAATGACTTTAGAGTAAATTTTTTAAAATTATTTATTTTAAGTCAATCCAAACAGATTCTTAGTCATTTTCACAGAAACAGCACTCATCTCTAATTCCCTTCAAATTACCATGTAATTAACACATAACTTCCCAGTTTCCTTCATACAATTCTCTTCTTCTTCTCATGCAAATACCAAAAATATGCCACCAATATCACTGTTGTTCGTTCTCATCAATCTCACAATCTTCCCATCCATTTCCGCCGTCGAATTTCTCTTCAACTCCTTCACTGCCAACGCCACCCCTGCCCTCAATCTCGTCGAAGATGCCCGCCTTGAGCCACCAGTGATCCGCCTCACAAATGACTCCAACCAGTTTTCCCTTGGCCGAGCTTTTTACCCATCTCAAATTCCTATAAAATCCGCTTCAAATTCCACTTCTATTTCTTCCTCTTTCTCTACCCAGTTCATCTTCTCTGTACTTCCCGATGATTCCTCTAGCCCCGGATTCGGTATTGCTTTTGTTCTCTCTGCTTCCACTTCCCCACCTAATGCCCTCTCCAGTCAATACTTTGGACTTTTCTCTAACGCCACCGTTCACACGGTGGCCCCACTTCTCGCCGTCGAGTTTGATACGGGTCGGAACCCGGAATTCAATGACCCAGATAGAAACCATGTCGGGATTGATCTTAACAGCATTGAATCTGTTGTAACCGAAACGGCTGGGTATTATAGTTCTTCTGGTAATGATAGTGATTCTTTTGTGCCTTTAAATTTGCGGTCTGGGCAAAATATACATGCTTGGATCGAGTTTAATGGACCTGAATTCGAGATTAATGTTACTATAGCTCCGGCGGGTATGTCACGGCCGGTTAGGACTTTGTTGAGTTATAGAAACCCCATAATTGCGAATTACACGTCTGCCCAGATGTATATGGGGTTCTCTGCTTCCAAGACTCAATGGATTGAAGCGCAAAGACTTCTAGCTTGGAGTTTCAGTGATTCTGGAGTTGCAAGGGATATTAATACTACGAATTTGCCGGTTTTTCAGCTGGAAAATTCCGGGTCTTCGCTATCTCCCGGTGCTATTGCTGGGATTGTTATTGGTTCTGTGGTTGCTGTGGTGGGTTGCTTATGTGTATTTTATTGGTTTTGGTGGCGTAACAAGGAAGAAGATGATGTGATTGAAGATTGGGAACTCGAGTACTGGCCTCATAGATTTTCATATGAAGAGCTTAGCCAAGCTACAAAGGGATTCTCTAAAGATGAGCTACTTGGGTCTGGTGGATTTGGTAAAGTATACAAGGGAACACTATCAAATAACACCGACGTCGCAGTGAAATGTGTGAACCATGACTCAAGACAAGGAATTAGGGAATTCATGGCTGAGATATCTACTATTGGAAGGCTTCAACATAAGAATTTAGTACAAATGAGAGGGTGGTGTAGGAAGGGGAATGAACTTATGATTGTGTATGATTACATGCCTAATGGGAGTTTGAATAAATGGATATTCGATAAGCCGGAGAAGGTTATGAATTGGGTAGACCGGAGGAGGGTCCTAGCTGATGTTGCTGAGGGGTTGAACTATTTGCATCATGGTTGGGAACAAGTAGTTGTACATAGGGATATTAAATCTAGCAATGTTTTGTTAGATAGTGAAATGAGAGGAAGATTGGGTGATTTTGGGCTAGCAAAGTTGTATACTCATGGTGGTGTCCCTAATACTACTAGGGTAGTAGGTACATTAGGGTACTTGGCACCTGAAGTGGTGACAAGGGCTAACCCAACTGCTGCTAGTGATGTTTATAGTTTTGGGGTGGTGGTTTTGGAGGTGGCGTGTGGGCGAAGGCCGATTGACTTTGGGATTGTGTTGGAGGAAGAGGAAGTATTGATTGATTGGGTTAGACAAAAGTACAGGGAAGGGCGATTATGTGAGGCAGCAGATAAAAGGATTAAGGGGCAGTGTTCGGAGGAAGAAATGGAAGCTATGTTGAAACTAGGACTTACATGTTGTCACCCTGATCCTCTCCGACGACCTACTATGGGGGAGGTTGTTGCTGTATTGCTTGGTGAGAATGTGGATGCAACGCCAAATGATTTGATAGTTGAATTAGCACCTAGTGAAAGCAACACGAGAGATAGAAGCGACTGGTCAACTGAGGAATCAGAACCACTTTCGGCTGTGTAGATATTGTACTTTTGTTCCCTTCATTGTTGAAAATTATTGTTTAAAGGTGTGTTATTTGTATTGTTCCTACATGCTATTGAACTCTAAACTCAGCATTAGTTGCAAATAGTTATGGATATGCAGTTCAAATTTGTCACTTATAAGAGAGTACAATCATTACTCAAGATAATCTAACTGTCATGTATTTGCCCTACCTAAAAGGGTTAACATCCATTGCAATTGGCAAACGTCTATACGCGTTAAGATTACAACTCAGGTTGGATAATGAGAATCCAGTATAGTCTAAATCCTGGAAGAGGAGTGGTGGGTTTTAGTTTGATACTCAACCTTTGAAATGGTTAACATATACTACTATTATATGCAAGAAATGTCATGCAGTCTATTTATTGGTTTTGCTAGTTATCGATAGAGCGAATTATCTCGCTCTCTACCACATCGGTAGTTGAACTCAGAAATGAACCATTTAAATTGCTACCTACAGCATCATTTGGGCATGACCTTACTTGAGCAGGATCTGTTCTATAGGCTCGTACCACTATATCCTTGATTTCTAAAGAGACAGGAAACCGAGTTTGGTGGATGAAAATTGGCCATGAGGCCAGAGCGTGATTAACAGCTTTGGTGTGTGCCCCTCGGGCTTACTAGATGATCGTTCTCAGGCATCTTGTGTGTCTGGGGTGGTCTCTTGGCTTTCTGACAGACTTTTTAATTCTTTTCTTTTTTAATCAAATTTTATACTCTAATATAGTATTTTACTATCATATATATATAGTCACCAAATTCAAAAGCAGAACGCGTTCAATAGATGGAGAACACTCCATAAAAGGTTTGTACTGAATCCTGTTCGCAATGGCTGGAATTTTATTAAGTTGATTTGTAGACAATGTGCTTGACGGATGTTCACAAAGAGTATTAGAGACTGAAATTTAACGAATGAAAGCTGAAAAATGGTTTATGATCTTGTCCTTCACTTTGGAAAGCCTTAGATTGTAGCTGACAAGTTGTAGCTACCGATTCTTTCAATGTCTCAGGCCCACAGACGAAGACGCCAATATTGGATCCTTTGGATTCATTAGCAAATTGGGAAAAGATATCTGTTCAATTTTCAACATGTTAGAAGTCCAATAGTTTGGTAGTTAAATAGTCAAGGACATTGATGTATTTGGTACATACCTTTAAAGTTTGGTCTTGCTCCATAATGGATTTCGTGTTGATCGAAAACTCCGTTTGCTCCTGTTGGTTTCATTGCTTTACTTTCTTTTTCAGAGAATGATGGAATTTCTTCTCTTAGCCTCTTCCATCTCCATATGGTAGCCACCAAGGTGCTGGATATTAACGCTAATGCAAATGAGCATATGAGAAGAATATCCACCACTGAAGTTGCAGTTTTCTGTTCAGATGACTTTTTATCAAGCTTGATGAAAACATGGTTGGAGATGATAAGGAATGCTAGGAAAACAACAGACGCCACCAAAAGGAGGACGGACATCCATTGTAAGTTCTCAAGTCCATATATTGCATGACCGGGACGTTTGTTGGTGAAATGAATGTTCTGTATTTTAGGGACTTCGTTTAGCACTTCTCGTAGGGATCTGTTGGACTGGTGTTCCCTTGTCACAAACACTTTCAGTTGTAGATAATGTTGTTCTGCATCGAAAACATGTGGTAGAACTGGATCTAACAAGCAGATGCCTTGGGAATCTTTTGTAGTGTAGACAAGCTGTATTTTTACAGGTAATACATTTTTGCTACTTCTTGTAGAGGCAATTTCTTGCAGAATGCTCAAAAATGGTGTAACCCCAATTCCACCTGCAACTAGAAGTAGACTATCGTATCTGTGGAAGATTCAACAGGTAATTATATATGGGAAAAAGATGAAAACTCGATTTGCAAACATGTAAGAACATCATTTCGTTACCTCAGAAAGTCCATTGATGAAGGTCCATAAGGGCCTTCTGTCGCTACTTGAAAGAACCTCATTTCACCAGCTTCTGAATCAGGTTTTGAATGCAGCATATTACAGAGAGTGCTTGTCCACCTTCCCTCAGCTTTGATCAAAATAGAGATGGTGTGTTTATCTAATTTCGAGCTAGAAGTTATGCTAAAGGGATGCCATTGAAAATTCGAAATCCTTGGAATCTTGATAAAAATCACGCTTGTTGGTGCATACGTCAACCCTGAAATAGTGTGTTAAGTACGTGATTATTTGGGACCACTTAAGAATTAAGAAAGCATATCAGTAGCTTTTTAAAATTGGAAAGAGATTACTGATATTGTACTTGGATCTTTTGGCAGAGTCAACTCAATGGCTTTGGAAGGAAAGATTCGAGCAGAAAGAATATACGTTTCCGGCCTTGACTGAATCATTCGGAATATCTTGTCAAGGCAAAACAAAAAAACTCCAGGGAAAACCATGTAGAAGTGGCGATCTCCAGTATGAAACAGGAAAAACAGCAAGAAAACTATATACAAGTGATGTGTGTAATAGAAGATCTCGAATCGTTTCCGTCTTATCTGTGGAAGTGATGTGATCCAGATGACCAATCCTGTAAGAAGAGTAATCTCCCCCGCAAGGTAAATACGCCCTGTCTTTTGCCATTTCCACATCTATATTTTTTTTTCCATATAAAAAAAGACTTAGATAGTAGTAAAGCATTAACACATCTGTGCAAACTAAATTGAAAAAGGAAGTAATGGTCAAAATGATCACATAAGGTTACCTCATCTCCAAGCTGATGTTTGATACCCCAGATTAGTAAAGTACCTCCGCCATGTAATGAACCAAATAATATCATTGCTGTCCCAAGCCAAACGTGATATCTCACCGAAGCTTCAAATTGGATGCCAAGTAATCGAAATATTGACATTCCCCTCAAGATGGGAAGAAGAAGAAGAGCTAAGCAAGCTTCTGCTAATAAACCACTCCTAGTTGCCATTCTAAACACTCTGTACTGCCATCTGTAAATGAACGCGCTTGAAAGTATTACCAAATGATATATATATCATATCTTGCATGGAATATAGGAATATATATACTTACACAGACAAAGTGAATGATTTCATTGGTACCATCTTCTTGAAGTCATTGGAGATTCGAACATAGAATGTCCATGCTAGAAACATGATGAACAAAGATACAGCAAGGATTTCGAAACCAGACAGAATGCCTATGTACTTACTCACAACTACTGGATTGGAGAGAACAGATAGTGAAGATCGTCCTTTCCTGTCAACCAAATTTCGTAGAGGTAAGGTATGCGTACACTCTACCCTACCTATGTTGTTGTTATGCTTATATTAAAGCAGCATACATACCTGCTGGTTGGTTCCTTCTGTTTCAATGCCAAGTAAACAAAACCAACTATAGCTATAGCAATAACAGGGAAGGTATAGACAGCAAAATTAAGACCTGCAAGACCTCAAAAAAACGAAAAAAAAACATGAACATGTCATTCAATTAACACTTTTAACGCATAAACATCTAAATTAATTTGAGTTTGGAAATCAGAACTTGACCAGATTGGTTTAAGAATGAGGCTGATGCCTTTTTTTCTGCCAGCTTCCAAGTTTTAGTCCATAGTTGTGTGGGCTTGAGAAGCCAAACAGATAGCCATCCAGCAAATATCAAGAAAAGTAGTAATTTAAGGACAGAGGAAATTTTAGCCATGTTTTAAGAAGAGCTGACTTATGTGCTTAGAATATAACGAATTTTGTGTCTATATAGAGTACATCGGTCATTTGGTTGGTGAGATTGAAAAGTAATTCCAATAATAATAATAAATCCAATAATATCTCAAATAAAGTAACGCCAAGTATATTTAACTTTGTTTGGATGGTTGATAAAGATGGTTTCATGTATCCTACTGTACAACGCTTAAAAAAAATGTAGCACTCGAAATCTCAAGGTAAATTTTGAATTCCCTAAATTACTAAGTCAATTTCTAGTCTTGTGTTCAAGTAATTCAAAATTTATATATACATTAAACATAAAAAATAAAAATAAAAGTACCTTATATATAGGGTATAATTTTTTGTGAGAGGGTAAGGGTGTCCTAGATCCGCCCCCATACATAATGTTACACATCAACAATTTGAAAAATAAATCTACAAAAAGAATTACGTACGGAATAGAGCAATTAAAAAGATAAGATAAATAATAAAATATGATTATTAGATAAAAGATAAATACAAAATGAGAAGAAGAAAAAAAATGTTATCACGATCACACCAAACCAATCGTAACATGAAATGAGACTTGTTGTTTACGATGACACTAATCTCCCTTGTGATTTACAAATAACATTAAAAGAATTGTCATGGAAAAATCAAAATAAGAGAGGTAAATGTAATATCATAAACCACAAGAGAGGTTAGTGTTACTAACCCAAACCTGAAGGGAGGTTTTTGAAATTATCCCTTTATTTTAACATTAAACATATATTTCAAACATAAACATATCCCCCCCCCCCCTCTCTCTCTCTATATATATATACATACTAGTTCTCCGATACGTGCTTTGCACGTGTGTCCTAAGCAAATAGTACACGGATAGAAATGAATAACAAAAAATTCAAAGTGAAATAATATAGGCTGAAATTCATAACAATCCAAGTATTCAAACGACTTCTTTGTTGAATGACAAATGATTGTATATTGTCTGAATCTATAAAATCAAACAACAAAAAATGGTTAGGTAGTTAAAGTGTAGAATGAGTTACATTTTGATACTATTAGGTACAAACATATAGATTCATCTGGAAACTCTGAAAGTCTATATAGAAGCAAGGATTCTTGGCAATGATTTTTTAGGTTCCTCATCATAGAGATTAAACTCATTATAATTATTTGACAAAGACAAAGAAGCACAATAACAGGAAAATTGGATAGTGCTTAAAAAATACACGAAAATGAATATATATTTTCATAAACATTCATAGAAAACAACCAAATAAAATAAACATACCTTTGTAGAAATATTAAATTTGTCTCTATTATTTCTTCTAATGGGGAGCCAGGAAGGGGTTGCTTATTCCATTTATAATAAGTTGATTAGTGAAAAAAATTTAAGATAACAAATAAGATGATTCATTATCTAGTTAGATTGGTAACGGAAGGAGATCAAAAAAAATTCAATTTTTATTTCTTTCATTGATAACCAATAATTACAATAACTGAAATAACATTCAATGTTGAAATTAAAATGTAACTTAAATTACAATCAATGTATATATATTAGCATTTTAAGTAAGATAGAATGCAAAATAACATAAACTTCAAAAGTAGCAACCAAACAATATACTATTAGCTTCCAAATAACATTTTCAACTTAAACTTCAAATAGTACTTCTTTCTTTTTTTCAAATTTCAACCGATATCAATATTAGCTAGAAACAATGTATCTATTGCTTCATTCTTAATCGATCAACAGAAAGAAAGAGAAATTACTGTTGCACTCTGCACAATCCATCAATTTTTAGAATCAATTATTCCATAATAACCAGTTAAGAATGAGATTAATGGTTATGGATAATGATGCCATCAACTTATGACATTTGTGATGGCTTTAAGCATGGGAATATATCTTTGTTGAGTGGATGTTATTATCAAGCACATTCAGTAGTGGATACATGGTCCACTCCACGGTCCAGTTCGGTCCAACCCCACTATTGCTACAGCTTTAGTTATCTGCTTTGTCCGCAACGATCCAGATCCAACAAGATACTCTAATCTAGCTGGTTGGCTATAATTCACTTATTGCAGGGGCGGATCTAGGGCTTTTGGGTGGGAGTTTTCGAGAATCCCCTAACTTTGAGCAGATGCAGTATTTATATTGAGAAATGTGTTGGGAATCTAGTGGCAGAAATGGAACTCACTTAAGTTTTGCTGCCCTCCCTCTTGGGGACTTAATAATAATTTTCGATCTCTAGGAATTCATAAATTTGAGAACTTCAAATTTTGAATCCGTCTGTGGTTTATTAAGTGAAATGGTAGACAGGGTGCAACTGGTAAATTTCTTGTTAACAAGACAGAACAGTGAGTTACTGATTTTTGCTTCTAGTTGTGCCAGCACAAAGAATTATTTTTCGTGATGTCAGTTACTTGAGAAAATACTACAAGTGGATGGTCATAATAAAAACGTGCTTGGTTAGATAACCCATAAACTATCTTATAGTACTTTGTGATCATTCAGAAGTTTAAAAAAATCAGTTAGTGTGACATTTGCACCAAAATATGTCTCTCTGAGTATCTAAAAGTGCTTCAACAGAACACTTTAGTGGAAACTCAGATGAATAAGACTAGCAATTTGGAAAGTAGATGAAGAATAGCTATAAAGTGTATATATATATGACAAGTGGTTGCTGAAGACAGCATTTGGAGATGTACTTGTAGAGTAACACTGGTGATTACTTTTGTTGTATAGTTTAAGCACTTTCGTAGTTTGATATCTGGTGTCTTAAACGTGGAGGAACCACACTATTCCATCTTGATTTAGTGGTTAAACTCTATGGAGGTGACGATACTACAGGGAAGGTCCTGCGGAAAAATAGCTTGACGCTTGGATGATAAAACTTAATAACTTATATTCTTATTACTTTTTCAATATGAAAAAAAAGAACTGAGAGGCAATGATTTACAATACGGTGGATGTCAGCTGTTCTAGTTGGTTCATTCATGGACATCGGTAAGATCTATTCATTTAGCAATACTTAGGATGGCCGATGGGATAGCCTTAAAAGTGAAGGCCGAGTTGAGACGAGGAAAGGGTTACGGTGGGAAGAAAGGGGTAACAAGCACATTTGGAGAGCACAGTTAAGAGTTGTACATTGCGTTCGAAAGGGATAAATGCTTCTTTATGAATTTTTTACTGTTTTACCTGATCAAAGTTTAAAAAAGGGAACACTTGGATGAACAATAAAAGAAAGATGGGGGTTATGTATTAGCAAACGGACAAAATGTTTATGTTTTCCTGTTCTCGGAAAAACCCAAGGAAATCATGGGGTCATGTATTAGGAACAGACAAATGGAAATTAGCAAACCAGAGGTAAAGATAAAGCTTCAAATTTTGTCTGATTTTCATACTAATTGATGCCAAATCAAGCATAACTCAGGGCTACTGCTATGATCAGAAGATGTTTAAGATCTTAATCTAACTATTGGAAGTTTCCAAAAAGTGACCTAATTAGCCTCTGCTGATATTTTTGTTTCTCAATCTTATTAGTACTTTTTGGATGGTTTTTTCTGGGATCTTCACACAAATAGCCGGACAGATTTACTGTTAACTTTTTCTAACCCGTATACATTGATATAGATGATTATCCACGTATTATACATTCTCTGGCTATTGTTAGTTTAGTCATTTGGGTGAATGGCTATATAGGTTAATTCTTCAAGAATAAATGGCATACTGGAATTTTGTGTGCAGAAAAGATCAGTCAAGGGATATCTGAAGTAGATGGCGGTTGATTAAGGTATTGTTCAAATAGAAGATGGACCAATAAATACAAAGTTTGTACCTCTCTTATGAAAATCTTATCATCATTCATGCTATCTAGTGCAATCTTGCCTGAGAAATTCCTACTCCCACCACAATTTTCTGCATTTCAAGAGCATGTTTCGAGTTATCTTGCATATGAGAAAGATCATTGTTATGGAATATTTAGTGTGGAAAACATCACTAGCAGGTAAGGAAAACCATGTTGTAGTTAGTACTACCAATTGGCATGCATTTTTAGAACATCATAGTATGTTCCAAAACTACTTTAAAAAGAAACTAGATGATTCAATATATTCCCTCTTATATCGCTATCTGAGGTCAGTCCAAAGGGGGAAAATTAGGAGGGGGAAAGGCATGTTTCACTAGAGAAATAGAAAGCAAAGTTCTCTTCTTTTTTTAAAGGCATGATACATAAACATGACCCTTAACTTGGCTTCAGCTGACAACTATGCCCTCCAACTTTGAGTGTGTACAAGTAGACACTTAAACTTGTATAGAATTGAACAAGTATACACACATATCCTACATGGCATAATACACGTAGGACGCCACGTAGGACACAAAATTGCCATGTAGGTGCCATGTAAGACGAATGTGCTATTTGTTCAATTTTATACAAGTTAAAGTGTCTACTTGTGCACACCCAAAGTTAAAGGTCATAGTTGTCAGCTGACGCCAAGTTAAGGGTCATGTTTATGTATTATGCCTTTTTTAAACACAAAAGGCACATATAGAATGTGACATGTCCAGTAAGCCTGCAAATGTTGACAAAAAAGAAAAAAAGGGACCAAACTTTTTTCCTTACTTTGTGTCTTCGATAGCGACGACTTTAATTCTTTACCTCATATTCAGCTAATTCCATAAGCTTTTAATATTTGTTTCCTTCTTTTATTTCTACTCCCTTTTTATTAAGTCCACATTGTTTATCTTTACCCCCCAGTCCCCACTAAACCATTTGCTTTTCCCCTTTTTGGACTGGTAGAGATGAGGGACTGAGAGTAAAATTCACTACTTGCATTATTGAGAAAGAGATGTCTTGGGAAATCGAAGAGATCGGAGAAGACAGCAAGAGTGAAGTGATTGGCAACAACAAAGATGGAGGGGTGATCAATGATGTTTATGTAGCAGTTGGCAAGAATGACATGTATGTTCTTCAATGGGCACTTGATCATGCCATCTCTCCGGGAATTCGCGTTTGCCTTGTGCATGTTTTTCCTCCCATTACTTACATCCCTTCACCAGGTAACTTTTATTTGTCATTTTTAATTTTATGAATTTGATGCTTCTTCCAAAACAGAGGCGCAAATATAGGAAAACAGTGGTATTGTTCCCTACTGTCTTCGTATTTTTTTCCTGATTAGTGCAAACGCCTTCATAGCAAACCATATTACGACTTGTGATCAATCCATAGATTTCGATAGAAAATAAAGAGGCACTCAAAACAAGTACATGTTCGAGAATCATAGAATGATGTATTCAAGAAAACAGGGGAATGTCATGTTAGGATGATCAATAAATCATTTTATTTGTCATTTTTAATTTTATGAATTTGATGCTTCTTCCAAAACAGAAGTGCAAATATAGGAAAACAGTGGTATTGTTTCCTACTGTGTCTTCATTTTTTTTCCTGATTAGTGCGAAGGCCTTCATAGCAGACCATATTTCAACTTGTGATCAACCCATAGATACCGATAGAAAATAAATAGGCACTCAAAACAAGTACATGTTCGAGAATCATAGAATGATGTATTCAAGAAAACAGGGGAATGTCAAGTTAGGATGATCAATAAATCAACCAAAATAGGGAATTCAAGATCATGAACAGTATTTTTCTGTAACATGATTTGAATATTTAACATTCTGGTACAAAAATAAACAATAATTTGAGATAGGAAATAAAGCCTTAGAACCCTAAACGTCACTTATACAAGCTGAATAGTGATAATAGGTCGATACTGCTTGTACAAAATATATCCTACATCCATCACTACTGCACCAGCTTCATCACCAAAAGATGCAGGGCAATCAGATGTTAAGTCTCATTTGGACATGCTTTGAAATCAGATTGATTTGAAGTTTAAATTTTGTTTGGACATGCCAATTGAGTTTTTTAAGCTGTATTTTTCTCATAAACATGAAAACCCTCAAGTTGTGAAATCTATCAAAATTTCGCTAATTCTTATATAATCTTACCAAATGAGCAAAATATAGTTCATAAACAAGATGTTGGAATATCTTAAGGCGCTACATTGATAAATCGCATATTTTCATGTTCCTTTTATAAATAAATGTTTGTAATTACAAACTTAAAATCATGATCCAAATCCATGTCCAAACCCGTAGCTATTGATGAATACGCCTAATTTCTCTCAATGTGAGCCAACCAAAAATGTGGTGCTTCTAACTTTGTACTAGTTTACGACAAAACTAAAAAGCTGCCTACATTGACAATAAGCATAGGTTATGGTTGGGACAATGTATCTGGTCTTTTGCAAAAGTAAATTGTTTGCACATTGCGTCATCTGTATTCCATTATGATTCTTGAACAAATTTTAGCAAAAAAGGGAAAAACTTAATCAAGTAAAAGCCAAAAATAACAGAGGACCTACCGACCAACTTGTGTAACAATTTGAATTTTTTATTGAAAGTTGGCAAGTTATCAAGTAGCCAATTGACCAGAGAGCAGGTGCAAGCCTACATCAATGAAGAGAGCAACAGGCGGAAGAATCTCTTGGAAAAATACATCCGCCTATGCAATGATGCCAAAGTAAGTTGCATTATTTGCAAAATCCCCAATTGCCTGATTTCTCGTTTGGTCCATCAACTAATTTCTTTTTTGATTTTATAACTTTTAACGGAGTGATCATCCGAGAAATCAACTGTCAAATTCAGAGTTTGACACTTTATGACTGGGAACTGCAGGTACCAGTAGATACTGTACTTGTGGAGAGCAAATCACCAGCAAAAGCATTACTTGATCTAATCTCTGTTGTCAATGTTACCAGCCTCGTTATTGGAACTAAACGATCACTTTCCACCTTGTAAACATCCGTCTCTGTTACACCTCAATTTGATTAATTTGCAATAACTGTGGGTAATGGCAGAGCCACATAGACTAAACGGTAGTCAATTGAACACCCTTCGTCCAAAAAAAATAATACTGTGCACATCAAAATTACTTTTTGTTTTGAACATTCTTAGTGAATTATTAATTTGCAATAACTGTGGGTAGTGGCAGAGCCACATAGACTAAACGGTAGTCAATTGAACACCCTTCGTCCAAAAAAAATAATACTGTGCATATCAAAATTACTTTTTATTTTGAACATTCTTAGTGAATTATTATTGATATTTGTTTCAGACGAGTGATGAAGGGACATGGAATAGGAGAATATGTTCAAAAGAATGCACCGGCTTTCTGTCAAGTTAACATCGTTGGTGAAGAAGGCAAAAAGATTAAGAAGAGTGAAGTGGTGCAGCTACAAGGGAATTCCAATCCTCCTTCACTTGTGCATTGCCGGAGTCAGCCAGAGATTGCTAAACAATCTAACAGGAATTTATTTGAATGGATGTGCTTTTCTCCCAAGTTCCATGGAGACATTGGAAGAAAATAAGAGAACAGTGAAGCGAATTCAAGATTTGAAACTTATGAATTTGATTGGCAACTGAACCTACTAACCATTTCAGTTGTTGGGTTCGAAATTTAATATTTAATAGATTTATTACCTATAGAGACTTCATCTTAATCCGTAAATAATAATACTACTGTATACCAGTACTTCCAATTTTCTAATTTAATGACGTTGTGGTTATATTACATTACATAAAATAAATTTGGACAGCAAAAATGAAACATGTTTAAGTTGAGTTAATATCTCGGATGGTCATTCAACTTTCTTTTATAACCTCAAAGTCATTCAACTATGAATATTTTATCTACAAAATCACTCAACTATTGATATTTCATTTAGAAAGTCACCCAACCAATTTAAATATTTTTTTATTACATTTTGTTGAAATACAATTTTTGTTTTCAATTAATTTTTTTTAAAAATAATAAGATGCTCGTATTAATTATTTTATTAAATTTTATTGAAACACATTTTTTTTTCTCAATTCTTGTTAAGGGCAGCACTCACAACAAGATTTTTTCTATTCCCAGAGACTCAAATGCAAGTCATCTAGCTTTTGGGGTTGAGCTAAATAAAATACTTAATTTTACATGGTATTAGAGCAGCATCAATCTCACCCAATACGTCCAGTTTGGACATGAGGTGAAGTGTTGAAGAATGAAAAAGTCTCACATCAATGATTAATGAGATGGATGGTTTTCTTATAAGTTTGAACAATCCTCCTCCCGTTGAATTAGCTTTTGGGGTGAGTTAGGTGTAATTTCACTCAAACACATACATATAAAGTAGTGCTTGAAGTTAGCACATGTTATATATATTCCCTAATAATACAGAGTTGGATGCCACGAGGCTGCTCTCTCTACATTTGTAACCACTTTTGATTATTTATATCATTTAACATTTCTCACATGGACTCTTATTATCTATTATATTATTATTATTTGGTCAATTAAATTCGAGAACTATCACCTATGGCGGCCTCATTAATTTACTTGTATTTCAAACAACACGACTGACTGAACGAATTGACATTTGCCACACTTAAACAGTAATTCAGATTTATATCGTAATCAAATTTATACAACACATAACATAATGTTAATGATCACACTTCTCACCAAAGAATAAACTACTCTCTAAAGTTCTTCTTTTTGTTGAAATAAATTATATAATGGTACTAGAAAGCATTGTGACAATTGAAAAGAAAAAAAATGTAATGATTTTATCATGCCCAATAATCAATCAAAAGCTTGTTTTTAATTATACGATTAAAAAGGTCAAAGCTACTCTTATTTAAAATAAAATAACTTTGTTATATGTCTTTTTTGAAATAAAAATGTCTTCGCTGTTAGTCAAGTAAATAAAAAATATACTCCCAAAAGTTAACTAGCTTAAAAATATTTTTTTCATTAATGATCCTTCTGGAAGATGGATAAAAGGTTAACATTGTTTCTAAACTACTCAAAATGGTACAATTTTGTCCTTTGTTTGATGTTTGAAATAAGTATTCTTAAATATAAAAAATTGAGCAATAATTCGAAATTTTTAATCAAATTAAGCCATTATTTAAAGTAATTCACCAAAATAATACGTTTTTTAAATTTTTACAAAATTAGTATAAACGCATTTCACAGTAACGTTTTAGGGTATAATTTATTTTTTTAAAATTTAGCCGTGTGATGACGGCGTTAAGTTGAGAAACGTTACTGTGAGTAACGTTTTACGCTAAAAACGTTACTCACAGTAACGTTTTATAATACGTTGCTGTGAGTCACGTTTTACACCTAAAACTTTACTCACAATAATGTTTCTTAAGAATCCAACCATGGGACATCGAATCCTGCAAATTTAGAATCGAATCCTGCAAATTATATATACTAATAATTTGTACTCTAAAAGGTTATTTCTTCGATTAATAAGAGATAATTTGTCTATACTTATTAAAAAAATTATCTTATAAAATTATTACACTAAAATTCATAAAAATATAGATTTTTTGTTTTACCTGCAAATTATATATTCCCTCTATCCCAATTTATGTGACACATTTTGGATTTCGAAATTCAAACAAGTTTATGTTTGACTGCAAATTTTTCATATATTTTAAAAGTAATTTGAATTATTAATAATTGTGACTTATAGTACTTTTTACGTAGTTTACAAATTTATAAATTTCATTTTAAAAAATTTGAAGATTCCATTAGCAAATTATCGGTCAAACTTAAATTGTTTGACTCTCGAAAAATGAAATGTGTCACATAAATTGGGACAGATATGGTATATTAATATATAATTTGTACTCTAAAACGTTATTTCTTCAATTACTGGGAGATAATTTGTGTATACTGATAAAGAAAATTATCTTATCAAATTATTACTTTAAAATTCATAACAATATAGATTTGTTTTACAAATTATAGCTCTATTTGCAGGATTCGATTCTAAATTTGTAGAATTCGATGTTACGTGATTTGATTCTTAAGAAACATTACTATGAGTAACGTTTTAGGTGTAAAACGTGACTCACAGTAACGTATTATAAAACGTTACTATGAGTAATGCTTTCAGCTTAAAACGTTACTCACAGTAACGTTTCTCAACCTAACGCCGTCAGAAAACAACTCATTTAAAAATAAAAATATATACCCTAAAACGTTACTGTGAAGTACGTTTATACTAGTTTTGTAAAAAAAAAAAAAAGTATTATTTTGGTGAATTGCTTTAAATAATGGCTTAGTTTGGTCAAAAATTCCAATAATTCGTATGGAAAATTATGAGACTACTTTGACTATTTTAAATGATAAAAATAATAAAGTATTAATTTTATGTAATATAAAATTTAATTATCAACACTAATTATATTAATTAAAAATATGTATTCCACAGTTTCATTTCGAAACAATTACACCCTCAATTGAAACTTACGACGACTTAAAGCTATTATAAGTCATATATCAATTTTCTTCGTCATGAACTTGAGAATACTAGAAAACACAGATGCAGAGCTGGTTTAAGAATTTTTAAAAACACTTAAAAGCAAACATATGCAAATATATTGGAGAAATTATATAATATTTACTCAGAAGAAGAAAATTGATGTGCAGAGAACTTGAACTTTAAAAAAAAGTATTTTGAAAAAGAAATTGGAAATTAATTTGTCTTAATTTACTAAATATATACAAGTTGGGCCAAATCGGATAAAGTGGGTAAAGTTAAGCTATAAACGATTAATTAGATTGCCGAATAATTTTCCTTTTTTATAATTATCCAATCAAACGAATGATCAGCAGCACCCCTAATTGGAATTCTATAGCGACTTTTAACTAAGAAATAAATACACAATTGGTCCAAATAATTGAAATAACCTAAACAATTAACCACTTAAAAAATAATTTCCAACCACATGGAGCCATCCATTATGACCGCCATTGCTTTTACGTTCTAGAACATCCAAGCAGTCAGTCCTTTACACCTTATTCGGATGGTTTTTTCCCCTTATACTGTTAGTTTAAATATCATATATATTGATTATTACTTAAATTTTATTATATTGTTATTGCATAAATTTAACACTAGTTAATAATAAAAAATCTGATTATATCTTTATTTTAATATTTTCTTATTATTTTATTTTATTATTTAATAATTTTATTTTATTTATTATTTTATCTTTTTATAGTAATTTTTTCTGTATCTATTTTTTTTGTAAATTTATTATTCAAATAATAAATATATGACATTATGTAATGATGAAAATATATCGTACGAGATAATATAAAATACTATGATACATTATGAAGTAATATATACTAACCATTCAAACAGTGTTAATCAGATCATCCAAGAAGCTGCCTTTCCCCTTGAAAGTCAAAATTTTCCTCTTATCTTTTTCTTCCTCCAATAATACTCTTTTATATTCGACAACTGACTTTTCCCGACTCAATAGAAAAAACTCTTTCCCCACCCTTTCCTTTGTTTCGATTATATATATAAACCCAAAATACTCAACTCCCCTAGATTCAATACTCCGCCTTCTCCGGCTGGCTAAAATTCCCACTAAAAGCTGCCATGGTTAACTTTAAAGCTCTTTCCGTTAATCTCCTTATTCTCTTAGTATTACTATGTCCGGCGTCAGCTCAGTCATCAAATTCCCCTGATGTCCAGAATCGGTTCGAGTACCCGAGTGTCAGTCCTGCTATGGCTATTATCATAGTGATACTTATTGCTGCTCTTTTTTTCATTGCCTTTTTCTCAATTTACATACGCAACCGCAACGCAGTTAACGGAAGCATCGGTCAAACCTTCTCCATGCGACGTCGAACTGCTGCTGCTGCTCGTGGACTCGAAGATTCCGTCATCGAGACTTTCCCTACCTTTACTTATGTCGAAGTAAAGGATCATCATATTGGAAAGGGAGCTTTGGAATGTGCGGTTTGTTTGAACGAATTTGAAGATGACGAACTGTTGCGTTTGATCCCTAAGTGTGACCACGTTTTCCACCCGGAATGCATCGATGCTTGGCTCAAATCTCATGTAACTTGCCCGGTTTGCCGAGCTGATCTTACTCCTAAACCAGATGAACCGGTGCCGGTTCAAACTCCTGAGGTGAACCGGGAATTGGGGCAAGAACAGGAGAATTTGCAGCAAAATAACGAAGTTTCGATTCAAATAGATGTAGATGAGGATTTGATGTCACAGCAAGAGGAGAGCTCTGTTAGACCAGAAGTTAAGCGAAATTTGAGTTTCAACGCGGCAAACCGGCCGCCGAGGTCTTTTTCTGTAAATAGGCCAAAGATGCTCAGCAAATTCAGGTCTCATTCGACCGGCCACTCATTGGTGGTACCCGGGGAGAATTTAGACCGGTACACTCTCAGATTGCCGGAGAAGGTTAGAAAAGATGTAATGAACCGGGCTCTACTAAACCGGACAAGAAGTTGCGCAGTCACACTCCCAAGACATGGTAGCACTACAAGTGGATACAGAACCGGTCCTGGAGAGGGAAGCAACAGAGGTACAAGGTCATTCAAGCGAATTGACCGGTCTGACCCGGAAGCAAAATCGGACCGGTGGGTTTTCAAAATCGCACCGCCATTCTTTACAAGAGGTCCATCAATGAAGTCACCAAAAGTAAGCGCTGATAACGAAGAAGCATCCACATCACGCAGTAATGTGAAAGTGGCAGTAAAAATGCCGTCCTTCAGATGCTTAGAGCCGAAAGGTGATGAACCGGGTTTACTGGCAAATGACTCGGCTCGATCTCCGGTTTAAAGAATGTGGTAATTGCTGACTCGGGTTTAATTAAGCGTGGCGGAAAGGGCAAAGTTTTTGTTCGCCGGCAAATGTGGAGAACACGTGGTTCATGCTAATGGGATGGGCCCACCAAACTTTGAAACTTCCGCTATTGACTTTTATTGCACATATATATAATGTCCAAAAGTTGAATTCAAGGTTTTTGATTTTTTCTAGAATATTCTTTAAAATGTTGATTAACTTTCGTTGTTTTAAAAAAACAAATAATTTTCAACTTTGGGGTGATGACATGGTGTTCAAGAGTTTGTGTTTATCTAGATGGATGATGTAGTACCCTAAACACAATGTATTTATACTATATGTTTTATTTTGTTCTTGATTGATAGAGGTGTGATGGTTTTCCTCTTATTTAAAGGCTTAGTGCATAATTAAATTCTTAAATTTATCATGATATTTTATTTAGATATTTGAATTAATTTTTATTTCAATTGAACATCCCAACTCATAATAAAATAATCTAATTATGCATTTTTATTCGATTTTTAATTTTTGATTTTGTGTGTAATTTCATTCGTCTATTAGGTATAGTTAATTAGTTAGCTACATAAAATATCTTATTACTTTTAATCATATACATTCATTTCAATAAGCCGTATAACCTCATGCCTTTTTCTACTTGAACTTAATATATATAATTAAAAGAGATACATACTTTATATAGTTAATTTAATTATCTAATATAAGAATAAAAACATGCATAATTTATTTTTTAAAAATTTGATTTGAAATGTCTTTGAAACACCTTATTAGAGTTGAGGTCTGAGGGGTTTACAAGTTTGATGGCTGACTAGGTGTAAAGTCTCAAATTTTCAATCTCCTTCATGAAAGGCATAGGGGATTTATTTATTTTTTTGGGTAAAAAAGGAGCAGAGCATTTATTTGGTATACAAAGCTTACAAAGCTGCAACCTGTGGCTGCTCCGCTACAGACACAGACGAACAAAGAGGTGCTAACGCATTGGATAGTAAGAGAAAGAAATATAGTATTCAAGTATTGTTGCTTTTGTTTTTTATATGAAATTTCTTATTTTTGCCTTTTGGAAATTATTGGAAACAATGAATTTTTATGATTTTGTAGGAATTAAGGAGATTAGGCCGCAAATTAGTACTCCTTTTGTTTCAATTTATGTAGTACTTTTCGCTTCTCAAGAGTTAAACAATATAATTTTGATTGTAAATTCGGACATGAAATCTTTAATTTTTTTGAAATAAAATTTATATATTCAGAAACTGCATAAAAAGTAGTATAAGTCACAAAAATTGTCAATTTAAAATATTTAAAAGATATATGAAAAATTACTATCAAAGATAGACTTGTTTGAATCTCGAAATTCAAAAGATACCACATAAATTAGGACGAGAAGAGTAAATAAAAACAGAATAAAGGGTAAGTCATAAAAAGAGCATAAACATTGAGAATGCAAATCACAAAATTACTCAATGTTATAAAATAACGATAATGTACTAAAATTAAGAAGGAAGATGGATGAGAAAAATATTAAACGTAGTATTTTTCTTTTCACTTGTTCTTGCCTTGTCTCTTTGTTAACAAAATATAATAATATACTTGGGCACCAAATATATTGTATGGATAGCTAATTTACAACACATAATATATTGTGTATATATCTATCTTACAACACAATATATACGGTGTGTATATACATATTACAACACAAAACATATTTATATAGACATTTATTTTACAACACGCAGAAATTTCCATTGAAAAGTTTGCTTTTAATGAGAAGAAAGCAAATCGATAACAACTCTTGCAGCACAACTTTTGAAATAGGCCTGTTGAGAAATTGGCATTTTCGGCAATGCTTCACATAAAATTTTAGTAAACAATGGTCTCCAAGAAGGAAGGTACATATAACTTCGCAGTTTTTTGAAGTGCTGCAAAATATATTAAATATGTCATTTAAGCTAGGAATGTTATTTTATTAATGTATGATATAATTAAATTACAAAATAGTTGTTAAATGCAATGACTCAAATGGTGTAAATCAGAATCTCAGAGGTAGAATTGTTTTAATATCCGTTATAATAATAATAATTTCAAGAACGTTGAAGCTTGTGGTGTTTGGTAAGAGTTGAACTCGAATATATAGTTTAATTAATCCTTCCATCAGGATAAAGATAGTGTAATTTCACATCAAAAGAGTATATATTTTCTGACAACATGTTGAACTCGATATGTTTTACATAATAGTGTTTGGGAACATGCGTCACACGATTGTTTCTGATTATTATTATAATTTTTCTATTAAGAGGTTGAGTTATAGAATAAGAAATTAAATATTTTAACAATATTAGTTTTATCATGTATGTTTTATTCATTAAATAAAATTCATAAAATTAAAGTGAGACAATACATTTCCCATCAAACAAGAAATATGTAAACCTAATTAAGATAATATAGTCGTCTCTAATGGTGTGAATAAGTCGATGAATTCCTACTCGAAAAAATAATAAATGTATATAAATTAAGATAATCACTCAAAAGTATGATGACTTATTTAAATTTTGAAATATTCAAAGAATATTATATGGAAATAAAATTACAATGGAATCCAACCTATTCAGTAATAAATATTCTTTTTTTACTCAGTCAAGCTCCCATGATTTACAGGTATTTTTTCCAAAGTTGAAACTTAAAATTTTTAGTTTTATATTTTTCGAAATGCATGAAAACTAATAATAGATGAAACAATTTAAAAAAAAAAAAAACATAAAATAAGTTTGAGAGAAAAAAAATGATGTATATTCATTTATTAAAACTAAAGTACCTCTAAATTTTATAATCCAAATAGATTGATAATAGAATAGTTAAGTATATAACAACAAAAATATCATGAATTTGATTTTGATGATAATATTAGAATCTCAAATTGATAGAAAATATAAAACACATAATAATGTATGAATAGGCCCTCTTGAATTCTCATTGTCTCACACTAATGAGAATGATGATAATTCATTATTAATTTATCATGTTTGCAAATTAGTAACAAATAACTTATAAAATTTGATCAAATCAATCAATAAGCACCTTTAATGAAAGTAGACATTATTGAAGGCAAATTTAAGAATAAAGGGAGAAAAGAGACTCTAGGTATACATCATTCCTTTGTTTTTTCATTACACATTGTTTAGAATGATTTTATATATGATTGATCCTCAATAATATATATAATAAATTAATAATTGAAATAACTTTCGAGATTAAAAGAACCAATGGCTCCACCTAATTCTATATTTGTTTGAAATTTTTCATGTTCATATACATTGTTTATATGAAAAGATATTCAGTAATTTAATAAATAAGTAATTAATATATTATCAGAGATGACAAATGTCAATGCTATGACTTTAATCTCTATATTTATATACATTGTATACTAAAAAATATATTCAATAACTTAATAATTTCACTTAATTAAATGCATATTTATACCTTTGTGCAGAATTATTACAAGGAAGATTTTCTTTTTGAAGGAGAATAATATCATTCAATAATTAATGAACATTATAGTAATTTAATTTTTAACTTTTTGATTTCTCACTTTTAAAATGGTATAAATAATGTTTATTTCTTGCTGAAAATATAAACATGATTTTACTATTTAACTATGCTTTAAACTTAATTTATTATATGCTATTTCAAAAATACTAATTTGTCATCGTCAAAATCTATAATGCGTATTGTTCATTTTGGTCCAATAGACCTCATGAATGTGCTTTTCAGGCTGTGCTAATATAGAGGTAAAAAATGTGCTATCATGTAATTTGTGCTTTATCTTATAGAATGCTTTATTTTTTTCCTTTGCCTAAGATATTATATACTTCTCTTTCAAAAATTTGTCAGCTAAAAAATCTACCATCACTTTATTTCTACCTTTCCTTCGTAAATGACATCACATATCCTCAACTTAAGAACTCTGATATCATATTTGTTACTATCCAAATACGTGACTCATAATTTTGCTTTTAAAATCATTTAATTAAGCACAAATAGTTTTGAAAATAAAAATGTTCTAAGGAAAAGTAGTACAAAAAGTTTTAAGTTTCTGCCGTATTTGTTAAAAAACTACAAAAAAAGAAAAAAAAAGTAATGCTAGTATGATACTATAAAATAATACCGACTTTAATAGAAATTCAGAAAATATCTTATAGTAAAATATTACATTTGCGAGAAAGGAAAGAAAATAAATAAAAGATTAACACGCAGCAGAGAGGAAGGAGGGAAACACGATTGAAGGGGAAAATCCAGTTTTCTTTGCCTCCCTTTCAGCTATCAAATCCGAAAAACCCTAATTCTCTCTTTGCGACTATGAGCTACCCTAATTACGACTCCAGATACGGTGATTCAGGTTCCTATCGACAGCGCCGCAGGTAAATGTTCTCTACAATTCTTCATTTTTACATACTAGTATGTTTCATTGATTACTCCGGTTCGTAATATAGTTTGAATCATTTGATGGGTATTCATTACTTGCTTGTGTGTTTCGGATTGTAGTGACCTAATGGGTCCGCAGCCTTCCATGTATCCACGGCCTATGCCTGGTGGAGGTGCCGCTAATTACGGTCGTGGTGGGCCGCTTCCTTATGGCGGTCCTCAGGCAGGGGGTCCACCGCCTATGGACGCTGGTTCTAGAGGGGGAATGGGTGGATCTGGACGCGTTGGTGGTGGGTATCCACCTTTTGAAGGTGGGTTTTCAAGAGGGTCGGATATGGGCCGGTCCAGTGGCTTTGGAGGTGGAGGAGTTGACAGAGTAGCTAATGGTGGTACGGGGGAACGGCCTGGGAGATTTGGTTCTGGGGCAAGCTACAGTGGAGGTAGGAGTGGTGGTGGTGGGAGAGGAGGTAGGGGTTTTGATGGAGGCTACAGTGGTGGACGAGGAGGTGGAGGTGGAAGGTTTAGTTCGGATGGAGGCCGTGGTAGCAGTGGTGGGAGAGGAGGTAGGCATGGGAGGTCACGTGATGATCTTGACAACCTTACTCTTCCAAAGCAAGACTTTGGAAATTTGGTACCTTTTGAGAAGAACTTTTATGTTGAAAATCACTCTGTGAGGGCAATGACAGATCAGGAGGTTTCTCTTTATCGTGCCCGCCGTGAAATTACCATTGAAGGCCATGATGTTCCTAGGCCAATTCAGATGTTCCATGAGGCGAACTTTCCTGGTATTGTCATCAAAAAAAAACTTTCCTGGTATTACTTTTGGAGAACTGAATGTATTGATTAATTTAGCTAAATCGGTTGAAATTTGTCTGATTGAATTGGTGTGATAGATTATTGCCTCGAGGTTATTTCAAGACTAGGATTTGTTGAGCCAACACCTATCCAATCACAAGGATGGCCAATGGCTTTAAAGGGCAGAGACTTAATTGGAATTGCTGAAACCGGTTCTGGAAAGACTTTGGCGTATTTATTGCCTGCTTTGGTCCATGTCAGCGCTCAACCCCGGTTGGGTTAGTATAGCTTTTCCTGTTTGTTTGTATTGTTTAGACAGACTGGCTGGTTTTTATGACTGCCTCCTTTTTGATTTCTCCCCCCTGAAATCCAGCACAAGGTGATGGTCCAATTGTGTTAGTATTAGCACCTACAAGAGAATTAGCCGTTCAGATTCAAGAAGAAGCTGTCAAATTTGGATCACGTGCCAACATAAGAAGTACTTGCATTTATGGTGGTGCCCCAAAAGGACCTCAAATCCGTGATCTTAGAAGAGGTACTCATTTTGCTTGTTCATTAACTTGTTAGTATTAATTCCCTTTTTGCCAAACTGGTTTTAAAACATGAAACTTCATGTCAGGAGTTGAAATTGTGATAGCAACCCCCGGTCGGTTAATAGATATGCTGGAAGCTCAACATACGAACCTGAAACGAGTGACATATCTTGTATTGGACGAGGCTGATCGAATGCTGGATATGGGCTTTGAGCCTCAAATAAGGAAACTAATTTCCCAGGCATGCACAATCTGTTTTTTTCTTTTATGATTTTAATTGATGAGAATCCACAATTTAGCTTAATAATCATTTTGTGTCCTCATCTGTGTTAATACTTCATCATGTTAGTTCACTGTAGTGAAAAATAATACATCTTTTGGGACCTACTTCAGTACAAATTTTCAACTTTCTTTGTTTATCTTGCGAGCTGCTGTTGGATGAGTGCATTGAGTGGAACTGTCTCTGACAGTTCAGTATGAGTATCTTTTTGTCTGACTCGGTCGGAAGTGGTTTAGCAATTTTTCTGGGGTTGGTATATTAACCTTTTGAGCCATTATATGAGCAGAAAATAGAATGTTTTGCCAACTTCATATCGCTCTTCAGTTTGTAAATTTTACTAGGACCATGAGTAAAATGTGAGAGAAGGAAGTTATCTTGACTGATTTGCTTGCTTGAGTTTGCACCTTAAATATGGAAATTTTGCTGATTTGCTAGATTTGGAGTGTTGAAATGTTTTAAAGTTTAAAGGGGTAAGGGAGATTCTGTTCTTTTGTTAAATGGGTAACAGAGATGCTACACATTCATTTGACTTTTCTCTTCAAAGAGGTTTTAACAATATATTTATCAATTCACTGTAGTTAAGGTATTTTGATGAGAGTAGTGAGCAGTTTGCTTTGAACTTTGGTAAACAATGTCAGCTTTGACTTTTTGGACATTACCTTGTGATTGGGTTGGTCTCAAATGACTTCTGAATCTTCTCATGTAACTTAATGCACGATTTAACCATATATGTCACAGGCATCACATTCTAAGCTTCTGCATTTTCTCTGGCTATGTTTGAAAGACGGATATTGCATGTGTGTTGTTTCTTCCCACTTTGTTAGATTGGGCAGTAAATTGGTTTGTTGTGTCTCAAATCCTCCTAACTGTATATGCTTTTTGTTTAAAATAGGTTGAAAATGCAATCTCTTTCTTAATTTTGTACAGATACTCATGTTGTGTTACCATACATTTGTCTTGCTTGTATTCTGTTTTGTTGTGGGTGTCTTTGAATTATTACATCATTCTGGAAATTCCGCTGAGAGAAGCTCAGAATCTGAGGTTTAAATATTTTGTGATGATGCTGCAGATTAGACCAGATAGACAAACCTTGTATTGGAGTGCCACTTGGCCCAAGGAGGTTGAAGCCCTGGCTAGGCAGTTTCTACGTAATCCCTATAAGGTAAGTAGTGAAGTCATATTATAATGCTTAATTCTGTATTATGTTAACATATCAGTGCGTCACAAGTAGGGTGTCAAATGGGTGGGTTGGGCTGGAATTGGGAGGGTTAAAATGGGCCGATCTGATAAATGGGCCGGTAAATAACCCATCCACATTTACTTGAGCTAAAATGGGTTGGGCTGAAATAGGTTAAAAACTGGATTGGGTCATGACTTCTTTAATTTGACCCGCTTATGTATAACTAGTCATGTCGTCCACTGGTTATAGAAGGACACAACTAGTCATGTTGTCCGCTGACTTGTCATGTTGTCCACTGATTTTTGCCTTTAAGGGTCTTACTTTTAATTCTATCATTCTTGAGATATTAGTTTTCCTTGCCTGTTCTTGTTCGTGCATTAGTAGTGTTTCTGGTATGTTTTGTGATCACCTTGTTTAGTTTATATTTGCTTTAGTGGGTCGGGTAATCGATGGCTAGTTGGGGTCTTGTTCTTGGTCCGGGACGGGGGAGAGGGCCAAGTGAGAATCTTTTGACCCAACGTGAACTCTTGTTGATGGATTTTTGAGATCAAGAAGGAGAAGAAGAAGAGGGCTGTGGATGACCGTCCGAGGATTAAATGGGGTAGCATGACTATGGCTAGTGCCCTAGAGATAAGGGAGAAGTTGATGTCTATGAGGCTTGGGGGAGTAGCAAGGATGTAGACAGTATGTGGGATGATACTGCAGCTGCATTAGGGAGACAACTAGTGAGGTGTTTGTTGGGTGTCTCAAGAAGCTGATCTAGTGGGCATCGAGTGGACTAGTGTTGGAATGGGGAAGTTCAAGGGAAGGTGGAGGCAAAGAAGGGGGATTATGCGAAGTTGGTGAAGAGTAAGAATGAGGAGGAGAAGCAGACGAATAGGTAGAAGCATAAATTGGCTAGGAAGGATGCTAAGTTAGCGGTTATGGTGACAAAACAACAGCTTTTGAGCGCATATATGCAGAATTAAAGGACAAAGGTGGGAATAAGAATTTATACATGCTAAGCTAAAGCTAGAGAGAGAAGGGTTCAGGACTGATGGCAAAGTATGGGTGGATGAGGTGCTTATCAGAAGGATATGGCAGATATACTTTCATACACTCTTGAACGAAGAGAGGGACAAAGGCATTGTGAGGGGGATTTGGAGCTCTCAGAAAGGTGGTGTCATTATGGTTATTGTAGGCGGATAAAGGTTAAAGAGGTTAAGGGTGTTATTCGTTGTATATGTAGGGGTAGAGCGGCTGATCCCGACGAGATTGTGATGGATTTTTAGAAGAGCACAGATGGGGCAGGTATGGAGTGGCTAATTGAGTCGTTTAATGTCATTTTCAAGACGACAAAGATGCCCGAAGCGTGGTAATGAAGTATAATAGGTCCAGTGTACAAGAACAAGGGTGACATTCAGAATTGCAACAACTATAGGGGTATTAAGTTGCTAAGCCATACCGTGAGGGTTTGGAAATGGTGTTGGAGTTGAGGTTTAGGAGGATCATGACTATTTCTAAGAACCAGTTCGGTTTCATTGTTTGAGGCTCAACCCCCATATCCAACATTCGGTCAGCCTCGTCCAATACGAGATAAGTCACTCTTTTCAAGTTTGTATGTTGAGCTTCCAGCATATCTATTAACCGACCGGGGGTAGCTATCACAATTTCAACTCCCGAAATGAAGTTTCATGTTTTAAAACTAGTTTGGCAAAAGGGATTTAATACTAACAAGTTAATGAACAATAACCAAATACCTCTTCTAAGATCACGGATTTGAGGTCCTTTTGGGGCACCACCATAAATGCAAGTACTTCTTATGTTGGCACGCGATCCAAATTTGACAGCTTCTTCTTGAATCTGAACAACTAAATCTCTTGTAGGTGTTAATACTAGCATGATTGGACCATCACCTTGTGCTGGATTTTAGGGGGGTGGGGATATCAAAAAGGAGGCAGTAATAAAAACCAGCCAGTCTGTCTAAACAATTAAAACAAACAGGAAAAGAATCTACCAGGATGTATAATGAAAAATCAGTAACTAGTAGCAAGAATGACACTGATCCTGATGTGCGGCAATCTTGAAGAACGGAGGAACCTGGTGTTGGTTTTGCTAGTATCCAGACATTCTTGAACAGATAATGGAACCTGATCTTGAAGGTCGCAGTGAAGAGAGACTTGACTTACCAGACCTGGTCTTGTATAGGTGGCTGTAGTGACGCCGGCTGTTGGTGGGTTACAGCGACCGGTGAGAAGGAGAGAGGCGCTTAGTTGAAAGCTCCTGTTTCAGTTAGTCAGAATCTGGGTCAACATCCTTTTTTGGGTTCCACCAGTGAACCAGATCTAGGGTTTCGGTAGCAGCTGAAAGGGATTAAGGGTTGGAAAATTGAAAACGTAGAGTGGCAGGCCAAGAATAGGAATAAGTTTGCCTGTTACGTTCGATTGACGGAAATGTGAGGATATTTTGCCGTAGACGGAGTCGGGGCAATATTTCTAAGCTTAATCAATATTTAGCCTAGTTATTGAAGGATGAAGGAAAAATATATAAGAAGTGTATAGATACATATATATGCCAAGTTTTAGCATTTCTAGGCAGATTCATATTAAATATTAACAAATGAAGAGATTTGTAAATTTATTGATATCTTAAATATACAAAATTGCCCTTATTAACAAAATGGGTAAGGTGCCACTAAATAGTTGCCAAATAAGGAAAGACGATATTTTTTTTGGAACGGACTAAAAAGGAAAGAGTGCCACATAAATTGAAACAAAGGGAGTAATGAACTTCAGTATTTGTAAATTTCTGCTTTGATATGAGCATTTGTAAATAGTGTAACAGATTCTCTAACTCAAGATTACTGTAGCAAATTCATTAATTCATATTTTAAAATGGGTTATGATTAAACGGGTTGAAAGTTATAGCCCATTACTAAATTATCTTGTGCCCAACCCATAAAATTCTGGTTAGGTCCCTAATCGGCTACGTTTGACACCACTAGTCACAAGAAATCAGTGTTTTATATAGAGGGTTTGCAATGTTTTTAAATGTGCTTAACTTGTCAGGTCATCATTGGGTCTCCAGAATTGAAAGCAAATCAATCTATAAGGCAAGTCATCGAAGTTGTCACAGATTTAGAGAAATATAGCAGGTATGATCCAATAGCCACCAATATGTTACTCGATGGGTATCCTGTACAAATTTGATTGCTCATGGTTTTTTGATTTCACAGGTTGATTGGGCTTTTGAAAGAAGTGATGGATGGAAGCCGAATCCTTATATTTGTAGAAACAAAGAAAGGATGTGATCAAGTCACAAGACAATTGAGAATGGATGGATGGCCAGCTTTATCCATCCATGGTGATAAAAGCCAGGATGAGAGGGATTGGGTCCTGGCTGATTTCAAAAGTGGAAGAAGTCCCATAATGATTGCCACTGATGTTGCTGCACGTGGTCTTGGTAGGACCAATCATGTTAAGGATTAGGAATTTTTTAGTCTGTCCATTTAGGTCTTTCACATTAGAGCTAACGAGTCTCCGGCTGCTGTCAACTTTCCTGAGTAAATAATCTGTGGTTTGGGACGATAGCTAGGGGCACGTTAACCACAATAACAGTGTTTTTGCACCATGAGCAGGAGAGATTATAGGATTTATGGGATTAGAACCATTAGTTGAATTTCAATAGAACTTCAGCAGGAGCTTAAGTAAACATGTCACACTTAGGTCCTTTCTTTAAAAGCCACTGCTAAAAAACCACATTTTGAGTTTAACTGCAATTTGATAGGGTTTTGGTTTCAGCTGGGTTTGAGTTGTTTGAACACTAACTGCCATCTCTCAAATTGTCCAAACATTGTTTCAGTTGATGAATCTTATCTCTTGATAAGATTTAAGGCAGAAATTTATAGTGATCCCTTTGAAATGGTATTACGTGACCAGCTCTTGAGTAATATCTAAAAAGGGATGTTTAAATAGGATGAAACTGCTCTTACAGTGAGCACTATGGTGATGGAATACTGTATGGGAATTGGAAATTGAAGGTTTACATACTTCTAATAATGATAATCCTTTTTGGATAATTCCTTTTTGGGTCTGTATTGGATGTTTGGTCATAAGAAAACGAGAGTACCCACCCGAGAATCAATGTGGGAGTACACCTTTTTAAGTTGGAATATACTAGAAAATTAGATTGCTGAAAGAATCAATTTGCTAGTTGGTAAATGGATAGCTTTTAGATAGAGGTCAATCAGTTTCAGAAATCCCGAGATAGATCAAGAGTAGGTTACAAAAGGCTGCATGGTGAGTCCTATTCTCATTAGTGGACTTTGTTTATGCAGCTTTGGAAATTTGTCATACAAATTGCAGGTGATGTTTAATGTCTGTTGGCATAGCATCACACCAAGAACTTGTAGCTTGTTCTTCTGATTATCTTATCCTCACAATCTATAAAGAAATGATGTCGCATGACTTCATTTCTTTACAAGTAAAATTACCTGTACAGTTTCTTTTACATCTATGGGCTAACTGGAAATATGTATTTTTTATTTATTTAGTTGAAATCTATAGGAACTTGTGAGTATTACACTCATCACCCCATGCTTAGAGCACACAAGCTAACTGAATATCTGGTTGCGATTCTTTCCACATTAGAAAGTCATTGGGTGGTTATGATACTGTCGGGGCCGAGTATTGCACCACTCTGTCTGGCCGGTTAGTGGAGCATTTGAGCATTCAAGCTGAATGAATGGGCAATTGCTCTATTCAACATTTAGAAAGTTGGACAGTGGGTATAAAGGGGATATGTGAGTTCTTTCGGCTGAATTGATTTTGGGTTTAAAACTATCACCAACTGCCTTTGTGAAGAAATAGGCATAATAAGGAAACTGGAAACTGGTATAGAATGTGACACTTGAAATTCTAGCTGCTTATGTCAAATGAAGGTGTTAAACTTCATCGTGCAATTAGTGGAAGATCATAAGAGATGCCCTTCCTCCATGTGGTTGGAAGAATACTTGTTTGCTATACTTTAGGAATTTTAAGCTTAGAGAGGTGACTTCTTCCCCAAAAAGGTATGTCTCACGTCATTAAGTAAGGTTGAGGTTAACGTTGCCCATCCACAGTTATGGAGCTGGTTGTCATGACAGTCCGGTAGACTCATGCAAGATTATTGTGTCACTGGAATTGATTTTGCAAGTTCTGGTGGAGCTGCTCCTTATCCCTGCCAGGTTAAGGTGGGCACATTTGTGTGAGAATGTGTTATCTTACATAATGATCACTTGGATCTCAGTAGTGCAGGGATAAGGTTGCAAGTATCTACTCTTTCACCAGTTGGGTGTGACTTGTGTTCTTTTTTCATTTGTTGCAGATGTTAAGGACATAAAGTGTGTTATCAACTATGATTTCCCTTCAAGTCTTGAGGATTATATTCATAGGATTGGCAGAACTGGACGTGCTGGTGCAACAGGAACTGCCTTTACATTTTTCACTCACGCAAATGCCAAGTTTACCAGAGCGCTTATCAAGATCCTGCAGCAGGCAGGACAAATTGTTCCTCCTCAACTTTCTGCATTAGCAAGGTCTAGTGGTCCTAGCACTGGAGGTTTGTGTTCAAATCCATTGACTTTTTATGTATCGTATGCATGTAAATCCCAAATTGTGAACATTGATACATATAAATAATTGATTTATTTGGCTTTTGCTTTCTTGCTGCAGGAAGCAATTTCAGGTCTAGAGGACGAGGTGGCTTTGGGAACCGTGGACAGAGATCTGGCTCTAATGTAATTCCTATCGGCGGTTCAAGAAGGCCTTGGTAGTTACTGTGTCTAGTATAGGAAATGTATACTAGACATAATTTTGGGATTTTCTATGCTTTTCGCTTACAGCTAAAGCAGATAGATTTTAGTTAAACTCATCTCTTTCCTTTCTAGTCTTGGTCGAGTTGGTTCATTATATGCCCAGTTATTAGGAATTTGGATATGCAGATGGAAATAACATAGTTTGTGCAGGAATAGTAGTATCCCTTTTAAATTGATTGTGCTGTTTCACGTAACTTTTACATTGAGCATCAGTATGGTTTTCTCTCAAACTATAGCGAATTCTGGTGATGCGGTTGACAGTAGTAACCTATAAAATCGTGTTATTTAGCTGTTTAATTGACCAAAGGAATTTAGCAGGAAATCTCAAATTGGTTAGTTTAAAGGAATTCCAGTATATGCCTGAAAATCATCCTCTTTTGTATATTTCTCGACTTAAACCCAATTGCAAAATCGTTAACTACCTAAAAGCTGGAGACGAATCAAATTAACATAAATGGAACTGTTAGCGGGGGAGTGTCATTAGACTTTTTTGAGGATCTAATAAACGTACTATTTATTTTGTTCATTTTTAGTTGTCCAGTTTAATTACCAGAATATGGACGATGAGTAATGAGTTGGATTAGTATATAATATACCTAAATTAGAATAATAGTTCGTATATAATTCATGTATATTTGATAAATTTTTGGCCGATAAGTGTAATTAGGCCAAATTTTCATACGGAAGACTAGAGATTCTGGAAAGACACAAAGTTATAAGCATTTTTGTTTTATCTATAAATGGATGCGAAACTATCAAAGCCCAATTTAGTTAAAAGCTTACGGGAGGCCCAAGCCCAAAAAGCTCTTCCATCTATAAATTTCTGAAACCCTAATTTCTCCACATTCCTCTAGGGTTTAACACCTAGTTCCCCCATTCCCTATCACCCTTTCCTCTTTTGCAACCGACGGAGAAATGACGACCCGTTTCAAGAAGAACAGGAAGAAGAGGGGTCACGTCAGTGCGGGACACGGACGTATCGGTAAGCACAGGAAGCATCCAGGTGGTCGTGGTAACGCCGGAGGTATGCACCATCACCGGATCCTTTTCGACAAGTACCATCCTGGTTACTTTGGAAAGGTAGGTATGCGTTACTTCCACAAACTCCGCAACAAGTTCTATTGCCCTACCGTCAATATCGACAAGCTCTGGTCACTTGTCCCTCAAGAGGTGAAGGACAAGGCTGCTGCTAGCAAGGGCAGTGCTCCCGTGATCGATGTTACCCAGTATGGTTACTTCAAGGTCTTGGGAAAGGGTGTTTTGCCGGAAAACCAGGCTGTGGTGGTGAAGGCTAAGCTTATTTCAAAGAATGCTGAGAAGAAGATTAAGGAGGGTGGTGGTGCCGTTGTGCTCACTGCTTAGGTTTGCTTTTCTTAGTAGTTTTTGGTATTCATATTGCCGATCTCAACTGGTTTGGGATTAAGGCTTAGTTATCTTCAGTTTTGTTTTTTATTATTATGGGATGTTTAAACTTGAGTATCACTGTGTTTTTTACTTTGAAATACATTCGGATTCTGATATTGTCTATGCTTTTTGCTTGTTCAATTGGATGCGATCTTGCCTTATGAGTCACTTCCATCACATATTTTGGCACATAATGTCCTATTTATTAGTGAATGGTAATGTCATTTTGTGGTTTTGTGCCTTTTTGCGATACTGTATTTGATCTTTCACGAAGCACACTTTTACGTGCTTTGTGTGATTGACTACTGTCTAACCATGTTAGATGAATAGTTTGTTTTTTTGAATGCGGTGTCAATATTTGTAATTTGGGTATATCATTTGTTATGCAAGTGTGTTAGTTTTAGCAATTCTTGTCTCACTTTTTAACTTTGGCATTCCAATTAATGGAATGTGTGGTACTTGAATTCATCTTTCTGGTGCAAGTTTTATCTTGGCTTATGATTTTGATTACCAAGTTTGGAAGAGTGTGCTTCCTAGTAAGTGATCAATTAGAAAAAAAAGAATATGTAGAGTCAAATTTTCAATTTGTGATCAGTCTGTAACCGCACCACCTTTACCAATGTATCTTGTGTAATCCCACAAGCCGTGTTTTGGAATGGCAGGATATATGCAGACATTACCTTTACATTTGCAGGTTACAACCATTAGTTTGTAAGAGGTTGTTTGCTATAGGGGATTGATAGACAAAGTGATCCCCATTGATTGGGATATCTCATGGGATTAGTTAT
Source organism: Solanum appendiculatum (assembly GCA_018342035.1). Taxonomy (NCBI): domain Eukaryota; kingdom Viridiplantae; phylum Streptophyta; class Magnoliopsida; order Solanales; family Solanaceae; genus Solanum; species Solanum appendiculatum. Next base: position 32,937 of record JAGDQO010000150.1, on the reverse strand, counting down.
ACACCATATATTTGTGAGAATCTATCTCAACACTAAAGTATAAATGGTCCTGGACTCACTAATGCCTCCGATTAAACACACGTATATTATCCTGGATCCCTCTTACCAAACCACTTCTAACTGTTGGTTATAGCAAGTCTTTGCTCTTATTTTCCCAAACCACTCCTAACTGTGGGCTATAGTAAATCTTTGCTCTTATTTTCCATTTAGATTTGCTCTCCACACTCTGCCTTTTGGTTCCAACACAATTTCTGCTGTGATTTCTTTTTTTTGTTATGGAGGATGATGATGTTAGAGTGAGATGGGAATGACAGGCTTGAATATGAGTAATGACCATGAGAAATAAAATTATGCAGATACTCGAAGTGCAGCTTTTGTTTATATAAATGAGAATATGGTGTGTTGGAGTAGACATTATATCCTGCTCAATCTGTTGGGGGTGCTTACCTTTTTTGCGTTCTTCCATCACCCTTCCTGTGGAAAAGGTGCAATGGCCATGCAATCTATTTTTTGATTCATGCCTTTAAAAGGTCTCGTTCTGGAGTCCTGCCTGCACATGTTTAAAAGTTTCTGCTTGTATAAATTGCACAAAGGGATGCATCATGTAAGATATTGAAATCTTAGTATGAAGTCTGGTGGCTGATTGAATTTAGGTTCTTAGAATATTACAAATTCACCTGGCAACATTAGGATTTATCTAGTGATCATTCAACCATCATATGGACTTTAGGAAATACGGGTTATAATCCAATAGAAACAATGTGAAGATGTGTCGCGTTGTAAGAGGATGTGCTTCTGCCATGACAATGTATGAATGGTCCTAATTAGTGCCTGTAAGGTATGGTGAGTTTCTGCTGCGATAGCTTGAAAAAAATCAGTTGAATCATAGGTGGGATAAAAGGTAAGAGTCTCTGGAGTTTTATTTTATCTAAGGGTGATTCATTTTCTGTGTTAGTGTCTGCTTCGAGTGGTTTAGATAGTTTGCTGGAGTCTAGCAATGATGATTCGAAGACTGAGGTAACTATTGAATTGTAGTAGTTGATGTGTGAATGCGTTAGTATTTTTAATGCTTATACCAGTAGAGTTTGGGGCAGTGCCAACTCTGTGAATGATATACACATTTAAACCTTGTCTTAAAAAGTATTGAAACAAAAGTTATAAACATATTACAGATATATAGTAGTGAAATAACTTACACGAGAATGAGTGACCATAATAAATTTCCTCTTTTAATGGGAGATTGGTAAATGTAGAGTTTGCCTTTTTAAAATTACTTGTTGCTCGGTAAATAATTTAGTGAGGTAAAGGATGTTTAGAATCTAAAGTTGACAAATCTTTATATGAAGTTGTAGGGGAAACATAAACTTGGCAAAGGATCTGGACTTCTTAAATTGAGTTACAATGACCATTAGCTCCTCAAATTGGGCCAGTCCGTGGACTTGAGGCCCATGTTGGGTTCGAAAGTGATTAGGGCGTCATGCGGAAGCTTACAATTGTAAATTAAATGACGATAAATTAGACGACACATTAAAAGACATAATATTATTATATGATATGACCAATTGGCCTACATAATTAAAAACTAATAAAAACATATAAACTGTAGAGAGAAAATTTCCCCATAAACTAAACTCTTAAACGTGTACATTGTGGATGCTATTGTATTATTGATATGAGAAAAGGAGTATTCAATTTATAGGATTCCAGACTTTTTCTCTAAGAAAAGAATAACCAAATATGGAAGAGAAATATATTTTCCTTTCAGAAAAAGTTCAAGTATTTATGGTAATACTTTGACTTTCTTTAAGGAAAAAATAAACTTCAAATAAGGTAAGAAAATCAGGGCAAAACCCTAACAACTGTTATTATTCATTCCAACAATAGTTGTCCACTATTGACTTGACACACCCTTTAAGAAATAATAAATAATAGGGGTAGTATTATTATATTATCCTTTGACTTTATTAAATTTAATGCTTTGAGAGATGTGTTAGATGATAAATATTATTTAATAGCAAGGGTAAAATAGACAAAAAAAAGTGAATTATCTCTTGATTTTTTAAATTGGACAAGTATTGTTGACCAATTATTTTTAGTATAGTGGACAATAATTGTTGGACGGAGGGAGTATTAGTAGCAATAATGTATGTATCATGTAGTGTCTAGACATAAATACTTAAAACTTTCTCCTTTTATACCACATCTCATATCTGTTGGCCAACATCCAACATACTAAATTGTACACATCTTTAGGTTTGCTTTAATGATAGTTCTGTTCACCTATAAAGAAAAGGCAAATTTAGCAGCTTAACTTTTTCGTTGCATCTGTGTGAAAGATTCATATATCTGCATTTGTGATACGCTGTGAACATATTCTCAGGTCAAGTCCTCTGTATTAGTAATATTGACATTTTAATTAATTCGTTTATGGTCAATGTGTCCAGCTAACCTAATTAATGGTTTGTAACATTTTCGTTATGGAATTGACCAAGACTCGGATGGTTTTCGACTTTTCGTTAACGTAGCCAAGCAAATGTGATGTTTTAATTGAAAGAATAAATCAAGTGGGTACGTAATACTTACAAAACTTCCTCGATATTACTCCATCTTTTCAATGTTGGTTCAAACAATAAAAAGGTTCCCCACCACCCAGAAGCTGCAGGTCTGGGCATTTGACAAAATGTGCACAATTTCGTAAACATCTTGTACTATTCTTATGGAATTTTGCTAGGAAGTTACCTTTTGACCCTTGAAAATTAGAAGCTTCAACACTTGAGCTATACTATTATTATGTTATAGAATTGGAGCCAATCAAATGAATGCCACTTAAAAATAGAATAAAAGAACATAACCTTTTTCGAATTTCTAGAAACATAAAAGGCAAAAGAAATCAAATCTCCTAATTATCTTTTAACTTTTACATTACTATAATACTTTTTTATCATAGTGAAGAAGTACGCGTTTATGAATAGTAGGGCGAACAGTCCTTTTTTTGACGCGTTTTGTATTTGTTTTTTTTTTCCTGAAGTAAACTAGACGAAACGTATTAAAATTCTTATCATATTTGTACTTTTCTCTTTTTTGGATTAGAGAGGAAAATGTTCAAGCTCAATGTTGGTATGTGAACACGACCACACAAGTGGCATCACGGGTTCAGTTATCCATTGCCAATTTGCCACGACTCCTCTAATTACAGACAAACCTTTTAAAAACGTAACGTTTATCAATACATAATAGGACGTTTTTATTTATAATAATTATAATATATTTAGTTTTGAATATAGTATCAGGGAAATAGATAAAACTGTTCAAATGCTCAATCAATCACTCAGAACCAGTCTCATTTGTTAATATGTACCCGCTCAACTACTCGAGCATGTCTCACTTACTGTTCCTCAAGCTCTTTGACTCATTCTTCTCTCTATCACAATTTGGTCATCACTTCGTTACCACACGAATTTCCCTTAAAGCCATATAATGATAATACCCATTGACTCATGTGGAATTATGATTCATCCAAATGTTTAATACAAACTACTTTAATGTAAGTAGTACGAAATCAATTAAACAAATGTTGTAATTAAGTGATTTTAAAGCACACAAGTGCCATTATTTTTCTTTAAAGTAAAAGGAAGTTATGTCAGCTTGTCTTAAGCACTGTATTAAAAATCTACTGTTAGATTTCTATTACATTCTCTTCCCCAATTTTTGAACAGTTGAACCCCTTTACCAAATTAATGGCGGAAGAAGAGAAATCAGTACAAGAAGAGCTTTCACTTCCGATTCTACTAGCTGACAGAGTAATCAAATCTGCTCAAGAAGCCGAATCATCCAAAGTAGAATGCGCCGAGCTCGCACGCCACGCTACTCAGCTGAGCCAGTTTCTCCGATCAACTGTTCGGCTCACCAGTTCTTCACAATCTCAGTCTCTTTACGACCGGCCCATCCGCCGGATAACTTCCGAAGTCACCAAAACTCTTGAACGAGCTCTTACTCTTGTACGCAAGTGCCGTCACAAGCCGAATCTACTCCGTCATGTTCTTGCCATCACTTCCACCACTGACTTCCGGAAAGTCTCGATTCTTCTTGAAAATTCCATCGCCGATGTGACGTGGCTGTTATCCATCTTCGACCCGGAAGCTGGCCCGACACTTTCCCTTCCTCCTATTGCTAGTAACGACCCGATTTTGGCTTGGGTTTGGTCTTATATTGCTACGATTCAAATGGGTAATCTTCAGTACCGAATTGATGCTGCTCAGGCATTAGCTACCCTAGCTCTCGATAATGACCGGAACAAGAAAATGATTGTGGAAGAGAACGGAATTCCGCCTTTGTTGAAGTTACTGAAGGAAAGCAGTTCAGCAGAAGCACAAATTGCTGCAGCTACTGCTTTGTACAATTTGGCTGATGATGAGGAAAGAGTGAGGGCAATAGCAAATGATCTTGGTGTTCAAATTGTTGTCAAGGTGCTTGCGGAATCGCCCATGAGAGTTCAAATTCATGTTGCTAATTTGGTCTCGAGGATGGCTGATTTGGACTTGTATGCGCAGGAGGAATTTGGGAGGGAGAATATAACGAGGCCATTGGTGATTCATCTGGGAATGGATGTAGTTCTAGATGAACCCAAAGAGACACCGCCCCGTAAGACTCCTAGTTTACATTCTTTAGTTCAAATAAATAAGGAGATGGCTAGGAATAATTTTAGTTTACATTCTAATTCTATGGATGGGAGTAGTAGGGGCGGGCATTACGGTTATAAGAAGGAGAAAGATAGGGAATTGGAGCCCCCTGAGGTGAAAGCTAAGCTTAAGGTAAGTTGCGCGATGGCGCTGTGGAAATTGGCTAAAGGTAGTTTGTTGAATAGCAGGAAGATTACTGAGACTAAAGCTTTGCTTTGTTTGGCAAAGATTATTGAGAAGGAGAAGGGGGAATTGCAGATTAATTGTCTGATGACAGTGATGGAATTGGCTGGAGTGGCAGAGTCTAATGCTGAACTTAGACGAGTGGCGTTCAAGCCTACTTCACCTGCTGGAAAAGCGGTGATTGATCAGTTATTGAGGGTGATAAATGAGGAAACTGATGCTCTATTGGTGATTCCGGCTATTAAAGCAATTGGGTCGTTGGCTCGGACATTTCCTGCAAAGGACACGAAAATCGTGGAGCATGTAGTGGGTAAACTTGGGCATAGAAATACTGATGTTGCTGTGGAAGCATGTATTGCTTTGGGGAAATTTGCTTGTCCGGAAAATTTTAATTGCGTGGAGCACTCGAAGGCAATTGTTGAATTTGATGGAGTGCCAAAACTGATGAATTTGCTGAAGTATGACCGAGGGCAGGTGCACGAGCTTGAACTGCTCTGCTACCTTGCTTTGCACGTTGGTAATAGTAAGGCTCTTGAGCAAGCAAGAGCTCTGAGCATCCTTGAGAGTGCTGCTCGTCATGTAGTTGCTCAGCGTCCTGATTTAAGGGAGTTGTTTGCCAAGGCGATCCACCATCTTACTCTTTATCAAATTGGAGGTCATATGCATAGACAGGCTTAATGCTTCATTGTTCGGATTTCTATCCAAGCAGAATGTCCTTAGCACTCCATGCTTCTCAAATAATCAGGTTTGAAGCACTGTCCTGACAAAGTCTTATATTGTATTACTGCAGAATTTTCAGCTTCAAACCTTGTTCTCTGAAACTGTTGTCGAAGCTACATTTTAGGTATGGGTTCAAACGAATCTGGTAGCTTTTGCTTAGACTGTATTTGTATTAGGAAATTGATAAAATATGTATTAATATTTAGTTGAGAATCCAGTAACCAAAATAAGTTATGGGCTCGGTGGCAAGTTCAAAACCCATAAACTTCAAATGCTGGCTCCGTCTTTGTATGCATGGTGCAGATTAGTGTTTGTCAAACCTAATAAAATGTTACATTTTTGTCTTTAAGTTATATAGCCTTGAAGGTCACCTAGGTTAACTGGCTGATTATGTGTGCTACAGAGATATTAGAAGAGCCAAAATCTTGGTACGTAATGCTCCCAAAACAATGTTTGTAACTCTCCCACACCTATGTGATGGAGATGCATCATGCCAACTATTATTAGTATAGCATCTGGAGTTCCCTCCTATGGATATTTAAGGGAATAAAGCAGTTCTTGGGTAAATTTAGGCCGCTAGTAGAGGTTCAATATCATCATTCTGGTGCTCTCATTATTTCCAGGCCAAATATATCATAAAATGATGTTAATTGGATGTTGGCCATAAGCTTTCTTCTCACATGTCTTATTAGTGTTTGTAAGCAAGTTTAAGATGATGTAACAAAGGACAATTCCGTTGTAAGGGTTACAACGTTAAGATTAAACATTCAGCAGCTTGATTTAGTATGTGTATAACTCAACATTGTTTCTTTGAAAGTTATTTTTTCTTGCAATTCTTCTGCTTGACCTTTTGCATATCCTTGCACTATGATGCATAGTGCTTTTATTTGTTGGGTTGGGGATATTGCCGTTCTCCAGTTTACATTCAGCGGGGAAATGAGTAATGACAAACTCCTGCTGAAAACGTTACATGATAACAGTTGTAGCTTAAATGAAAGAAAATGGTTGACAATCAATATGTGTCTAGCTTCTTGTGAATCATTCTTCGGAAAACAAATGGTCGCATGATAAAGATATGCTGCTTCACGTATCTTCTCCTTGAGTGGCATGGTTTCAGAGAGTACAATGCAGAATAATGGTGTCTAAACAGCATGCAGAAGCAAGCTATTTATGCTGCAATTAGTGCCGGCAAAATGAGCCCATATTTTAATGGGTTGGGTGAGTGATTTTTTACATGAGTAAAATATGGGTTGATACCCATATTCAACCCAAAAAAATATGGGTAAAATATGAATTAGCTAAATGGGTTAAGCTTCCAACTTTTATTCACTCAAAATTCATGATATCACTAAAAATATTGTAACCTTTCATCATTTTTATGTTCTATAAAACTAATTATTCTTCTCTATAATTGAAAGGGGTGAAGTCTTTGGCCCTTCAAAAAATATATATATTAAATGTACATTTCTTTTGTTAATTATAATTATATTTTTTTATTTGTTTAATTTTATATTGGATAACAAATTATAGTGTAAAATAAGCTAATCATGAATTAGTATTGATATTGCTTAACATGCATTAAGCATGTTTTACTCCTAAAGTGCAAATATTCATTAAACAAGTTGCACAAGCTACTATGTATTTACATATTCCCCCTTCTTAAGAGATGTTTGAGTTTACTAAGTTAAAATATGGGTAAACTTGTATTTTATCCAACCCATTTATTACCCAATTCATTTTTACCCATATCAAATATGGGCGGGTTGAATTATTACCCATTTTATGTTGACCCATTTTTAACCCGCCCATTTGCCACCACTAGCTACAGTAATATTTTTCATATGTTTATGTTCTCTTATAGAAGATTGCATATGTAATAAACCCTATCCCTATCAGCTTTGTTTTCTCCCTGCTATTTAAACTTTATTCAATTTTTTTCAGCTATATTTAATTAGTAGCCAGGTACATGCTCCTCCTCAGCTTCTTCTTCTCTTCCTTCTCCTCCTCCATGTTGCCACAACCGCAATGTAACAATGACGAAGGTCATAAACCTGCCTTTTTTTGATTTCTTGTTTTATATCATACAACAACAACATACCCATGGTAATCCCACAATTGGGGTATGAGGAAGATATGGTGTATGCAGATTTTATCCTAGCCTTGTGGGGTAGAGGTTGTTTCTGGTAGACCTTGACTGAAAAGAAAAGTTTTTGAAGCAGGTTTGCAAAAAAAACAATATGGCAGCAAAAGAGTAAGAAACAAAGTAATGAAGTAACAAATAGTAATATACATTGATGAATAAGAGAATACGAGACTACTAAATACCAATACTGAGAAGCGGAGAGGACGAGGCTAACCCCCTCCCTCTTTTCAATCCTTTAACCCAAATTAAAAATGAACTTCAAACACATATTTTTTCAACTTCAGTCCCGTATGTCTAAAAGATTGGACTCTGAAGAGAATATGATAGTTGAGTCGGGAAAAAAAATGATATTGTACTAATAAGGACACTACTTTGAATTTGAAAGTTTGTTAAAAAAAAGAAAAGATTGAAGTAATAATGTCCACACAAAACTAGACCCTAATTCATAAAATAAAAAAAAAAAGCCCAGCTTATGTTTGATAGCATCTTTGTATATTTATTATGTACATAGAAAAGAAGAAAACAGGAAACCAAGAATTGAAAAAAACAAGAAGAAGAAGATGAAGAACACAATAAACAAATCGAATTTACAGTTTAAATTTGCTCGAAAACATGTAGATTAGCCCCACTTAAATTCTTCAGTTAAGGAACTCAATGGATAATTACTCATGAAATCTCCAGAAGTACTGTTACCATATAGCTGATCTCTTTCTTGGCTTGGACTTGACTTTAATTCTTCATTCTTGATTCCAATGTAAGGATACTGAAACAGAGATTCCATTTTGTTCTCAATATCCCATGACAAGGCTTCACTGTTTTCCGACATCCCGTTTAGCTGAATTCCAGCTGTGTTTTGATTGCTACACATATTTGAACTGTTACTTGAACTCATTCTTGAAGTTGAGCTGCTACCAAAATCAGTTTCTGTCATATGTCCATGTTCTAATTTTGTTACACTTGATGCTGAGCAAAACACATAATTTGGATTGTTTTCGAATTCGCTCTGATGATCATCGTATTGAGCTAACATTTCTGAATTATACTCACTCGGATTCGAATTGGATTGGAAATCATGAACAAACAGAAGATCAAAGACTTGTTTACTTTCTGTAAATTGTCCATTAGCCATTTCATTAAGATGTGGTGATATCTGCAACATTGAGGTCTTATTATTACAATTCTCTTCATCTCTGATTACTTGATTCTCCTTTAGTGGCTTGTGTGTACTTGGATCAATCCCCTGCTTCATTAACTTCTTCTTCAAACTCGAATTCCAGAAATTCTTTATCTCGTTATCCGTTCTCCCTGGTAATTGCGCAGCAATTTGTGCCCATCTGTCATATAAATAATACAATTTGTTAACTACTTAATCAATCAAAACATAATGACTTTTGTATGAAGAACTTGAAGGACCTGTTTCCAAGAACTTGATGGAGACTAATTATCTTATCCTCTTCATCCTGTGAGAACATTCCTCTTTTAAGATCAGGCCTTAAATAATTTATCCATCTCAATCTGCAACTTTTTCCACATCTTTGCAGCCCTGCAACATTTCACACCATTAGAAAAAAAAGTACTAATAGCCCCCCACCGCAGCTACAGACCGAGCCAGAATTTCAACTTTATGAGTTCTGAATTTTAAAACAACTACTTCAAGTAGTAATAATAACCGGATTGTAAATTTGATATTTATACATATTTAATGAGTTTCTTAACACAAATACACTGTTTGAGCAAAACCTACTGTGTTCGACCGGACTAACAGTAAAAACATTACCTGCTAATTTAGGGACTGAACTCCATGAGCCAATACCAAAATTGGTGATCAAATTGCATAATTTTTCATCTTCTTCAGGTGACCACAATCCTTTTCTTAGCTTCTGCTTCACACTACAAGAATGACGCCCCATTAATTTCTGCTCCCAAAGCTTTCAACAGGGACTCTGTGTCTTATAGCTTAGCTAAGATAATTTACTTATAAAATTGGGATATTATAAAGTCATCAACATGAATTCTAGAGATGAATGATATATGTAAAGATAATAATCAATAATTTCAAGAAGTCTAGAGAAAAATCATATTTAGACGTCAAGCTAAGAGAGAGGAGAGAGAGAGAAAGAATAAGAAAATAGGTGAGGCAAATCAAGTGGTTTTTAAGCAAATTTGGTACTGCTTTCGAATCAAACTTGATTGAATGTTAAGTTATCTCTAGATTAAGATAAAAAGTTTTTGTATTCTAAAAAATACAGCTTAATAAATTTCAGATAAATTATCTATACATATTTTGTGGTTGTTAAGAGTAAGAAGACAATTATGTGTAGTTTAATAATCGCAATTATACAGTATGATTGAGTTTATGGAGTGTTACTCATTTGCATAATACTATCATTTTCCTTAACAGACAGATGTTGAAAATTAATAGGTGGCTAATGGGACCCTTTCATTTCATTTATTTTTTTTATTACTAATAATCATGAGTTTAATTTTGTATTAGCTATATGCCTATATCTAATCTTGTTACCTCAAATTAAGCACCATCGTCATCAGAAATTAATTGAACTATTTTTTTCAGGTTTTGTTTGTTACTCGTCATTGTCTTTAAAAATTGAATAAGTTTATAGTTACCGTTATGTCAAAACAACTAAACAAATTCAAACATTTCGAACTATATATTTTTGTTTAGTATGTCTAATTAAAATCGAAAAATCATAACTACCCAAATTAATTCGATTCTTCGATTATGATTTTTCTCAGTTGATTTGTGGAACTAAATCGAACCGAAAAACTATGGTTATATATACGATTGAAAACTGTAAATCATCCATAATATTTAGGACCCTTTTTTAGATATCCATAAAAGATACTTTCTTTGTCCCTATTTACTTGTCTATTTAATTATCTGTTAAGAAAATAATAATTGACATAATGAATTTATCATTTTACCCCTATAAATTGATAGAATTTTAAAATCAATTTACTCATTAAAGAGGTTTTATCTTTTTCAAAAATATTAACTCTTTAAATAAATTGAGGATATAATAGGTAAAAAATATTATTTTTTCTTGATTTATCAAAAATGATAAGTAAAAAAGAATAAATAAAAATTTAAAATTGGACAAGTAAAAAGGGACAGTGGAGTACGTAGTATTTTGAAGGAAGAAGTAAGATAGTAGAAAAGGCAAGTGAAGACTTTTTTGGGATTTTTATATTTTGGGTGAAATTGTAAAAGAAATATTTTAAAGTTCGACCGACACTAAGTTTTGTGGAAAGTATGGGGTCCAATACAAAATTTGACTTTTAAGAAAACACTTATAAATGTCACATTTTCTTGGTGTATAAAAAAGCCTGTGAAAACTACGTACCATCAATTTATTTGGAAATGTTCCAATCGTGTTGCTTTTGCATGCCATGTCATTCTCCACCCTATTATTTTCTAACATTCAAAATATATGTAGCCAAAGATTGTGATAAAGCGGTAACTGATAAGTACTTTTTCATTTTTAATTAAAGATTTCAAGTTTAAATTTTGAGTATGATGTCGTCTTTGATTGGGAACGACTTACCTTTGATGTGAGATTTTCCGGCGTGAATTCAGATGGAGAGTGAACATTGAATAGGAAAGTAAAATAAAAAATGAAAACATCGAAATACACAGCATATATACGTATACCTCAGGAAATTAAATTGCGTCATTTTCGAAAGATTTTTCTATATTTTAATGAAACATTAGTACGCAAGTGGTAGTTTACATAATTTCTTTGTATGTCCAAAATTGTCAATTACTTATTTTTTGAAACATTGAAACATAAATTGCTTTCACGTCCAACTGCCAACTGTGTACATTTTATGGAACAGCTTCACTAAAATCATACGTCAAAATAGTTTCTAACATTATTGTTGTGGCCCTGCCTTTGAAAGTAAATACGACTCCTTCCACCGATACTGGTTGTGGTAAAGTGGTGGAACTACTTCATTCTTAATCATAAGTCTTGGATTCGAGTTCTGGTACGGAGAAAATAACACCACCTCAGAATGAGCCTGCATTACGTGATTCATTATATATATTTTTTATTTACACACTTCTTAAGTAAATATTAATAAAATTAATATTTTAACAATTTTACCCTTTTAAAATATTTCACCATGTTATAATCTCTCCTCAATAGTATTTATTAAATATCTTTGTGAGCTCCATCAATAAGGGTAAATGGAAAAAAATTAAAGTTAAAATTCGATTTATAAAAATGATCAATATTTAAAATAAATATTTTTATAAGAACTATAAATATTTTGCGACGAAGAGAATGTAATCTTACAAACTTACGAATAATTAGTAAGTCTTTTTATATTATCTTAGCGAAATATTTGTGCTTCTAGAATACATCCATTTACAGGAATAGTCATTTTGTAATCCATATTGATTGCAATGTGTACATTCAATTTCATGAAATTTGTTAAATTTTTAATTAATTGAACTGTGTTAGTTTTTATATTTTATTGGTTCTTCAAAATAACAAAGTTAAGGCTTAATACCTAGTCTATACAGTATTTAAAATAGATACTCCAACTAAGTTGTTAATAATCAAATAGACTTTAAATTTGATAGTGTGTCATTCCGTCTGATTTGTGAAATTCTATACGGACTAGCTAACAACTTGACGTGCGTGTCTATCTTTTTTTCTTCTAACATGACTTTAGGCCACAAGTTCCTAGCTTATTTAACAAAATTGATGTAAAAAAGGAAGTAGCTAGTTTCGGATGTATAATGATTTTGATTGTTCTTATCGATAGTTCTTCGAAAATAGCTTATTTTCAGAAACTTCAGTTAGCTCATCCTTTAAAAAAAAAAATTAGTATCACATATCCTCTTCTTGCACGGTCGTGTGTTTGTGATTATTTTTCTCATACAAATATGAAATTATCTTTGAAAAAATCATTTTATCGCCAAATTTGTTTGTTTTGGTATAGTGAATGTGGTTTCTCCTATAACCTTTAAGTTACCTAACAAATAAGAAATGAAACATATTTTTTTTACATTAAAGAAAAGAAAGAAATTTATTTGGTATAAATAGAAAAGAAAAATGTTTGCTTTAGCTTAAAAGATTGAAAAGATCATAAACTTTGTATCGTTATAGCTAGCTCGACTTTGACTTTGAACAAACAAGCACCTTTCTGTTTTAATGAAAAGACAAATCCATTTTATCAAGTTCGATTAGTATCATTCTTTGATTTCACAAAAGTTTTATCATTCACAAATTTAATTAAGTTATGTTTAACTAACGTGTTACTCTTTTTGTTTCAATTTATTACTCTCTCCATCTCATATTAGTTGATCATCTTACTAAAATAGTTATTCTATATTAGTTGTCCACCTTAATAAATCAAGAAAGCATTAATTAAAATTTTTCCTATATTATCCTTGCAATTAATTCTTTTTGACAGTGTTCACATTTGTTTGTAAAATTCTCAAGAAATATTTGAAGGAAGCAATTAGTAAAATTATTTTCTTATTTATGATTTCTTAATATGCATGTAAAAAGAAAAATAATCAACTAATATGAGACGGAGGGAGTATTTTATTTTTTAAAAGTCATGTTTTTTTAAAAAAACATCTCCTTTTTGAACAAATTTTTAATTTTAATTTTCCACATAATATACTTAAAATCACACAGTTAAAGAATAGTTTGATATATTTATATATTTTAGTTTAAGATAAAAAAAAAATATTTTACTTCTTTAAACTCCATGTTAAATAAAACCGACAAATAAATTTATACAGAAGAAGTATTTAATTATTTTGAATATTGAAAAATAAATAAATTGCCTGGCCAGTGGAGGCTGTACAGATAAACGAAGACTCAATGATTGGTGCGTTGATAGACGTCAACGTGTCCCCGACAATTATAATTAGGATGACATTAATTTATTCTACTTTCGAAATTACACTCACCATCCTCAACTTTTATATATTTACATTTTTCTAATTTTAATTTCTTCTTAGAGTTTTTACAAGTGCTTGAGTAATTCTTACTAAGAAAATATATATTAAAAATAGGTTAGAGCTAATGTCAAGAAAATGACCTAGCATAGTCCATAGAGTTAACATCATGATTATGAATATCAATTAGGTTGAGCTAATGATTGTTCAAGAGTAGTATTATTGTTAAGTCATTTTCTTGATATTGGCTTTCAATATATTCATCAGTTTTTGTGTACGTAATTTTATCTTTTGAGGTTGGCATTCTCTTGTTTGTTATGTTGGTCTCTCAACTTATTTAAATAAATTTAGCTACCGACAATCAATTTTTAAAATTATTTAATTATATAAATATTTTTTATCTCGTCAATGCATGAACCTTATGGCTCTTATGCAAATGCAAAAAGTATATCACTAACATAAACAAGAATACAACATTAAATCAATCAAAATATAGTTTACTAATTTTAGATGTGATAGAAAAATTACTTATTTCCTTGGGAGAACTACTTTGGCATTTTAATCAAATTTATATTTTTCAATAAATGAAAAAAAAAAAAAAAGGAGAAGTAAAAAACAAGTATATATTATTATTATTATTATTATTATTATTATTATTATTGAAAAGATGTGGTAGCTCTAAAACTCTTTTTGAGGGGTCCATTAAACATCTTAGATCACACGTGAAAAATAATGTGTCGGGGTGTGAAAGAAAACATTAAACATCATACCATTATCATTTATTATTACTCTCTCAAGTCTATTTAATTACTTGTCTTCTTTTTTATGCCTATTAAAGAATGTTAACTAAAAAAATCACTTGAAAGTATTTTTATTTAATATTTGATTTTAATTTAATATTATCATTTTCCATCATATTTATTGAGTAAGAGTAAAAATAAAAATAAACAATCAATTATATCTTGGTGTTTAAAAATGAGAATTATCTCCTCTATTTTACTTAACTCATATATATTGACTTGATACTACTCCTTTTAAAAGAATATTTATTATGGGTTTATTTTACAAAAATTAACCTCATCAATATTTATGCTTTGAAAATTTAAATATGACTATTAATAATTTATACAATTATTTATGATAAAGGTAATATTAAAAGCAAATAATAAGTTTCTCTATATTTGCTAAGATGAACGAGTAATGAAAAAATTATTTTTAGCATAAAAGCCAAGTAAAATGGAAAAGAAGGAGAAATCGGTAAAAATATTCAGTTCATTTAATAAAAAAAATTAAAGATAAATAAATCAACATTTATCTAAGGAAGGTTTCTGTCGGGTCACATTATTCATTATTAGTGTCAACTAACTAAAAATCATGATTTTTTTTAATGACTGTAAAAACTGTCAATTACGACGTTTATATATCTTTATATAACTTCCACTTAATTCCCCATCTATAATATATTGAAAATGAAAAATAACGTATTTGACAAATACTGTGAATAATTTTCAAGCAACGAGTTTCTTAATTTTAATCCTTTTCGATCTAGCTAGAGATTACTGCCGCAAAAATAACTTTTAGCATCAATAAATATACACATTAATAAATAGTATTAAAATATTTACATGCATTAGTTAATTGACATTAGATCCAATATAATATCGCTATAAGCTTTAGAGACATTAACAAAGAGTGCTAATTACCGCTAAAAATACATATGTAGCAGCAATTAAATTATTGTTATTAAGTACTTACTGCTAAATAATTTTTTTTATATAGTGGGTATACTCCGAAATGACACATTTGAACTATAAGTCTATAAAAAAGATATCACAGAGTTCAAAAACATGTTTCACACATACGTATAATTTGTGTCATACTTCAAAATTTGTATTTCTCGATAAAATAAGTCCATGCATTGTCAATATATTTTAGTCATATACTCATTTTCATTTATAGAAGCTGTTATACAGCGAAGAGAATCTTTATTTGCTTCGTGATAAGATACGAAACCATGATTGAAATAAAGATATTTAAAATCATGATTGAAATAAAGATATTTAAATACATATTCTATCGATATCTTATTTAATATGTATAAATTAAATTAATTTCCATTTGTTGTTTTCTACTGGCTAGCTGTTTGATTAATTTTTTTATTATACGTATAATTAGCCAGGCTGGACCCAACATCTTTATTACGGTGTGAGATATATTCACAAGCTTAATTTGTTGAAGTATTAGGTAGATGATATTAAAAAAATATTTATATAATCAAGTCATTCAAGCCAAATTGATGGAAACAATTTATCTACAGTCGGGGCAGACACCAAATTAAATATCTTGATTTATCATCACTATAATAATACGAATTCATTGCTTTTTCATTATTAAATTGCTCATAGCTAATATATTTTCTCATTTTTCAATATCTTGATTAAAGTGAATTTGATCACTATACTAAAAATGATCGTTAGTGATATTTAATTAACGGTAATAGTTTAATTACAATTAAATATATTCTTTTAGCGGTAATTAACAATTTTTTGTAAATATCTCTAAAGCCTATAATGACATTGAATCTAATGACAATTAAGTAATACCATTAAAAACTTTAACACTTTTTATAAATATGTATATTTATTACCACTAAAAATGATTTTTATCGTAATGACCATAGATGATAATTGATACTTTGATTAATTAACACGAAAAAAAGAATTTTGAAAATTTGAGGCAGTACTTGTAAAATAGGACAATATAATGGGTACTTTTTTGTTTTATTTTACGTCTTTATCTCTGACAATAAATAATAATGTCAAAAGTTTATTTTAGATAGAGACCAATCATAAGACAATTGCACCAGCAACTTGTTCAAAATACTTTTATGAAGTAGCTCCCATCTTCTCTATATAATTTTCCCCTCAAGTTTAATTTCTTTTTTGGGGTTTTTCCAACTAGTGGTGAGAGAGCTACATCATATATTTATTGCTACTTAATGGAGGTCCTTTATACTACAACATTATTCATCTTTGGGTGGACCCTTTTACCCTTCCTACCACAAATATATTATAGATAGAGATATTACAAAGAATATTTTTATAAATATGTGTAAAATATGTAGGTTAATCGAGTTGTATTGTCATAGCTTTGGTCCAGGCCACTACATGAGTAGCCTCATGAAACGATCTTTTTTTTTTTTTTTTAAATTGCTTTTTGATGGTATTTAATTATTTATATAGTGTTTAGACATTTTTTTTGGATGAATTTGTTTGTAATTAACTCTGATTAGAATAACTTTTCAAAGCCAATTAACTTAAGTAAAGGTTGAATACAAGATATTTCTCGATAGAGAGCCTAGCAATCGCTCGATGCACGTTACTTTCATTCTTTATTGTAAGTTTTATTAGAGTATTGGTATTGTTATGATTCATAAAAAACGAATGTTACGTTACATTTATATTTTAAGTAGAAAAATGGTTTAAAAACATATTTGTGAAATCAAGGAAAAAGAATAGGAGATTTAACTTATACAAATTAAAAATGTAAAGAATTTTTATTTCAATTGACAAGAATAAGGACTACACTGCACCTATTTAACTTCAAGTAACATATGAAAATAGAGAATATATATTCCAACACTTCCCGTCAATTAATTTACCAAAATAATGATTTACTTATAATACTACTTACTTAAATATCGGATTGAACAAGGAACCTCGAAACTCTTAATTCTTAATCCTGGCTCCGTCTCTGAATTTGTCGGAGGGGCGGGGGGAGAGAATCTGTATTAATTATTTATAGTGTAGATCTCCATTCCCTTGTCCATATAAGTAAGAAAACATGTTATATCATATTATATAAAAGCATGTTTTTACACTATCAAATTATAAACTCTAATTAACTCAAAGGGGAAAAAAGAGGGACCAGCCAACTTATTTGAGGACTAAATGAATAAATAACATCAGTAGCTGTAGGCTGTCCGTGTGACTTATTGACTAGGACGTATATAGTCTATGGTCCGCATATATTAAAATGTGACATTTCATTGCTCCAATTATTATACTCAGAAAATAATAAAATATAAAAGATACAAACTAGTATTTTAAGCTTATATATAAGTTTCAAATTTTAGTTCTTTTAAAGTAGTGAATTCCAAATTAATATTTTATATATTTTAAAACTATAAATATAGAATTTGAATCTTGTGAGAAGCGATATGATTTTATCTTTACGATAAACAAGGAGACTTTTTGTGAGAAGAAAATCATGCACATAATAAATATTACACGTACTATTTACTTTTACTTGTTTTTATAACATATTCGAGTTAATGGTAAGAAAACACTTAATTAATTGTCATTTTTTCAAGAATTTCGTATTTTAACTATCTATTGTTTCCTTTACCTACCTAAATTATTACTCCCTTTGTGTTTAAACAAACCATGATTTGTAGTGGTGGACTTGTGATTAAATGTTCGAGTCCAACAATACTTGTCCAGTATTGACTTGGTACACTCCTTAAGAAACAATAAATAGAAGGGTGATTTTACTATATTACCCTTTGAATATAATAAATACAACGTATTGAAAAATATAATAGGGAAATGACTATAATTAATGCTTAGGGTAAATTAGTAACTAAATGTAAAATTATCCATTGATTTCATAAAGTGGACAAGTATTGTTGGACATCCCAAAATTATACAGTGGATAAGTATTGTTAGACGGAGGGAGTAAGGTGGAATGGTGGACCCCATCTATCGATAATGTTCTTCAAATTGTCAAATTTGGAATTTATTGAAGAACGTGATAATGTTAAATACATAAAATTATGTACTAAAATAAGTTATTTCGGGATAAGTTATCCTGAAATAAATTATTTCATCATGTATATGAGATAATTTATTATCACTACGTATAAATTGTGGGATAAATAATTCAAGAATTATCTAATACCTCTAACTAAACGTAGGATAAAATAATCCTATATTTTAATCTGAGATTATTATTCCTTATACCTCACACCAAACCACTCTTAAATGTCATGATTAGACAAAGATGGAAATTGAAGGTTTTGTTCTCAAGGCACTACAATTACAACTTTTGACTTAATTGAATGGCAGAAAATTTATAAAGGCTTTTGAGGCCATGGTATAAAGATAAAACTAACCCCTGTTTGAAGTTAAGGTTGTAATAATTTGACAAGATGTAACCTCACTAATTAATCAACTTATGAGCATCATTATGTCTATTAATAACTTAATTACTGCACACAATTTATTCTCCTTTTAATCTACATTCTACGCTATGATTCAGTTATGATTATGACTCTAAAGAATCTTGGGTGGTCGACCCGATCCGATTTTCCTGAACTTTCATAAATTAAAATCTTCATCAGAATAACTAGTGTTTAAAAAATAATGACGATGGTGTGTGAGCAAACTTAGATTCGAATAACTAGAGTTTGCTCATTGAATCTTAGACAAATAGAAAGAATTCACTTAGTATTTTTTGTCTTTACCTCTCATTTTATTGAGCACTAATCACATTCCTGAGAGAGAAAAATTAGTTTATTAATTTGAAAAAATATAGATGAGCAAAAATGGGGTGAGTCAAGATAAGTAAATACTAATAATATAAATTCTTACAATATTAAAACCATAGATATCGAACAGGATAGGCAAAAATATTCCCAAAATATTAATGATCTTTTATTTCCTTTGAGAACTAAATCATATTTTTTTAAGAAATGACTTTACATTGAACAAAACGGTAATATTTTGGTGTAATATTGGTGAAATTGAAGATTTTAAATAATTAGATGTCTTTGGTTAAAATGCATATTATTAGATAAAATTATCTTCAGAAGAAAATACACAGATCACAAAAAAAGCAATAGAATATCATATTATAATTGAATATAATTCTAATTTTATATATACTTTAATTTCTTCACAAATAACAGTAACATAAACTCAATAATACTATAATTTTAGGATTTTCTTTAAAAATAAAAACTCGTCGTAGGGATACAATTTTTCCTTATCAAAAAAGAAAAGTATCGTTTTATAGATATGTCTATTGTCGTACTAGATTAGATTTTAAGCCAAACATATTCTATCTTAAAAAATTTGTAATATTTGGAACTCTACCTTATATAGGATTTTGAATATATTTTAGTTCCTTTAAATTTTGGGTTTTGAAAAAGACAAGGCACAATTGAAACAAATTTCAAGTTGCCATCAAAGGAGTACATAAGAGTAGTTAAAAGAAATGTCATTTTATCTAAAAATGAAATTATAAATAATTGCAAAGTTGTAAATTCATTATCCTAGCTAAAATTAAGTATCTAGATAGAAATAATGGAGTTGTAGAGAAATTCTTTTTACAAAGAAAAGATATACAGTTGAGTAATTTCAGCTCAAAATCCTAAAAACTTGAGCGGGTTAAATAAAATTTGAATTAGTTTTGCCACCCCTAAGTTTAGGTGTCCTTGATGAGCGCTTAATTGTATTTTCATCAATTAAATTTCACGTTTAGAAATAATTAAATGCTTAAAAAATTCGTAGATAAGTTTATCTGTTACAAAAATAGAACTTAAATAGTGATATCTAAAGGAGGCCTTAGTTATAATTTTAAAACTAATTATAGCTTGCCGCCTTCGTCAAAAAAGCAAAATATGACAAGTTACTAGATTATGTTTATTTTTAATAGTCACAGACTCACATATGATAATGATGGCAAGTAATTTAATCTGATAGTATAAAAAATTAATAACTCATCACGAAGAAAATTAAGAATTCCGAAAAGAAAAAAAGAAGAAGTTCAAATGGGTCGAAAAGAAAAAGGGTAAGTTACATAAATCATATAGTGTAAAGATGAAATATTATATATCCCTACTTTTTTTCTAATTACAATAATTCCTTAAAATTAACTCAATCCGGATGAAAGCGCGGATACATTAATATAAGCACGGATATATTAATACATTAATACGGATACATTATTAAAATAAAAATTAACTCAATCCGGATACATTAATGAAAGCGCGGATACATTAATACAAGCACAGATAGATTAATACAAATATATTATTAAAATGAAAATTAACCCAATCCGGGTACATTAATGAAAGAGCGGATACATTAATACAGATACATTATTAAAATAAGAGATTTTAGTTATTTTTAAAAGATATAGGGACAAATGGAAAGTAATATACTTTAAGGTGTGTACTTAAGTAATTTTTCCAAAGAATAATACGGGTTGGGTTGAGTTGGGTTAACTAGTTGAGTTGAGCACCACCAGCCAGGCCCAGGCCTTATATTTTGTCATTTTGTTAGACCAAGTTCGATTTAATATTAGGCCCATTAGGAAAAGTTTTCCAAAACTGAATTAATGTTAGGCCCATTACAATCATCGTTATTAAGGAAAAACTACACAATATGACAAACATCAATATATATTTATGACAAATGGCTACATTTTTTTATTTTTTTTATGTTTGATGGATATAAATGCACAATTAATAGAAAAGCTAGTGATATACAAATAATTTTTTTTTTATATATATTAATATAAATAAATATTAAATAGGATGCTTACTATTATGAGATTATATAACAATTAATTAGTCAGCATCGTTTTCACCTTTCTTTACAAGGCTGTAATCAATGTTTTCTCTTTCATCAAACTTACCATTATCAACATTTTCTCTTTTTTCAAATTTCCTACATCAACATTTTTTGATTCATTCCTCAAATTCCTTCCGATTCATTATCATTTTGCACGATTCTAGGAGAAAATTTGGTAGGGTGTATCAATCAAGTATCACATAATTGTAGCTTTTCCTTGATTCTATGAAGATTATATGTGTATACATATATATTTTCATAGGATTTTGATTGAAGATTTTGTTTCTCCATTACAATGGCTGAAAGTGGTTCTCCGAGGAGGGTTACAAGAGGTATACATTTATTTGACAAATTGGTGAAAGAAACACTTTCTTTTGATTTGTGTATTACTCAACACACAAGAGCAAATCAAAATTTCAGGATCTATTGTTGCGATGGAGATAGAAAGAACAACAAAGAAGGTTAATGACCTTATACCTTTGAAGTTGTGTGAAGAAACCGAACATGCAAAATCAGTAAAGAGGAAAGAAGGTTCAAAACCTTTAAAAATGAAAACCAATCTAGAAAAAAAAGAGTCAACAATATGATTCAGATGGTAGTGGAAAAAGAGTAGTCCAACAAGAACCGGAGGAAAACAAGATTGAAGTTTGTGTTCAATGTCATTTATATTTATATATATATTTATACTTTCATTATGTGAAATTGTCATTATGTATTTTCATCTTGTATTGAAATAGTTTAACAAGTTGAATTCGTATGTATATAGTTGTAAAAAAATCTGTTGAGGGGTTGTAGGATTGTCAATTTTGTATATAGTAGAATACTTGTATACATAGATAGTTCGACACACATGTATACTTGTATTGTTATACTTTCATCAATACTTTACATTTCTATGTTAGTCAAACATTGCATTCATAATGATAATTTGTATAGTAGAATACATATAATTTTGGATACTTCTATTGTACTAATGTGAACAATACAAGAAATTGAAATACAAATAGAGACAGTTATACTTGTCATTTCCTTTTATGTATTGTCATCTTGTATTGAAATAGTTAAATAAGTTGAATTCGTATGTATATAGTTGTAAAAAGATGAGTACTGCAAGAATACAAGCAAAAAGAGATCGTGTGGTTGTGAGAGTGACAATTTTATATATAGTAGAATACTAATATACATAGATAGTTGGATACACATGTATATTTGTATTGTTATGCTTTTATCAATATTTACATTTCTATGTTAGTCAATCATTCCATTCATATGAATATTTGTAGAGCAGAATACATATAATTATGGATACTTCTATTATAGTAATGTGAACAATACAAGACATTGAAATACAACTAGATACAATTATACTTGTCAAACTTTTGTACGAAACAATACATATATAATTGGATAATTACATATACAATTGGATATTTCTAGTGAATTAGATTTCATTGTCAATTGATCATTAGTTTCACTTTGCCATATTAATGGGATGTACATGATATATTAATACTTCACGTACATTTGATCATTTGTATTTCAATCTATGTTGGTACATTATTGCATTCATATGAATATTAATAGGATTGAATACATACATACTTATATACTTTTTAGTGTATTAATGTGAACAGAAGAAAAAAGTTGAGATTTATTCAAATCTTATATAATAAACAATTCATATATACTTGGATATTTACATGGATATTTATAGTGCATTAATCATTGTCACTAAAACGAACCCTTTTAAAAACTAAAAAAAATCAAAGCAAATGCACTTTTCATGTGAATATCAATAGAATTGAATACATATATACTTATAATAAAGGAATCAAAGCAAATGCACTGTTAATAGGTCATTATGTCGTGTTAATTGATTGATGGAAAATTGAGAGTTTAAAGGGCTTAATTGAAGGTATGTCAGCTATAATAAGAAATTTACAATATTTAGTGCTTTATAATTATAAATGTATTTAACAAAAAAAAAATTAACAGGCATAGAATATGGCTAGATTAGGTTAGAAAGTATAGCCATTTTATGTAAATCTCACACTTATGACTATTCCAATTTAATAACCCTAAAACTATAGCCATTTTTGTAAGTTGCTCTATTATTAATCACTATTATCAATAACTATCATCTCAATCATTATAACTACATTCTTTGTCACCATTATAACCGTCATCACCATCACCATCGCCACCTCCACTATCAATATCAGCCATTACCATTGATGCGGCGAATTTCTACTACTAATCATCTCCACCATTACAGCTAGCATCATCGTCAACTACCATCAACACATCATCAACACTACAAATTTTTTAGTCATCACCATCAACATCGCTAATTTAGTAACATCAACCAACTTCACCCTCACAATCACCACTACTAATATCAATCGTCATTATCATACTAATCACTTAATACCAATTATTTCAACCATCACAACTGTCACTACCACCATTGCTAATCAATATTACCAATTGTTATCACAATCACCTTTACAAACCATCTTCATCATCACTAGCGAACATAAATGTTCATGATTTACTTTCTTAAATTTATATTCTTCGAATATATAATTACTTTTTCATTTAAATGGTATATTATTGTGTGTACAAATAAATTATGCATATTCATATGTTGAAAAACGTATAGTTTTAATCATTTAGCGTTAAGATTTACAGATAATATCTTAATTATTCAGATGTGCATTATTTTGAAATTCTAATCTTAATGAGAATAAATGAGGTCTTATTTTCTCCGGACCTTTATACTTATTGTACTTGTTTTTTTGCACACCTAATATCAATTTAATACTATTTTTATTACATTAATCTATCTTCACATTATTAAAGTAATAATAAAGGTAGAACACATAATTTAGTCAATTAACAATTTTTTAATAGGTATGCAGTTACATAAAAAGATTACCATGTTTAACTTGAAAATTATGGGATACTACAAAAAAAAAAGATATACTATTACACTCTGTTTGGATTATTGTTACCCATTATATTGTATTGTATTGTATTGTTACCACACATACAATGTTTGTTTTGATTGTTACTTAAAATATATTGTACTGTATTATTAAATTTCGTTGCTACGTAACAATGAAAACCTCTATTTTATGGATCAACCGATTTGATGTGTTCCCATTGTTACTTAATTTCTTTTTCCAATTATATCTTTACTTAATATTTCATAATACTATTTTACTCTTTACTCTATATTATTTAATTCTAGTCAAACCTCCTACCCAGCAACTACTACGCTGCTTTGTTCCTTCTAGGTTTGGTTTGTTTCCTTCCTCTTTCTTCTTCTTTTTTTAAGCATACAAAGCAGTTCTTTTCATCATTTTTCAAATTTTCTTAATTATTGCGGTACGTAATAATTTTTAGAATTGAATATATAAAATTTGAATTTTATTAACTTTTAATTAAATCAATCTAGATACAAACGTGATAATAATGTTTGATAATATAATTATAATTGATGATATAATTTTATGTTATTTTCATATGACATAAAAAAATGTATGATAGTACTATTGTTCTTTAATTAGTAATTATTGATAAATTTAGTATTTAGAATAATTAAGGATATTTTAGTAAATTTATAAATTACAATACAATACGATACAGTCAAACCAAATAATAAAAATGTTATTAAACAGTAACAAACAATACAGTCTAGCCAAACATTGTATCTACCATACAGTACAATACAATATAGTACAAATGGATAACAATGATCCAAACAGAGTGTAATGATGCAAATCATATGATTATAATATTAATAAAATTTTTATTAGATAAGTCAACATGCAGTTAATTTTTTGGCTATAAATTATTCTTTTTGTTCATTTTTCTTTGTCTACTTTGAACTTACACGATCCTTCAAAAGTAATGACTAATATAAATCCTTTTTTTTTATTATCAAATTTCATATTAATTGATGTGTATAGTCTTAGGTCTTGGAAAATGGATTGGTGAATAAGTAATTAACGTTGAAAGTAAAACATGAAAAAAAAATGTATAATTTTATCGATTGACGTGAGATATACGTGCAAAACACGTATGATAATTGACTCTGAGATTTGATTTTGTAGTCTATGCAAATGTTATATTAGTTATTATGACATTTTTCGCATAATATCGATAAAAAAAAATAACATAGAAGATCTGCTTATTGTAAAGCATGAGAGATATATGAATGACAATAAGGAGATGTGAGAGGTCAAATATAATGAATATGAGGAAAAGTAGATGTAGACCAAAGAAGTATTTGAGAGAGGTAATTAGATAGGACATGATGTAACTTCAAGTTACCCAGAATATTGTTGGGTTTTAAAATGTGTGGATGGAAAATGAAGAGTTGTGACTTTATTGACAAGTTGCGACTTTTATGAAGAGTTGTGACTTTTATGAAAAGTTGTGACTTTTATGAAAAGTTGTGACTTTTATGAAAGGTTGTGACCTTTCCGAAGAGTTGTAGTTTTTCAAAGGGCTGTGACTATTCCATGTGAAATTTGATTGTGTCTAACTGTTGTAGACTAAAAACTTTTGTAGTTTCTACTTTAGATAAATTAGACTGTGCAATTGGTTTGAAAACTTTACCTAATAAGTTAGTGTTGTACTTTTGATTTTCTACTCCGATTGAATTTGAAACTTATTTGAAGTGATAAAAACTTCATCCACATTCAAAATTCATTCTGTTGACGATTTGAAAAATATAAACCTTCATTGTTAAATATAAATAAATTGTACAAAAGTTTTGTCTTTATTGTTAGTATTCTAAATACTAAGTTGTATGCCTAATTGTGATAGCAAAAAAGATCAGTGACTTAAAGTTTGTGATTTTGTGCCTCAATAGGTGCCCCTATGAAATGAATTTTGATATTGTGTAAA
Source organism: Solanum appendiculatum (assembly GCA_018342035.1). NCBI lineage: Eukaryota > Viridiplantae > Streptophyta > Magnoliopsida > Solanales > Solanaceae > Solanum > Solanum appendiculatum. The sequence goes on along the minus strand of JAGDQO010000150.1, from coordinate 6,720 downwards.
GATTGTCAAAGGGATTTGAAACACTATAATTCTTTTGTAGAATAATATTTCCAAAAGAGGTTTCATGCTGCCAATGACATTTTGATAGTATGGGGAAAAATATTTTTGAGATCATATTTAAAATGTGGGGGTTCTTTGCTTATGATAAAAAATAAAATTAGACTTAGTGTTTGATTTAAATTTGGAGCACAAGATATGAGAATCAATGACATTTGTGTATTATGTTTGACCCACAAAATTCTTAGAGTATATTTGAATTGTGGTCGTTGAGTTTCTCTTTTACTAGTATATGGTATGACTACTATGAAATTACCAAATTATATATATGCTTGTTCAAAATAGTAGTGTTCTTTTATGAAAGAGTGTCACTTAAAATGTTGTGATTTTTCCATGAAAAGATTTGTCTATTAAAATACAACTATTTGTATAGACATAAATATTTGTGAAAAGGTATATGTCATGGTTGTGTTGTAAAAGAAGCATTTGGTTCATATGCTCTTGTTGGACCCGATGAGACTATGTTCATGGGTAAAATCTATAACGACCAAATTGAATGTTATGGAAAGGTACTTTTGAAAAGGACATTTGGTAAGGTGCTGACTCTAAACAATGTACAAAATATTTGTGAAAAAAAGTTACATCACGGAGGGTCTTTTCAAACTCAATATTTCTGGTTGATCTTACTTGCTTGAGTCAAACTATTTGTGACATGATCACTTGGGACATGTCAATTACAAAACCTTGTAAAGGAAAACTGATCAACTTAGAAATTTTGTCTAACTTTGAGTGCAATAAATAAAAATGTCAAATTTGTGTTGAATCTAAGTATGCTAAGCATTCTTATAAATCTGTTGAAAGGAATTCTAATCCCTTAGAGTTGATTTACACTGACATTTGTGATATGAAGTCAACACCATTTCGTGGTGGGAAAAAGTATCTCATAACTTTTATTGACAATTGCATTAGATATGGTTATGTCTATTTGTTGAATGGTAAGGATGAATCAATAGAAACGTCTAGGCAATATAAACTTGAAGTTGAAAATCAGTTGGGAAAAAGATAAGAAGTGATAGGGATGGAGAATATAAATCTCTTTTGCAAAAATATGTTTGGAAAGTGAAATTATCCATCAAACTACTGCCCTATTCACCTCAATCTATTGGAATTGCAGAATGAAAAGAAAAACCAAACTTTGAAGGAAATGATGGATGCATTACTTATAAGTTCAGGTTTACCACAAAACTTGTGTGGAGAAGCTATCCTTACAGCAAAAAGGAACAACAAAAGTTTTGTCTGTTCAGAAAGAAAGCAACAAAAAGTTTTGATTGTTCAGGACACAATCTATTCCATATGAGAAATGGAAAGGAAGGAAATCCAACTTGAAATATTTCAAAGTGTGGGGGTGTCTAGCATAAGTCCAAGTTCCTATCCCTAAAAGGATCATATTAGGACCTAAGAGAGTGGATTGTAAAATTAGACTTGAGTAGTCTAGTGAAGGGTCTCAAAGACCTTGGAAAGAACCAAAGGAGAATGTATTTAATAAAGAGAGTCAGAGGCGTAGTAAATGTCAAAGAAGATCTACTTCATTCGGATATGATTTTGTAACATTTCCTATGTCTTCTGTGGAATCATCCTTTTGGAAAGATGGTGTCAATAATGAGATTGATTCAATCTTGAGAAATCATATTGGAAGTTGATTGATCTTCCTTCGTGAAATAAACCTTTGGGTTCAGAGTGAATCTTTAGAAGGAAAATGAAAGTCGATGGGACTATTGACAAATATAAGGTTAGACTTGTAGTCAAAGTATACAGACAAAATGAAGGTCTCGATTACTTTGATACATACTCTCCAGTAACAAGGATAACATCTATTAGGGTGTTAATAGCACTAGCGGTCGTGCATGATCTTGAAATCCATCAAATGGATGTTAAGACAACCTTCTTAAATGGAGAGTTGGAGGAGGAAATTTACATGGAACAACTCGAGGGTTTTGCAGTTCCTTGTAAAGGAAAGAAAGTGTGCGAACTTGTTAAGTCACTTTATGGACTAAAACAAGCACCAAAACAATGACATATGAAGTTTAACAAAATTATGTTGGCAAATGGATTTAAGAATGATGGAAGTGATAAATGTGTTTACATTAAAGACACTCCAAATCACAAGGTCATTGTTTGCTTGTATGATGATGACGTGTTTATCATCAGTACAGATACTTATGACATAAATGCTACTAAACATATGCTAGAAAGAAACTTTGATATGAAAGTTCTTGGGGTTGGTAATGTGATCTTAGATATAAAAATCCTTAGAACTCCGCAATGTTTAGCATTATCAAAGTTTCATTACATTGAAAAGGTACTTGAGAAGTTCAAATATTTGAATTTCAATATTGTCAAGACATCAGTAAATGTGAGCTTTGTACTTCAAAAGAATGAAAGTGAAAGTGACTCACAATTGGATTATGATAGAGTATTGGGATGTATAATGTATATCAGAAGGTGTACATGATCAGATATAGCATGTGCTATTAGTAAACTGAGTCAGTTCACGAGCAATCCCAATCAAACTCATTGGATGGAAATGAGAAGAGTTTTGAGGTTTTTGAAACATACTTAAAACTATGCCTTGCATTATAACAAATATCCAGCAGTATTGAAAGGATATAGTGATGCAAATTGGATCACCGGGTCAAATGAAGTAAAATCCACGAGTGGATATGTATTTACTCTTGGTGGAGGAGCAGTCTCTTGAAAATCTTCCAAGCAGACATGTATCGCTCGCTCTACAATGATCTTTGAGCTTGTGAATCAGTTGAATGGCTCTGGAATTTCTTGAAAGAAATACTTTTTTGGCTTAAACTTTTGGCATCAGTATGCATACACTTTGATAGTCAAGATGCAATAGGTAGGGCATGGAGCATGATGTATAACGGAAAATCTCGTCATATACAACGGAGACATAATACCGTTAGAAAACTGCTCTCTAGTGGAATTATTACAATTGACTATGTAAAGTCAAGAGATAATGTGTGAGCTCTACTAACAAAATGCCTAGTTGGAGAGACAGTTGAAAGATCATCTAAGGGAATGGATTTACAGCTTAGGACAAGTCATCATGGCGGTAACTCTACCTAGTAGACTGGAGATCCCAAGAGCTAGGTTCAAGGAGAAAACAAAGTTGTGACTGACGGTTCAGCATTGTAAACTAACTCAATCCATTCTCATGATGAAGACAATGCTCAGGAACAAGGATAAAACATTAAGGCTTGTTCACGAGTTAATAAAGCTTAAAGTTTTTAATGATTTGCTAAGTTTGGCAGATTTGACCAAATAGTGTATCTACGCGATAACACATGTTAGAAATCACCTATATAAGTGTGAAGTGGAAGCCGCTTCAAAGAGAATCATTGTCAAAAGCCTATTCTCTATACACTCATGAAACCAGGAGGTGTTCATGGTTGAAACGAACACAACCGTAAGAACCATAAACGGTAAAGGGTTGATTGTGTGACATATGGTTGTCTAGGTATACACCAAAGCTCCACGGTTTCAAGGATATCGCATCTACCGATTGACCGAGTATATCCGACATATGTTCACTACGGAAAGTTCAAAGGGAAACCTAATTATCCAGATGCAATCAATTCTTGCTTGTAAAGTATACACACTTGTCTGTTTCTTTGTCTTAGAGTCATTCCCCATTCATGCGAGGGATTGTTGGGTTTTAAAAGGTGTGAATGGAAAATGAAGAGTTGTGACTTTAATGAAAAGTTGCGACTTTTATGAAGAGTTGTGACTTTTATGAAAAGTTGTGACTTTTATGAAAAGTTGTGACCTTTCCAAAGAGTTGTAGCTTTTCAAAGGGTTGTGACCTTTCCAATAAGGCACAATAAACATATGTTCACACTACCCTTGGTTGTCTATAAATAGAGGATTTCCTCTCATTTTTCAACAATGAAATAGTGAATTTCTAGACTTCTTCTTCTACTACTAAATCTAGTATTCTAAGTGTACTTTACTGCCGTTGAGTGGTTCGCTGACACCGTGGTTATGGGTACCAATTAGGGGTGGGCATTTGGTTCTTCGGTTCGGTTTTCTTAAATTTTGATTCGGTGTTTCGGTGTTCGATTTTGAAAAAGTGTGCACCAAATACCAAACCAAAATATTTCGGTTCGGTTCGGTTTTTTAAACTTCGGTTCGGTTTAATTCGGTGTTTTTAAAACGGTTTTTCGGTGCAAGCAAATAAAAAATAAAATGAAAATTAAATTATCAATACGTTTAACCAAAGATAAAAGTTGAAAACTCGAAATAATCAATTAACATATTAATAGTTAAAGTTTCCAACAAAGAACTAAAGAAGTTTTTTTCTCTTTCCAATTTTTTGTTTCAACAAACACTCTTTGTAATAGTAGCCAACAATTTAAACCAAGAATTCAACACTTGAAACTTAAAAGTTAAAACAATACAAAGTTAAAAATGCCTTAATATTCAACTTCATTCAAATAAAAAACAATAGGAGTCACAACTCACAAACACAAGTTACCAACTATATAATTAATAAATTTAAAATATTATTTTAAATTTAGTTAATAAAATTTTGGTTTTTCGGTGCACCGAATTTTTCTTACCCTTACACCGAATACCGAACCGAAAAACCGACACCAAAAAACCAAATTAGTTTGGTTCGATTCGGTTTTTCGGTTTTCGGTATTTATGCCCACCCCTAGTACCAATACACCGGTGAGTAAGATCGTTCTACTCTGGGAGGATATATTCCATTAACCTCGAGTATTTAAGGGGAATAATTTCCTTAAGGGGACACTGTGCATTTAGTGGGCTCGATTTTCTTCTTTGAAAAAAATATTTTGTATATTGGTTCTAATCTGTTTCTAGTTATATTTTCTCTACTCGTTTTAATTTTCTAGTTTTGAAAATACTCTTTAAATTTTGTTGTTTCTTACCAAGTTCTTTAAAGTTTTTGTTCTAAGTATCTTAGGAATACATGATGAACAACAAATATGACATTAGATAAGCGGGTGTGGAGCTCCTAGATTAGATTAGAAGATTAGTAGATAGTTGAGCTTTGACTAATTTTTTTGTAGGTTTAGGCTTAGTGGGGTCTAGAAGCACCATGTATGTCATAGTATTAACCTTATACATGAATTTTCTCATTTTTTTAGCGTCCAATTGCTATTTTTTAATAACATATTCTTTTCTTATAAATAGTACTCCCTCCGTCCCATTTTATGTGGCACTATTTCATTTTTAGTCCGTCCCAAAAAGAATGTCACCTTACTATAATTAGAAACAATTTAACTTTAAAATACCCCTTTTACCCTAAATGAAATGATTTTCAACCACACAAATATCTAAGGATTGTTTTAGACCACAAATTTCAAAAGTCTTTCTTTTTTCTGAAACACCGTGCCAAGTTAAATGGTGCTACATAAAATGGGACGGAGAGAGTACTAATTAATTGACATGCCATCACGTGTAATAACACATGTATACTAAAATTAAAAAAACACATATTTTTCATTTAAATAAATATATTATTGCATCTTTTATAATCTATTCTTTATTATTTTTATGTGTAATTTTTTATATCATCGTGACAAATACATGTTTCGCACATACTCTAAACTAGTATATTAATATATATTGTTGTTGCTATGTTATTTCACTGTGTATTTGAACATCAAAATATATGTTTGAATATAATTTTTTAAACAATTTGAAAAACATCAAAATTTGTTTTCACTCCAAACTATTCACAAAAATCAAAACAACTAAAATTTGTATACATAGTCAAATTCAAATCCAATTTTCAAATATCATTTTTCATAATTTTCAAATATCATTTTTCATATCCAAAACAAAAATCACTTTTCTTTTTAACTATCGATCGATACACACTTCTTTTAATTTATTTAATGATTTTACTATTTATATTTCAACCAAATTTAGATCCTCCCCATATTCTCTATTTTCTACTTCAAAATTTACAAAAGATTTCTGAAAGTTAACAAACTTCACTAGTTTACAGCAATCGCAATGGATTCTTCCGTCGTGGAGGGCGGCGCGTCGCTCCGTTCGCCGGGTACCGACGCTACAAATCGCCGTGTTTCTTATTTCTTCGACTCTTCCATCGGCAAATATTATTACGGCCAGGGTCATCTAATGAAGCCTCACCGTATTCGTGTTGCCCACAATCTTATTTTGAACTATAACCTTCACCGTAAAATGGAGGTAATTAAACCGTTTCCGGCGAGTAAGGAGGAAATTGGGCGGTTCCACTCGTCGGACTATGTCGAGTTTCTCTCTTCAGTTTCTCCGGAGATTCTTAATGATAAGTACTATTCCTACCAGCGTAGACGGTTCAATGTCGGTTCGGACTCGGACAGCTTTCACTGCCCTCTTTTTTATGGGCTTTTTGATTTTTGTCAAACTTCAGCTGGTGGTTCCATTGGCCCCGCCGCTAAGCTTAATCGGAAAGAAGCTGATATAGCTATCAATTGGGCTGGTGGTTTGCATCATGCAAAGAAAAGTGAAGCTTCTGGATTTTTCTATGTGAATGATATTGTTCTTGGAATTCTAGAACTTCTCAAGGTCCACAAGGTAAATACTAAATACTCTGTTTTTTTAAATCATGTTAGCTCTGTTTTTCTCTGTTTCGCTTAAGCTGTTTGTGTGTTATTGAGAATTGTTGCTTACTTGATC
>JAGDQO010000149.1:0-60431 GCA_018342035.1 Solanum appendiculatum | reverse complement strand
AAACATGAGTACTTAGCGGGGGCCAAGACAAACTACCGGGCTCACCCTCATAGTCAAAACATAACTAGAAAGGAAAAGTTTTATACATAGCAAAAGATCATGAGCAACGTCCCCAAAATGGAGGACTCACCAATAACCACTATAGAAAATCGTACTAGCCACGCGGAGGAGGATGGTCAAGCGGTGCTCCGGTCCCTACATGGAGACATCATGTAGGCATAGAGTATGCGTTAGTACATTTGAATGTACTAAGTATATGGGATGCAATGCAATGCTACATTAGATGGACATCAGAGGAAAAATGCATAATCATACCCGATAAATAGCATATTAATGAAATGATATGTTTAATGATGCTTACATAAAAATCATATTTAGTGGGACGTAGTACATGTGTGGCGAGTGACCATCAATATAGTATTTCCAAGGCCTACCACCCCCTTGGAGAGGCGAAAGAGGTACAAAACCCTCAATATGGTTACACGGGCCTACCACCCCCGAGCTAGGGACCAAGGTACAAACCCCTCGATATGGTTATACGGGCCTACTACCCCCCGTACTAGGCAACCAAGGTACCAACCCCTCGATACGGTTATACGGGCCTACTACCCCCCGTACTAGGCAACCAAGGTACCAACCCCTCGATACGGTTATACGGGCCTACTACCCCCCGTACTAGGCTTGGTCGACTCACAACACTTATATAGAGAAAATCATATACATGTGTCCATTTCATCATCATTTCAGTAATTACATAACCATCCGACTCATAGGACGTACCTTGGACCTTCCCTTTCCTAAGAATTCTATAAATGGGCATTTTATCAAACACAAGGTGGGCAATTGTTCATGTAAATGAAATCATGTATTTCAAGAATACTAAGTCCAACCAATTCCAAAATCCATATAAATCAGCCCACCAACAACATACATATATATATCAACCTTCATAATTTGATCATGGAAGCATGTAAACCATAAACATCACATAATAATTCCATTTCATGATAATATGCAAAATGGACCATAATAGGGTGTGTAGTAGTAATTCCATAATTCAAGAGTTCATAAATAATCATAAGGACCCATAAACTTGAAGTAGAAATAGAGGATAAATGGTTGGACTTGTGGAAAGGAAGGTTTCCACAATCAAACCCACATACCTCAACTTTGGAGAATCCTTGATGAAGATTGGAATGGTGAATCGAAGCTTGAGATTGAGTCTTGAATCCGGAATTAGAGCTTGAGATGTTTGAATTTGGTTGAAGATCTTGGTGGAATTTTTGGAGAGGGCTTAGAGAGTGCTTTTGGAGTTAAGAAAAATGACTAAGTATGGGACATATCCCCTTTTTATAAAAAACGTCTCCAACCCGCCTAAAAAAGAAAGCTCACTGGAAATTGCAAATCTGCACAGACAGGTTTTACGAAAATGGTCATAACTCCCTCATCCTAACTCGGACTAAGGTGAAACCAAGTGCGTTGGAAAGCTAACTCAAAGAGCTTTAATTTGATAGGTTGAAGCCCTTCCAGTTCCTTGTGTGCTAAGAGATATGCCCCTTTAAAGTTGACCCTCCAAATCGCAATTTTTGCGATTTTCGAATTTTGATACGGTTGCTCTAAAATTCGGGTTAGACCCATTTCCCACTCAATTTGACCCCACAAATAAGAATATGAAGTCGAATTTCGAAATCATGCACGGATTTTGAGATATATGGAAATTACAATTATAGGTGTTTCCGAAGCACATTTTCGGGCATTTTTGGGGTCGTTTCAGTCTGGAAGGCATCTACGAAACCCATCTACGGCCCGTCAACCGAACTGCGAACCGTCCTGCTATTCCGTAGATCAAGGTTCAGAAACTCAAAATTCATAAAGTTGACAGGGCCATCGACGGTTCCCATCTACGGCCTTTCACTCCACCTACGGTCCGTAGATGGTCTCCGTCTACTAGCACCAGAAAAATTTTAAAACTGCATTTTTCTTTCTTTTCAAAAAAACTGGGGTGTTACAGTTGCAGAGCTCAGAAAACCCTTTCTCAGGATTAATAATGAGTCCTGGGATAAGTTATCCCTACCTTTGGGTGGAATAGTAATACTGGGATAGCTTATCCCGGGATAAAATAACAAAATTATTCCTTTAAACTCTTTTTATACATCACTTTTCATATTCATGTATATTCACATTATTTTAAATACCATGTATATAACATTCACAATCTCCTCTACTCCTTGTTTCTATGATAATTCTACATATTTTTTCATTAAAAAAATACACTATATAAATATATTTTTTACTTATGAATTTATTTGACTAATTTTTATGTTTATTTATATATTTATTTTTCTATTACTGAATTAAGTATTTTTAATTATATATTCTTTTAGCTGCTTGAAAATTTGTATTTATATATCAATTAAAATAAGAGAGAAAATGAAATGTTGTAGTACTGAATACATGAAATAACTAATCTCATCATTACATGTATTCAAACCAAACGACCCCTTAGTGTATTTTATTGTGATTGTGGGTCTGAGGACTTGGACTAGTTAGATTTTCAGATTAGTACGACTACACTGTGAAGGGTGTTTACCCTATTGGTTGTGAAATATGAAGTATTGTGGCTTGTTTGACTATGATTGGTGCGCATCCATGTGCATGACACTTGTATTTGAATATGAGTTGAGATAGAGGTGAGGGAATGCAAATTTCAGCTTTTAAAAACTAAATGCCTCAGTTTTATTTGATTTGGCTCCAAAGGAGCGCATCTTTGATTCATTGAGGAAGGTTTGACTTTTATGAAAAATCATACCATTTTCTTTGAGATTGCTCTGAAGAGATTTATATCGATTTTATCATTTTAACACGAGAATTGAGCTTTTAAATAGACTTTTTCCTGTGTCACGGGTTTATGGTGTTTAAACGTATAAACTATACTTTCTTACGGTCCATGGAGATACTTTGTGGACCCTTTCTCCGCTTAATTGCTGATTTGAACTCGAGATATCATATCGAATGGTTCAAGGAGTTATTTTGGGATTATTTTTATATTGATGAGTCTGATGGAGCATTTCAGGCGCTCCGAGGGACTATTTCAAGTTATATTTCTTGCATTGCATTCGTTGAAGAATCATTTCAGACGGTCCAAGGGATTTTTTCATATTTTTACTTTTAGACACTGGTCACATGTGCATTGCATCATCATGCATTATATAATTGTCTATGATTGGCTTGTGTTGGGTGGTGTTTATTATTATTATTATTATCTTTGCTATCAATTTTATGAGCATGTTTTTCATCAACTCTTGTATTTACTATTAGTACTATCGTGCGTCTTTTACTTATATAGTTCCTATCTGAGCTTGGTCAGTCCATGATGCCTACTGAGTACCTCGTATTTTGGTACTCATACTACACTTCTGCATGTTTCTCTGATGCATCACATAGAACGAGCCACCCCCAAAGATTATAGATCTCCCGAGGCCGTCATTATTGGATCATGGTGAGCTCTTGGCATTCGAAGACCTACTACTTTTCCTCTTTTGTACTATCTATGTATTTTATATTTTTGTTACGATCCAAAAATGGACGTGATGACACTTGTATATTCTCACGAAGACAAGTCAGCCTCAACCCAACGAAACGAAAGAAATGCGGAAAGATAATTCAAGAACAAGATTAAAGCGAAAAATTTATTCATTCTATTAACATCCCAAAACCTGGTTGTCACGTGTACAAGCCACTAAAGCATAAGTGCAGAAATTAAAGATAATTAAAAGTCTCAATGTCTTTGTTTCTCAAATAGAACAAACCATAACAAAAAGGAAAAGAAGGTCCGCTGAGATGACAAGCAGCTACCTCTCAAATCCTTCGACAAGCCTCGGAATCATAAGAAGGAGAGGAAGATCACACGGGTTCGGGCTCGGAACCTACACAAGTGTAGAAGCAAGGATTTAGTACCAACCCACACAGCACTCAGCAAGCAATCTAATAACAAAACAAAACTAGAAGAAATCGAGTACTCCTTTCATCCCAACCGAACCTTCTCAAACAACAACCTGCATAGAAATCAGTCCAACCTAACCGTTCTACGATACACAGCGCACAAGGCTTAATCACACAGTACAATAGTTACTATTTCAATAACCAACATACATCAAGTATGCCATTTCGCAAGTAACAAGTAGATCAATCACAAGAATCAAAAAGGCATTCAATTACATTAATGAAATTCTTGCCGGAACCATTTCCTATCGGCTTTCTATCACATCACTAGTCCGAATCATTTTCCTTCGGCTTTATATCAAATTACTAGCCGGAACCATTTCCCTTTGAATTTATATCAAATCACTAGCCAGAACCATTTTCCTTCGGCTTTATATCAAATCACTAGCCGGAACCATTTCCCTTCGGCTTTATATCAAATCACTAGCCAGAACCATTTCCCTTTGGCTTTATATCACATGTCTCATCACGGTGTACAACAATCAATGCAAAAAAGTAATTTCACACCATAAAGAAGAGACAAAATTCAAGCAATTCAAGTCCACATTCATGCCATCAAATATTTCATCAATCAATCAAATAAGGCCATAATAAGGCAATTCACAAAGCATTTATGATCAACAAGTTGCCTTTTCTTTAATCCTCTTTCTATTCATTAAGATTAAACCAGTGGAACAAATAAGCCCAACACCTCTTTTTCATTACTCCCCAACACACATAATGAAGAGAAAATACACAAATTCAACTAGATTTACAAGGTTTAGGAAATCACTTTCCTTAATGCAAACAATTAATTAATTTGAAACTTGAATTTTCCCCTTCCGAATGCTATCCAAAATGCCTCACAATCTATTTCAATCAAGCAACTATAATAAGACCCCGAAAATAAGAACTTTCAATTCATACACTTGAAAAATGGGTCATTCAACTCAAGAGTCCAATTCCGAAATTGAAGTTTAAATCTGAAAATCTTTACTTGAAAATATTACCCAAGACATTAGGAACTCATTTGTGAAAATCATTTTGAAATAGGGATAAAAATCAGTTCCCAATCACCATTTTAGTTTAGAACTCAAGTTCATGAAAAATCTTACCATTCCAATCAAAATCTCAATTTTTTATGTTAAAATCCATTAATAATCAAAGGAAAATGAAGTTTTAGGGTCACAAAAGCCTACTCAAAAGATTTAGCACAAGAAATCTCTTCAAAAATTGTCTCCAAGGGTTTACCAAGCTCAAAAATGGAAAATGGGCTTAAACCCCAAAAACGGTAGGTCAAACCCCCCCTCCCCCCATGATGTCGCAAAAGCGAACCCCGCAAAAATGGCGCCTCTCGTAAAAGCAAAGCTTCTCTCGCTTCTACGAAGGTTGCTTAAGCGACTGGCCTTCGCAAGAGCGAGGCCTGCAGACACCAGCAACCACAGCCAACTTCTAAAACATCGAAGGGACCCTCGGGATTCGTTCGAAACCCTTTACACACAAATCAAATATGCAAATCAACTATACTCGACGTTCTGGACTCAAAAAAAACCGTCGAAACACGAATCTGAGGTCTCCTTGACCCGACATCCGTAAAAGTCACAAGAATGGAACATAACGCCTAAAAGGCCAAAACAAGCTTGGGACCTTAAAAAATTCAACCAAAACCTCACCTAGGCCTAAATCATCCCCCGAATTCAATGGAACTCCGATCCAAGCATCCGAATCCCGAATGACACTAAAAATCACTTTTAAGCAACTTAGCCTTTCAAACTCAAAGCTTGCCAACTTCTCAAATTTTTACTCAAGGTTTGAAACCAACTTTCAAACTTAATCAAAAATAACTCGAGGGTCAATATCGGGGGGGGGGGGGAGGGCAAAATGGTAATTTCACGGAAAGAAACCAAAAATGACCGACTGGTCATTACAATTTTAATTAGATATAATTGTTGTATATAGTTCCTTTCTATACTTAGATGCTCTTGTACCGGTGACACCAGGTCCGGAGTTGGTTCTTGTATATAGTTTTGCCTTTTTCGATCACTTCCGGGCCCTTTATGTATATTTTGTATCGTTATATGTATATCTATGCTACGGACCCCTCTTCTCTCTTATTATTGCTCCCGCGTAGTTATTTACTAGTTTAATTTATCGTTTGTAATTAAGTTTCGACTTGCCTATTGGGTTTATGGTAGGCAATATCATAACCCAAATTTTAGATCGTGACACAAAAAGATACTAATAACTAATACAATATATACTATAATTTTTTTATTATATATATAATATGTGAAGTTATAATTTTACAATAGTATTCATATATTGGTTGGTTTGGGTTTTTCGATTTTGTTTTAGTTTAAAATCAAAATCAAATAAAATTTGGTTGATATTTAATAATAAAAATCAAATCTAAGAAGTATAAAAAAAATCCAATTTGGTTCAATATTTTGTTCTTTCTTGAACACTCCTAGGTTTAAGGACCAAAGCTACATATTTAAGTTAATTAAAAGTCAAATTTGCATATTTAAATAGTATAGGGATCAAAATCATACTTACATCACAACTTATGGACCATTATTGCTATTTCCCCAAACAAAAACTATGGGTTCCTTTGCTAAGGCCACCTTGTGGACTAATTTTCTAACACATGGTCAAGCAAACAATTTCTATTTGTCATATAAGTGCTAAATTTTGCTTGTCCTAACTACAAACACTCTATTTTGTAAATCATCTTGACAACTTTTTAGGCTTGTTTGTACCTAAGTACTTATGTAGCTACTCGATTTCTCCACCCCTTGTTTTCCTTTTAGAGTTTTGTTTTCCTATTTGTCCTTTTTTGGTCCTCGCTCGATATTTATGTCTAGTTCAAATTTGCATCAAAAGGTTTCATATTAAAGATACAATGGTCCTAATAATTGCAATTTTATATCTAGAATTCCAACTTCGAATCTCTAATTAAAAATGACTACGTATTTTATCACTTTACCACAATTTTTTATCGATTTGTTTCTCTTTTTGTCACCATCCATTTTCATTGTCTCAAATTGGTTCATGTATTTACGTTTTTGCCTCTTTAACCTTCTTTTTTATTTTCTTTTCTTTGTTGTTGTCAACAATAAAAATAGGACGATAATTGCCTATATCATATATATCCCATAAACACATGAAAATTAAATTAGGGCCTTTAAATGGTAATCAATTAACACTAGCATTTAAGTATTAATAGAAAAAAATTGAGTTTCAAGAGTTTATTAATTGTTATCATTAATATATGTTTCTCCGTTATATGTGGGAATTTTAATACCTTTTCACATATTTTTTTTAAAAAAAATTTAATCTCATTTTTCTTTAATCTAACTTGCCTTTATATACCCCTCTCAAGTTCAATTTCATAGTCCATCTTGTGATTATTATTTTTTCGTTTTTATTTTATTTATTTAGCAACTCTATCTTTTTTTTTCTTTTTCTTTTGTTTTTAGTCACTTTCAATGACTATTCTTTGCCATCATTCTTTCATGAATTTGATTTTGACTAACTCTAGAAATTTTGTAGTTAGATTGATAGCTAGTGAAGTATAGTGAGGGGGAAAAAAAGATTTTGAGTCTTTTTGTCAATAGTCAACTTTGATATAAATTTATTCTTATCCAACTTTTTTAAATATAAATTTCTAAGATTACATGAATCTTCAAACACTACTTAGAAGTATTTATAGCAAGGTTTATTTATCATTTTTTTTATTTAGAGTTGAAAAACCAAAGAGAAAAGAAGCTTTTTTTTTTCTTGTTCAAACAAAGATAGAAAAATGTCACCTTTTTCACTTGATTTCTTGTCAACAAAAAGATCAAATGTTCAGAGTTTTCTTCAATCTGTGACACCCATTATCCCTTCAAAACCTCTACCAAAGGTGATTATCTTTTTTAAGAAAAAATTTTATTTTTTTATTTTGGTGTGAAAAATTATTTGTGCTTTAGTTTATGTAAATCCATCATCCTCAAGTTTTTAATTTTTTTTAAATTTTTGGGAGATTTTGAAGCTATTTTATCCGTAGAGACATTTGATTTGTCAAGAATTCACAATTCTGCTCGTTTTCTTGAAAAAGAGTATATATAGAGAGAGTTCTTATCAATTTTAGATTGAATCTGGACTTGTCGCAAGCTAATTTGAAAATGAAGTCTTGAATTTTTTTATTAGTTTCTTCTCTTGTGTCTGGTGAATTTTTCAATGCTACAATCTCTGGTCAACATCCTGTTTCTTACCAAAGAACAACATTATTTATTTTCTAATTTTGCATAATGGTCTCAGATTTGTTTTTCCTATTACGGTCACAATCTCTTGAAGTTTTAAAAAAATTCCAAAAATAATTCCTTGTTTTAAGTCATTTGTAGAAGAGAAGAATAGGCTGGGATGTGACATTTGAACATGTGACATTTTTATATAAAAAAATAAAGACTTTTAAAAATTGTGTTACATTCCTTTCAATTTGTTTATAATATAGTATTTTTATAAAGAATTTCTCCATTTTCTTGTACATCACTATTTTTTCAATTCCTTGTAGTTTCAATGATATTTTTTTTGTTAATTTATTGTTGTATCTCTTATTTCCTTTATTTTTGTTTGATTGTGTCAATTAATATTGTAGAGTAACATGGATGATCAAAGTAGCATGTGGAATCCAAATGGTGATGAATTCTTCACACTTAGAGATTTGTGGGATTGTTATGAAGAGTGGAGTGCATATGGTGTTGGTGCTCCCATTTATTTGAAAGATGATAATGAGAGTGTTATTCAATATTATACTCCTTACTTATCAGCAATTCAAATTTACACCATCAAATCACCTTCTTCGTCATTGAGGTATGAATGAAAATACATTTATTTTTCTTTTCCTTAAGTAATTCATATTTAGACAATCAAATCACCTTCCTCGCCATTAAGATATGAATGGAAATACATTTACTTTTCTTTTCCTATTTATATTCAAGGCAAATACAAAGGCCTGTTTTCATAAAAAGTCTAAAACAAGTCTTGTCTTTTGCACCTTTAGTATATTGTTTTGACAATTTAAACATTATCCTTTTATTTTATTGCAGTTTATTCCTAATATCATCAATTTCTTCCTTCAATGTGTTTTGAAATTCTAACAAGATTTGTTAAATTTTTTATTTAATTTTTATATTGTCTTATTTATTAGGCAGAATAGTTAGGGAGATCATTGTACTTATTTTAGTTTGTCAATTCTGTCTCTATGCTATATGGAGTTTAATCCAAACTCTAGAACCTATTCAAAATTAATAGTTTGGACATCTTTGACTATTGACTTGACTTATATAAAGTTTATTTTACTAAGTAGAATAAAATGTGTAATTGCACGTCTTTAAAAGTGAGTAAATACAATAATTTACATTTAAAAAAACATTAAAATCATAAGGAGGAGAATAACAAGAAGAAAGGAAAAGGAAGTAAAAAAATCGTATCTTCCATATGTCCCCTCACTCCTCTTTCCATCTTCTTGTTTATGTCCCCTCACCTTTCTTACCATCTTCGCTCAAATTCAGAAAAATGAGTCTAAAATACCCCAAGCCAAAATATAGAAAAAAGAAAAATGTAACTATCTAATTGATTTTCCCTTTCTCCTCCCTTCATTTTCTATCGTAACCCCTCCCCCCACCCCTCCGTCAACCTTCCTTTTCCCCATTATCTTTTATTTTTATTATTTATTTTTACCATCATTAAATAATCACATAATAAGGAGATTAATAGCAAACTATTCAAATCTTTTCTATAGAAAAATACTAGAATTTGAATAAATAAAAACATTCAATTCATTTTCTAAGGTGAAAGAACATATAAAAAAAATGGAGAGAGAGAGAGGCTTTTTCTTCTTATTGTGGAAACGGAGCATGTACGCGACGATCAAACACGGCTTTGCCACATCGAATGAGGTTAAACGCGCCTTTCGGAGACTTTGATAAAGAATGCTATTCTCCAGCAGCTCTAGGAGTTCCCGTTCTCGCTTTTCTTGATCTTCCAAGCTTGAAGCTCGCCCCATCGTCTAGTGGTTTAGGACATCTCTCTTTCAAGGAGGCAGCGGGAGAAGAAGATGGTTAGATGCCAATTGAAAGAGTGGTAGTTTTCTCCATGATGACCGGGTGGGCCCCTTCGATCTACTTCCTAAACTAAAGGAAGATGTTGTAGAAGATCTAGTGGTGCTACCCGAAGACTTAAATGAATAGCCATCGCTGTTAGCCAAGACCATCACTTCACTATTTAGTTTTTCTTTATGAAGATAAAAATATAAAATAAGAACTTTTGATAGATAGAATATAAAAAAATAATGTGGATCGGATATATCATTTATATCAAGCAAGTGAGAAACACACATGATTGGAGGTGTCCAAGTTGAACAAGTTCTAGTAATTAGATAAAACTCCATGAAATTTAGGAATCAGGATGACAAACTAGAATAAATATAAGAGTCTGCACAAGTTATTTCACCTATTTTTATGTAGATAATTTTATTTACCTCTATCCTTACCTATTTATTTAAGATTTTATTTGTCTAATCACACTTGTGGAAGAAATGGGATGCACAGAAATATAATTAACCAAAAGTATCAAACTCTGAATATGAGAATAGGTTTAGAGATCCTATCAATGAAATTTAGAATAAGAGATATATTCATGATCTTGCCCTGATCAATGAAGTTCCTAACAATAAATAAGACAAAACCTATTACAATTTAAAAGAAAGTAATCCAAGATCTTGTCTTGAAACCACACCAAGAAACTAGCTATATTAGAAACTAAAAAATTGTATAGATAAAACTTGATAGGAACAATTTTTTTATTGCAACGACAATTTTATTCTTCGTCCAAAATTGGGAACACTCTGAAGATGTTGTCTTTGGGTCTGACCATACTTCAAAGGTTGGATGACGTGTTATTTATATAGGAGTAAACATTGTCTTTCAGTTTTTCAAGTTAAGTTAAATTTGGTTTTTTGCAAAGAGTGTCAATCCTTATTTTTCTTGATCTTCTTCTTGTTGACACACATTGAGCTTCTTTGTTTTCTTGTTTGAAACTAATTTCATGTTCAATTTTATGATAACTTTTTGGACAACTTTCTAGTTCCTTGTTCGAATTGTAATTTTGTTGTTTCACAATTCTAACAAGAATGTGCACTGATCTAGTGCTCATGTGAATGATCTCAACTGACACTTTCTTTTTACTTAGAGGAATAGGCTCTCAAATGAGTTCCTCTAGTAATGTTGCTCGTATATTCACTTCTTCTTGGAGATATGTGAGAACTTGATTGTTGATATTACTAACTTCACTCTTCAACTTATGAATTTCACTTATACACAATTTGTTAATTCATAAGATGTTGAATGTAAATTCAGAGATCATGTGTTTCAATAAATTCTTCCTTTTTGATGAGGTCAAACACATAGCGGCTTCATAAGTCTTCATATGTACTCTTGTGACATCTTCAATCTTCATAAGCTCTTGATGCGCCTCTTCTCTCTTGATGATAGTTTCTATGTTGACAATCTTCTTTTTAAGAACAAGTTTCTTTATTGTTCAACACTTACAGTTTCATGTCAATACAACAAACTTCACAAGGTTTGTAAGCTTATAGTAGTTCACCTCGATCTCTACAAGGTATAAGATTCTCGAGATAGACATTAACGACTTTAGCCTCTTCCAATTTGTACAAATAGCTAGGTTTGCATGACTAAACAAGAGTGTGATCTTACTTAATCAGCTACATGACTAACCTTTCCTTCATCGTAGTTTGTGAAATGGCTAGGTTTGAGAACCTAATTATAATCTTATGTCTCTTCAAATATATATTCTCCCTTATGTTTCTTATCAAAAGCATTCTTCAACTTCTAACTTTCGTACGATAAATAGGTTCTTCATACATCTTTTCTTCAAGTGCTTAATTATATGGTATAGTGATAATTTTCTTCTCTATGATCTTTTTTGCACAAACTCTTCTCAAGACATTTTTCTTCAATCTTTGATATACCCATTACTTTTAAATCAAACCAGGTTCGTTTATAAACAAAAACTTGCTTCTTACAAGTTAATCCTATAACATATGAGTGCTTTCAGTTAATCTGAAATTAATTTGGGACTGGAACTAAATTATATATATCATGAATATAATAAATCTTAAAAACTTTCTCCATTTGGCATCATAATAGAATGGTTGTGCTAGGTAGAAGTCTTTTGTGAGCATGCCAAGGTAGATTTTCTACTCAAGAATTCGTCAAACCTAAATTGAAGATGTTTAGACACATCCTTTTAATTCATAAAGATCAAATCAACTAGAAATGACATTTACTTTCACCACTATTATGATAAGATTTAGTATGATTTTAGCACTCAAAGAGGTAGATCAAAAATAAGTTCTCTTTATTAAGAAAGAAGGGTTTCTAAACTTTGTTCCCTTGTCCCTCTTCAAAGAAAACGTTGATATCTTTTTAATTCCCTCTTTCCTCCTTACTATGTTTCTTTTTTTCTTTTCGGACCTATTTTTTTCTACCCAACAAACACCAATAGTAGGATCTCTATTTCACACTTCTTGATTCAATCATTCACATATCTTTTATCAGGACTGATAGTAAGAAGTCAGGTTCTTTATCTATTCTTCGTCATCATTACTGTAAAAAAATTTCAAATATCTTGTTATCCTTCTGATTTTTTTTACATACGCCTCACATAAACAAACTCCCTTAGTTCTCATTATTTTCCATATCTTTACAAACTTGACTCTCATTATTCTTTAAAGTCCTTTTATTCCTCCGAGATATTGCCTCCTCAATTATTTATTTTTATTTAGGATATTTGGCAAGATTATTTTTTTTGAAATTTCAAAATTTAGGAAAAATCAAGCTCATACATAAATATAGGGAAGAGTCTTGAGAGGTTGGTCTTTGTGGAGGTATAATATGGCCAAATATTTGAATGGTTAGAAAATAGAATTGAAAATGTGATTTGGATGATTTTGAAATATGATTTAAGGATCTCAAATTATGATTTAGCAATGTCTATAAGCTTATGCAATTTTATCTATAAGGAATGTAGATGCATACCTGACAAGTCATAAGAATCAAATCTCTTATTGTTCTTCTCTTGTGGTGAGCATTCTTAAAAGTAGTACAATACTGCTAGCTCTTATGATCATCATAACTTAAAGAGGCCACATTCTAAGATAATGAAAGGTGTTTTTCATCTACCTCTTTTGTTTCTCTTCTATTATGACTGGCTCTCACCTTCAGACTAGATTCATGTTGATTGATCTTCTTGCTCTGGACCTGTCTTTTTCTTCTTCTTTCCTTTAGAGAAGTTTGTTTATCTTGTTTCTCAAGATTTTCATTCTTTATATATGTAGTTGTCAATTATGATTGGATCATGACTAATTTTTTCATGTGATTCTCTTTTTCTTTATTGCGGGTTTTCTTCTCATCTTCTTTCAGAGTGAATTTCTTTGATTTGCATAAATCCAAAAGTTTCCTATTCTTGGGCTACCAACAGGAGAAATACTTCTCTTTTATTTATCATGTGTAAAATCTTTATGCATATTTTTATTTCTTTCTATCTTAGGTCTTTCAACCAGAACAGTGGTTGAGATTAGGAATCCAATTATTCTTGGATCTCTTTATCCTTTGAGTGGGGGAGGTTGATCACCCTCCACCTATTCATGGAAATTTTGGATTTATTAATGTAGGATTAGGTACCTTTCTTCCTTCGCATCTTGTTCTGTACATAGGCGACACATGTCTTTAGAGTATTTGGTGCAAGAATAACTACACATGACATATATGTATATTTTGTTATGAAGAGTCATCTCTACTTTATATTTTATTGTGTCTAGTTCTTCTTGTATCACCATTTTATTCGCATACAATTCTCTTTTAATTATCTTACGACTACTTCTTTAATTTTATCTCTAAAGATTTTCTTTGCCCAGTTTCTAGTTTTCAAGTGATTTGCTGCAAGTTCTTCTTTTTCCACCTTCAAATGTGTACTTCTCATAACTCAGTGAGAGAACTTATATCTTTATATCTTTAACTTCTAAGCTCTCTTGATCTTCTTCTTGATACTTAACGTCTGAATCAAGGGTGGTGAGGATATTATTTTATTTCTCATGTGGAGTAAGTAGATTTTTATAAAAAAAATTAGATTCAGAGATATGTGCCTCACAATTTTCACTTTTAGATTTTTCATCCAAATTAGTCATTGATGCTAAGATATTCTTTGAGTTTGATTCTTTTGTTGCTATCACTGATTGATTTTTTTTCTTTGTATCATCATCACTAGAGGAATTTTTTATGCCTACTAATGCCTTTTTCATAACTTGATCAACTAGCCCAGTTATTATTTTGTTTATAGGGACATGTTCTCTTCTTCTGTTAATAGGAAATGAGGGTTAATGCGGAAGGGAAAATAGGTTATTTAGGCTTTTTCATTTTTGATTTGTCAGTGGATATGTTATTGTTATTTTTATAATAGACTAAATATATAAACTGATTTTATGTGCTCATTATTATTTACTTGGGCAGCCCAAAAGTTATGTTTGTGTCAGTAACACGCACCAACATTTACATTAGTATTACTTTAGTAGGAGTGTATCAGCTTAAGTAACTTTTTGAAAAAATTGATGATCCTTTTATGTGTTTTGTAGAAACTCCTCTTCTGGAGATCATGATGTGGATTTCGAGATGGAATCTTGGAGTGATGCAAGTGAAAATAGTGAGAAGTTATCGAGAACTATAAGTAACAACTCCATTTCTGCAGATTCATGTTTTGAGTTGGATACTTCAAGAGATCGCCTTGGCTATCTCTATTTTCAATATTCTGAGACATGCTCTCCTTTCTGGAGGATTCCCTTTTCAGATAAGGTACACATATTTAATTGATTCTTTAATTACTCTTGAAATTTTAAATCTAATATATTCATTAATTATAAAAAATAAAAAAATTGACGTTCCACACTTAATTCATAAGAATTGCATTCTGGGCTATTTTTCAACCCTAGATTTGAAAAAATAGTCACTGTCACAGAGTTTTAAATTTCACATGTCAAATTTCAGGATGATATTATTAAGTTTACTTGTGAAATTTGAAACTTCATGACATGGCTAATTTTCAATTATAGAAATTAAAAAGTGTCTATCTAAGAATTTTTCCCCAATTATCCAATCGCATAAGAATTATACATAATTATTTTATTTTATTTTTAAAAAAGAGACCTTTAGAATGTTCCCCTTCACCATTGGTTATTAAGTAAATGATAGAATTACTTGTGGTGGAAGAGAAGGGGAGGGAGAGTATAAACTGGGTAGGGAGAATTGATGTGGCATGTCATGTGATGTCATCTCACTAAAATGTCAATGCCAATGTTAGATTGGGTGTTTATCTTGGACATTCTAATGGATGAGGGTAATATTTGAGTTACTTGAATAACTGTGGATGTATTTTGATATTAAAAGTATAATGAAGGATAAATTAATCCTTTTCATATAATAAAGGATTCAAATTTAACAATTTCCCCTTAAAATTACAAGTTATCTAACTTTTAAGGAGAATAAAAACCCAAATTTGCAAAATGCCCTACCTTTTTTTTTCATGTTAACAATATATCTTCTATTAATAACCATAAAATATGTACAGTTACAAGTTGATCTTGTTCTTTTCTCTCCACGCCACAATGACCAACATAGTAAATATACAACTTGAGATCTCAATCAATCCTACTTTTTGTTAGGCTACATTACATGCCCAATTCACCTATCTCTCTAAGTCACACACACAGTCTTTGCCAAAGAGTTTTTGTCACCTAGCATTCAAATATTAAGTGACTCAAATTCTCTAGTGTCAGTCCACAAAAAACACAATCAGATGGAACTTATACTTCAAATTTTAGTACTCTATCCATAGTTGTTAATGTTTGATGAACAACTAGCATAGAATGAACTTAAATCTAGGGTGGATTCTAGGTTGTAAAGTGAGGTTCTTCCATTCAACCCTGAAATATTAAGGTAATAATAAAGTGTACATTTTCTAAATTGAATAAACTTCACCCATAGTGGAATTAGACACTATATGTCTTGATCAAAATCAAAATCCAGCTCCCATTGTTTGAGTATAATAGGCTTATTGTTATAGTAATATGATCCAAATTTAAGTACCCTTTCCTTATAAGACCTCAAATCCTAAGTACACTAAGTTGGGAAAGACGAAGCAGTTGCCCATTAGCTAGATCAACACCATCCGGGACACGAAGCTGTTGAAATGTGAAGATATTATAACCTTTATCATGCAATAAAACCAGAGGTTTTGGTACAAAATTCCATACTCGAGATACATAGCTATCCATTTGTTTCTCACAAAGCGTATTCCCTATGACATAGCCAATCAAATTAAACTCCAAAATTTTCAATTGTGCTTTAATATCATCTTCCATATACTTGAGATATTGTGGAGAAAGGTATCTAGTATCTGTTTTGATGAAAGATAATAAGTATCGCATGGAATATTGAAATGACGCTTATGTTAAATTGGATTTGATCAACAACATCAGCTTACAACTTTTTTATGAAGCTAATATATGTTTGTGCTGCTATAGATCCTTGAATTTACTCAGCACTATCCTGGACTCGCGACGCTAAAGAGCACTGAATTGTCTGCTGCAAGTTGGATGGCTGTTGCTTGGTACATATATATTAATCTTCTTAGTCTTTATGTTTTTCCTTTCTTTCTCTCATGTTTAGTCAGTTTATTTTACATATCTAAGTTATTTGCTTTACATCATTATTAGGTATCCAATCTACCATGTTCCAATGAAAGGAATTACTAAAAATGTTTCTGCAAGCTTTCTTACCTACCATACATTGTCATCAACTTTCCAAGGTATGTATTTTAATCAGTTGTAGCAGTTGAACCTAAACTCGATATATTTGATTTAAGTGATACATACTGACAATGTAACAATTGGCATTTTTTACTCATCATGGTACCTTCATCATATGGTAGGAATGAACTTGTGAAACTAAACATGTAACTAGCTATCTTTAGTTCCACCTACTTGACTGAGTGATTTGCCTTGTGTTTTCAGATGTTGCAGAAGAGAAACCTGATGGAGAAAGGAAGGGTAATGAGAGTGGAATTCGTCTTAGTCCGTTTGGTTTAGCTGCATACAGGATGCAAAATGATGTATGGCTAAACACTCATACACAAAAGGACTATGAAAAACTATGTGATCTTCAAAATGCTGCAGATTCATGGCTGAAGCAGCTTTCCTATAGTCACCATGACTTCAATTTCTTCACCGCGCATTCTAACATGGAGTATGGAGGTCACTCATTATGAACTCATTCACAGCGTCCTCCGTCATTCTTCTTATGTTTTTTAGATGGTTTTCTCCAAGAAACTGAAACTGATGTACCCTCTTTCAATTCATTTGATGGTGGAAAATTGTTAGGTTATCAAAGACATATTTTGCTTTGTGATTTGGGAGGATTTCAGTGTTATATCAAAACAGTTCTAGTGCTTTGTAAACTTCTCATGCAGCTCTATGTTTTATCAAGTAGTAAAATTTTGGGCCTAGGCCTTGGGCATTTGCTCAACTTACTGCACAGTTGCTATCATTGCTATCTCTTGCCATGGGTTCCATCATGTTGACGGTCAAACCACAACAAATTAATCCCAAGATGTATAGACTTCAATCTTCTTTTTCTTTTGTGTCAGTGAAGCACGGTTCAAAACTCAGATAAATAATGAGTCCGTACCTCTATTCTTCTCCACTTAAATACTTGGTGTTTATCTATAGCAACTAGCGTGGTATGACACCATGATGTGTGTTTAAATCACATGGCACGCTATGGGCTCTTATCATTATATCAAAGCCTTGTGGTTGTTTTATAGTTCAATCTTGTTTCCAAAAAACAATTCCCACTTAGAAGTATTGGCTACCAAAGGTCTCCCCAGCTACATATAATATCTCCATACACACACACACCTTCCCAACCCCCTTTTCTCTCTCCTAATCCCCCTTCCGCTAGCTCTCAACTTTACTCCCTTCAGCCCAAACTACAAAATCTTTGGAAATTGGTGGCGACTAAAAGGAAAGATCTGGGGTGTGTTCGATAAGGAGAGAAATATTTTTCAGAAAATATTTTCCTATCTTTCTATGTTCCATGGTCAAATTTTTAGAAAAAAAAAATTCTAGAAAAATAAGTTTCTTAAAAAAGAGGAAATTGACGTCACTAGTGAAAATAGGGAATACAAGTTCTACAAGTAGCATTCCACATGTCCTCCCTATTCTTTAACACACCTCATCTTCACCTCACCCCATAGTCCCCATCCTCGCCACCCCACACCCCTATCCCTACCCCACCTCTCATAGTAAAAAAGTTCAGTCCGATAGACTAAACTCCTGCTATGCACGGGATCCAAGAAAGTGGACCACAAGGGTCTATTATACACAACCTTACCCTACAAAAATGCAAGAGACTTTCCATGGCTCGAATTTGTGATCACCTAGTCACATGACAACAACTTTATCAGTTAGGTTAAGGTTTCCTT
This sequence comes from Solanum appendiculatum, assembly GCA_018342035.1. Classification (NCBI taxonomy): domain Eukaryota; kingdom Viridiplantae; phylum Streptophyta; class Magnoliopsida; order Solanales; family Solanaceae; genus Solanum; species Solanum appendiculatum. The sequence goes on along the minus strand of JAGDQO010000149.1, from coordinate 41,855 downwards.
TCATAGCATTCGTCTAGATTATATACCAATGTTATTAAAGTAATATATTTTTAATTTATGTATCAAACACGAGAAAATAAGGAAGAAACTCATTTTCCATGAAAACCGTGCTCTTTCGTACCAAACACACTCAAGAACAAGTGTTTTATCATCAACAAAACTTGAACCAAAAGGTTTTAAGTCGCACAAATGTTCCAATCCTATCAAAAAAATAATTCACGTTTTGAACTGAACCTTCAATTTCACAATCCGTTACTTTGAACATCAATAGTAACTAAAAACTCAGATATTGGGCTACCAAACTAGCATTACAATTCCACTTCACCTTCCATATTTCATGTAACCTTTCATATCTACCAAACTAGCATTACAATCCAAGAAAGTTTGGAGATCAATTGGTATTATCGTCAATCAAAACTAAAAGAAAAGGATAAAAAATAGTACCAACACTCCAATCCCAACAACAAAAAAATATATCATGACTTAATCTAAACATTCGAGTCACGACTCACCACTTAAATTCGAAGAGAAAATTATAATTGAGAAGGTAGAAAGTACCAAATAAGCTCACTATTGTTGTTTATGAACATACTCAAAGAAGCAGAACTTTCTTGCTTAATCAAAAAAAAAAAAGGAACACGAACTTGCTTTATGAGAAACCACTACTAATTACTAAATTCACCGGTTATTGATGCTGAAGTTGAAATGTCTTAGGCTTCTTTACTCGTTACTGTATTTCAAATTTCAATCAAGCAATCGTTCTTTTCCAAATTCTGTATGGAAAACTTAGCAATTTATAGAAAGAAAAGGCATATCTATTACAGAAAAAATAAGAGGAAGTTCATGTATGTTATTATACAGATATGAAACTAGAGGCACGACGAGTTATCATACTTTCAGGTTAACGTGTAGAACCCCTATATCATTAATAGTTTATTTTCATGACGAGACACAACTTAGATTTCCTTTATTGCCACTTCAAGCCAAAGATGATGCAAACGGTTGTTACCTCATTTCCTTTGTCAAATAATTTTTAGAGGACCCATAAAATTACAATACACTGATCTTTATAGAGAAAGAATTGCAAATCTGGCCATTATCAAAATAGGAAGAAGAAAGAATTGCATCTCTGGACTATAAATCTCTCATATTGGTTTACAGAATGCACGCACACAAAAAGATTAACGACAGTGCAATGCATTTAAGGGCATAAATGATTTGTATATCAGGGCAGACTGGAAAAGCAAAAAACATCAGTTAGATATCAAGAAATCATGTTAATAAGGCTGGAAACTGTATTATACCTACATGGAAACATATGGAAGAGAATTGATGTTATCTTTAACCACACTCAACGATATATATATTTTGATAAAAGCTGTTTGAGGTTTTGGTTCCTCTGTGATAATAACATAAACCCAAATGTAGTATGGAATCATATCCACCAAGGAACTTGACAATCGTTCAATACCAACCCACCAAGGAACCACAAACCATGGAAATGCAAGGAATGCAACAGGACAGAAAGGAGGTAGATGATACATAGATGTCACTTACTAAAGTCGATGTCTTACTAAACTCAGTTTCCATCATTCTACATCGACTCCTCAAAGGCGCAAAGAAGTTCGGAAGACATAGGTTCTTTCTCAGGGCATATGGAATAGCACGCAAACAGCAACTTATAACAGTCACAGTACATTCTAACAAAAATTAGTCTCCCAGCATTTCTTTTTCTTTTAGGTAATGCAAAATTAATTTCATTAACAAAGTGCCAAGGAGGTGCTGCAAAAATACATACAGCAGATAACAAAGATCAATCTATTCCTCAGCTGCAGAAAATCCTTTCACTCTTAAAAACAAGAATTAGACCACTATGCTGGCTTAAAGCTCAAAAGTCATTCACCATAAAACTTCACAGATGGAGACATTAAAACTACAGAGAAACAATGTTTACATACTCCCTTTGTACCATATTAGTTGATCACTTTTCATTTTGCACGGTGCTTAAAAAATCATAAATAAGAAGATAATTTTACTAATTCACCCCTTAAAAAACTTCTTGGGAATTTTATAAACAAATATTAACACTTTTAAAAAGAATTAATTGCAAGAGTAATATAGAAAAAATTTAATTAAAGTTTTCTTGATTTAGTAAGGTGCACAACTAATATGGGACAATTATTTTTAGTATAATGATCAACTAATATGGGATGGAGGGAGTAAAATAATGTCCCATAATTTTCAATTTGGTAACAAACACACATGCTAGAAGAAGAATTACATGTCAAATAGAAAAGCTCAACAACATTAAATCCCTTCTGATGATAGATTTTTGCCTGTCTACTCTAATCACTTTGTCATTACCTAAAAATATCCTTTTTAGCTATTAGATTTAAAAGTTAAAAAAATGTCTAGGATATATAGTTACATTCAGCATTAGGATAACCACAAAATTCTGTATGCTAAAATTTATGGCCTTTTCAGTCTTATGATCATTCCCAAGAGTTGATGATTATCAGTGAGGCAACTCAAAATGTTTGGGATTAAAGTAACCACCTCAATCTCACTTCTTATATGCCAATACAGATATCAGATTTAAGAGGTTTACACTTTAAGACATTATAATTTCCTAAAGTATCATTTGAACATGCTCATTTACTTGAAAGTAGTAATACAATGTAAGCTCGTATTATTTGTGGTAAAGCACGCTAGAGAATGGGACAAATAGTGTCACTTCAGCATTGATTGTTTCAACATTTGGTATCTCATTCTATACAATAACAATATACCTAGTGTAGTCCCACAATATGGGGTTTGGGAGGGTAGAGTATCAGCAGACTTAACCCAAACTCAGAGTTATAGAAGGTTTCCGATAGACCCTCAACTCAAGGAAAAACAGTGCAAAGCATCCCAGAAAAAGAAGTAACAGATGTACAAGAAATATGAATCTACATTTCATTTCACTTTACATTAACACCATTGGTAGAAATATGTCATGAGTGCGATGACAAATATATATCCAAAATTCAAACACATAATTTACGGAAATTAATAATTATTAAAAATAAATAGTTAGTCAAAAAAAAAAAATTTCCTAGGGGACGAACACTAGATGAAGAAGCTACGACTTATCTGTTCACAGCCCTACGAGTTATCTGTTCACACTTTGCTTCTTTCACACTAATTGAAATCAGATAATAACAAAAACTGTAGATAGTAAACAATAGGATAACCAAGGTACAGGGAATCAACAAATAGTAAGAGAAATCAAAGGACAGAAACTACTTATACTACAACTACTAATATTTTGTGCAGAGAATATACAGTTGTTGTAGATTGGGTAAAAAAGGGCATCCAAAAGGGTTTTAAAAAGGTTTTGCCGGATACTCAAATTTCATAGAAACACAATTTTTGCCCAGATAAATTGAGTCACATCAGATACAAAACTTATAAGAAGATAAAAAAAATTCATCGAATTGAGATTTGGGTTTACAAATAGGTAAAGGAGGCAAGTGCAGGAGAGCTTCCTATGTCTCAATTGGGTCTGATTTCAGTATCCACACATAAATAAACAAAGCAAAGATGGTTAATTGGGAAGGAAGTTAGCAGAGAAGTTGTTGAATAAAATGGAGAACGCTTACTGGGTCCTGAAGAAGTGGCTTTGTGTCATCTTTGGCCAGCCTGAAAGGAGGTTTTGTCATCTTCTTCACTTCGTTTTTTCCATTGTTGTTAGTATTAGTATTACTGCTCATGCTGGATTCCTCGCCTCCCTTCATAGCCTTTTACTCTTATGCCACATGATAATTTCCAAATTACAAACAAAGAGCTCGTTAAGCTGCTTTTAGCTTGTTTGAAGCACCCAGACTCAATTTATGATTTTGATGAGTTAATTTTCTAAACGGAAAAGGACCTAAAATACCATTGGAAATGATACAAAACTATCCTCCATCTAGCTATCCATGTTATTCATTTTTGGGTCCAATATTGACCACTTTTAAAACGGATAATCCTATCAAAAATAATTCACGTTTTGAACTGTGAACCTTCAATGCCACAATCCGTTACTTTGAAATTCAATAGTAACTAAAACTCAGATATTGAGCTACCAAACTAGCATTACAATTCCACTTCACCTTTTCCATCTCTCATCTACCTTTCATATCTACCAAACTAGCATTACAATCCAAGAAAGTTTGGAGATCAATTGGTATTATCGTCAATCAAAACTAAGATTTTAGGGGAAATTTGTTGCGACGGAGCCCTTTACAATTGTTGCCGAAACAAAAGGACAAAAAATACCAACATTCCAATCCCAACAACAAAAAACACTTCACGACTTAATCTAAACATTTGAGCCATGACTCACCACTTAAATTCGAAGAGAAAATTATAATTGAGAAGGTAGAAGTACCATATAAGCACGCTATCGTTGTTTATGAACACCTTCAAAGAAGCAGAACTTTTTTGCTTCATCAGAAAAAAAAAGGAAACCGAACTTGCTTTATGAGAAACCATTACTAACCAATTCACCAGTTTTTGATGCTAAAATTGAAATCTCTTAGCCTTATAACTCTATTCGTTTTTCTGTATTTCAAATTTCAATTAAGCAATGGTTCTTTTATAGATTCTGTATGGAAAACTTGGCAATTTATAGAAAGAAAAGACATCTATTTACAGAAAAAATAAGAAAAATTTCATGTATGTTATTATACAGACATGTAACTACAGCCACAACGAGTTATCTTACTTTCAGGTTAACATGTAGAACCCCTATATTATTAATAGTTTATTTTCATGACGAGAAACAACTTAGATTTCCTCTATAGTCACTTCAAGCCAAAGATGATACAAACGATTGTTACCTCATTTCCTTTGTCAAATAAGCTTAGAGGATCAATAAAATTACAATACAATGATCTTTATAGAGAAAGATTTGCATCTCTGGCCTATAAATCTCTCATACTGGTTTACAGAATGCACACACACAAAAGATTAACGACAATGGAATGTATTTAAGGGCATAAATGATTTGTAAATCAGGGCAGACTGTAAAACCAAAAAGCTTCAGATAGATATCATGAAATCATGCTAATAAAGTTGGAAACTGTATTATACCTCCAACAAGAAAACATGTGAAGAAAATTAATGTTATTTTTAGCCACACTCGACGATATACATTTTGATAAAAGCTGTTTGAGGTTTTGGTTCCTCTGTGATGATAACATAAACCCGAATTTAGTATGGACTCATCCTTGGGATACAGTTGCTAGAATGTCAAAAGGAGAGCAAAGGTTTCACATTTTTCAGCTAAGAGAAAATAATAAAGAAGCTAACAACCATATCACCTAGTAGAACTTGGTAAATGTTCAATACCAACCTACCAAAGAACCACAAACCATGGAAGTGCAAGGAATGCAAATGGACAGAAAGGAGGTAGATGATCGATAGCTGTCACTTACTAAAGTCGATGTCTTACTAAACTCAGTTTCCATCATTCTCCATCGACTCCTCAAAGGCGCAATGAAGTTTGGAAGACAGGTTCTTTCTCAGGGCGTATAGAATAGCACGCAAACAGCAACTTATAGCAGTAACAGTACATTCTAACAAAAAATCGTTTCCCAACATTTCTTTTTCTTTTAGATAATGCAAAATTACTTTCATTAACAATGTGCCAAGGAGATGCTGCAAAAATACATACAGCAGATTACAAAGATCAATCTATTTCTCAGCTGCAGAGAATCCTTTCACTCTTAAAACAAGAATTAGAACACTATGCGGGCTTAAAGCTCAAAAAACATTCGCCATAAAACTTCACAGATGGAGACATTAAAACTATGCAGAAACAACTTTTACATAGAAGAATGTCCCGTAATGGTATGAAACATTTTCACATGATAGAAGAAGAATTACATGTCAAATGGAAAAACTCAACATTCAATCTCTTCCGAGATAGATTTTCGCCTGTTTACTCTACTCACTTTGTCATTACCTAATAATATTATTTTTAGCTATTAGATTTAAAAGTAAAAAATGTCCGGGATATATAGTTAGATTCTATGTGCATTGGGATTCTTTCTGGTCTAATGTTTCTTTCATTAAGATACCCACAAAATTCTCTAAGCTAAAATTACGGCCTTTCCGGTCTTATCATCATTCCCAAGAGTTGTTTATTATCAGGGAGGCAACTTAACGTTTGGGATTAAAGTCACCTCCTCAATCTCACTTCTTATATGCCAATATAGATAGCAAATTTAAAAGGTTTACTCTTTTTTGTCCAACTGTTCGAGTCATTTTAATTTCCTAAAGTATCATTTGAACATGCTCATTTACTTGAAAGTAGTCATACATTGGTAAGCTTGTATTATTCGTGGTAGAGTCACGCTAGAGAATTGAACAAATAGTCTCACTTCAACGTTGATTGTTTCATCATTTGGTATCTCATTCTATACAATAACATACAACATGGGGTTTGAGGAGGGTAAAGTGTATGCAGACCTATTCCTACCTCAAAGGTAGAGATAGTTTCCGATAGACTCTCAGGTCAAGGAAAAACAGTGCAAAGCAGTCCAGAAAAAGAAGTAAGAAAATACAAGAAAAATCAGATAATAACAAAAACAATAGATGGTAACAAAACAATTTGATAATCGAGGTACAAGAATCAACAAAAGTCAAAAAATTGAAGGGCAAGAAACTACCAGAGGAATATTTGAGACTGTTTCCGATAGACCAGCTCAAGGAAAAACATTGCAAAGCAACCCAAAAAAAAGAAGTATCGGAAGTACAAGAAAAATCAGATAATAACAAAAACAGTAGGTAGTAACAAAACAATACGATAACCAAGTTACAAGTAATCAACAAACACTCAGAGAAATCTAAGAACAAGAAACTATGGAGCCACAAGTAATATTTTTTGTGCAGAGAGTATATAGTTGTTCTACATTTTGGGTAAAAAAAGGCATCCAAAAGGGTTTATAAAAGATTTTAAGGAACACCCAAGTTTCATAGAAACACACTTCTTGCCCTAATAAATTGAGTCACGTCAGCATACAAAATTAACAAGAAGATAAGTAAATTCATTGAATTTGAGATTTGGGTTTACAAACAGGAAAAGGAGGCAAGCGCAGGAGAGCTTCCTCAGTCTCAATTGGGTCTGATCTCAGTATCTACACACATAAATAAACAAAGAAAAGATGGTTAATTGGGAAGGAAGTTAGCAGAGAAGTTGTTGAATGAAATGGAGAAAGGAACGCTTACTGGGTCTTGAAGAAGTGGCTTTGTGTCATCTTTGGCCGGCCTGAAAGGGGGTTTTGTCACCTTCTTCACTTCGCTCTTGTTAGTATTAGTATTACTGATTATGCTTGATTCCTCGCCTCCCTTCATAGCCTTTTACTCCAAATTACAAACAAAGAGCTCGATAAGCTGTTTTTATTTTTTAACTTGTTTGAAGCACCCACACTCAATTTATGATTTTAATTTTGATGACTTAATTTTCTAATTGGAAAACGACCTAAAATACAGTCTATCTATTTGCTTTCAAATACCAAATTATTTATATTTTGGACCAACATTAACCATTTTTAAAGTAGATAATTAGTTAAACAATTTTAATATTTTTTTTAAATATATAGCATTGATCCATTGATTACAGTTTAAATTACTAAAATTAATTAACAAATTCATCCATTACTAATTATATTCGACTCAAATTAACTTAACACAACCGATTAAAACAAATATACCCTTCATTTTCAACATTTTACTTCATCTGCCCAAATAGGATTCATATCAGATATGCACAATGTCGTGTACTCAAGAAAATAGTGTTTGTCCAAAATAGAAGAACTAGGGCAACCTAGTATTAATGTACCACCATTTGACTATCCATTAACCCAAGGCATTATTAATAATAATGTTCATGAACAATACCAAACGTCATCTCCAGATGTTCCATAACGATTATCATCATGCTGTATTGAAGAGGAAGAAGAAAAAGTTGATTCATAGATGTAGTGAAATTTTTAGAGTTTTTTGTACTCGTGATTGATCGATGGCATAAAAATTTTCTTACTATAATAATTCATAATATTTGATTATAAAGTATGTAACTTTTTTGTTTTTTTCTTTACCCACATTATGAATAATGCTTTTGCTAATTGTATTTAGGATTTTTTTAATTATTTATTTTTGTGACTGGTCATATTATATATACCTAATATGCAAAACAGCTCCGTTGTTGGGAAGAAGGGTGTATTTGCTTTAATAAATTGGATTAAGTTAATTTGGGACAGGTGTAGTTAATTTGGACCGGGTATAATTATGAATGAATGAATTTGTTAATTAATTTAAGTACTTTAAAATATAACTAATAGATGATTGTTATATATTTTTAAAAATTATTTAACTGATTGTCTGTGACAAAAGCGGTCAATATTGAACCCAAAGGTGGATGATGTCATACCCCTTTTTCGCGCGGAGGAAGGATTTTTTCAATTTAAGTAACGGTATTGAATAGGGATTATTTTATTTTAAGAGTCGCCACTTGGAATTGAGTTATGGTATTCCAAGTCACCTTTTCTTTTAATCCCTAATCAAAAGGAAATGACTCTTTAGTTTTGTATTGGTCTGCAAATTAGAAATTCGGGTAAGGAATTCTGTTGACCGAGGGAAAGGTATTAGGCATCCCTCGAGTCCCATAGTTCTAGTATGGTCGCTTTTATTGACTTATACTTATTATTATTATTTGAATATATTATTGCAGGTCATAGTTCACTTGTATTTTTATTTTGAACTTTTATTGGTCTCGACCTAGATGCGTCACTGCATTTTTGGTCTTGACATTTAGAGGCATAACTGCCTTCTTTCTCTCGAGTGCATCACACATAATAATCTCTGTTTACACCTTTTGATTTAATTAAAGAAGGTTAATTATATTTTTTAACAAGGTGCGTCATCACATCCTTGATTTTTTTTTAAGTGTCTCAAAAAAATGTGCAACCGCATTCTTGATTGAAACAAATATTTCTAACGTGTCTAAAACTCACCTAGTATTAAAAGTACTTATTCTTATTTTTGTGAATTTTAGACTACTAATCTTTTCATTCCATTATTATATTAATTGATGATATTTTTAAATAAATTAATTAATTCTCATATCAAAGGATTCAACTAATCAAAAAATGGAGTAAATTCAAGTTTAACAACATAACTTATTTGTTTGTTTATTGGGTAATGACCCATTTATTCAAAAAATACATAAATTAAAATAGACAATTGACATCAATATTAAGCTACGACAATGCCATTAAAACAATGGCTTAGGCACAACAAAATTGAATAACAATAAAATTCTTACATAATAATAGGATTTTACTCATCTTTTAGAGATTTGCACTAAGAAATAACATAAATATAACTCAAGGTGACTAATAATGTGAGCAGTTTATTTAATTTCTCAAAACAAATTCCAGATGCCAATATTTAGTTCAATCAAATTATGAATAAGACAAAACTATAAGAAAACTAATCACATAATTACATCAAATTCCATAAATAAATTAAAGAAATAAGGTAAAGTTGAGTACCGCAATATCTTGATCGAAGTTCGATTAGAACGCTCACAAAACTTTTGTAGTTTGTATGTGGTGGTATATATATTGTGTTTATATGAAAGTAGTAATGAGAAAGGAAGATAATATGTGAATGTGTTGGTGGGTTTTTGAAAGAAAAATAAAATAAAATGTGAAATTTTTTTCTTCTTCTTGGTTCCTGCGTTTGGTTGTTCTTTTTTTGGTATTGTTGATTGAAAAATGGGTATGTTGCAGATTATTTTCTTTTTTTTTTTCTGCGTGATGTGTTGATTTTTTTATTTTTTTTTTGGTTATTGCTGATTGTGTCTTTTTTATAGGATTTTTGGTGAATGGGTAGTATAGGAATTGTGTAGTGTACCGTGTGTGTGTAGGAAAGTGGGGTTGTGGGATTAGTAAGTGGGTAATAGAAATGGGGGTAATGGGGTTGTGGTGGGTATTTTAGATTATTATTTTTTATTTTTCTTTTATAATTACTATATATAATAAAATGATAAGAATATTATTACTTAACTATTTTTTAAACTAACAAAAATCAAGTAGCTAATAATAAATTATAATTAAGAAATACTATCTTATTTATTAAACTAAAATTAAAAGAAACATAATTTTTTTATCTTTAAAACAAAATTTACACTAATAATGCAACTCTATCTTTTTTTGTAGTTTTCAAATATTTTAAAATAAATTTGCTAAAATAAGATAAAATCAAAATATCTAATTTATATACAAAAATAATATTTATGCACTAAAAATTATGTAAGAGACCTTAAGTTCGGGCAAAAATTACGTGTCTACAGTTTGCCCCTCTTTGACTAGAAACACAAAGAGTTTCCAGACAAAGAAGTAGATAACGTGACAAGTTTTGACCGGACTTGTATTTGAAAGGAAAAAATGTGACTGAGTTCTGGTTCTGAACAACCTACATATCTCGGGTTATATGGAAATCAGGTCACGTGTAGTTCAACGAGATGAAGTGATGAGTTGAAAGTTAAGTGAGGTTCCATCGAGGCTCCAGTCCGCAGCTCCTATTATTACATAAAAATGAAAGACAAAAGATTTTTTTAAAAAACAAGTACAAGATCCTATTTATGCAACTTGGCTGTTTTCCCAGATGGAAAAAACCTTATCAGAAACTTGCGAGCAAGATCGTTCCACGACGTGATAGAATTCGCTGGCTCGGAATTTAACCACCTTTTCGCTTCCCCTAATAGAGAGAAAGGGAATAGTGTGAGTCGTACATAATCCGGATTCACTCCAGTTGGGGTTATATATCACTGATTTCTAGAAAATTCTGTATGTGCACTTGTGGGTCCTCATGTGATAATCCGGTAAAGTGCCCATTCGTGTGCAATAGTTGCACCATGCTCTGCTTCAATTCGAACCTACCACCTGCTTCAGATTTCTGAATACAAGAAGTGACACTGGTTGTGCTTGGAATTACCACCTCTCGTACTTTCATGTCTGCCATCACTATAGGTGCAGCTTGTTTGACCCTACCTACCGGTGTTACAGGTTCACTCGCTACTTGAGGGACTGGATAAGTCAAACGTCTTTGCCTTCTCCGGTAATGAACAAATCTCTCTGGTTCAGCTAATGGCTCTACTAAATCCTGCTCGTCTTCCAGTTTGAAGTTCTAACACTACCTGCAATATCGGTAACTAAGATCAAGTTGTCAACACTTGAACAATAACTTCAAAAATTAGATAAATCAAATACTTCCTAATTATAAGTCCCCGGCAGTGGCGTCAAAAACTTGTTACGTCCCAAACACACACGCAAGTATACGTGGTCGTACAAATAATAAAGTAGCTCTTTTCAGAACTGGATGTCGAACCCTCAAAGACTCAAGATTAAGTTGTCTTTAATTTTATCCAATTACCTTCAGTTATGCAAGTGTTTTCCAGAAGAGTGATGTATTATTCTAAATTATTAGTTGACTAAATAAGAAAGCAAACGCTGTGATTCAATTTCGATTTGGATTTCAAACAATGACTTGGGAAATTCCAGGGCTACGGCCTGCTTACCGATTCATGCCTTTTATCTTCTTTAAATGGACATCAATCGGTTATCGAATCAGTGATTACAGGGTTAAAAGTACGATTATGGTCTCCCGACCTCTAATCACCTACGGTACTTGGCAGCCTAACTACATCATTGAGCGGGGATAAACTGAACCAATTACCGAGCATTACGTTTTCATCCTGTCTATTAACCAAGCACGGTCTCTAGGTATATCCCTATCCTAGATACAAATGAACCCTAATACTACAGAAAATCATGCTCCTTTTGTTTCACGTTCTATCCTCTTATTCCTCTCCCGAGTTCAATTTAGACAATACATTTATTTCAATGGTGGCCAGTCACGAAATACATAATCAAGAACAAAAGAAAGATTCATATGATAACCATATCTCAATCCATTAATATCAATAAAATACAATCATCCTGTAGCCGCAACCCTAGAACCAGGGAAATTAGCTACTCATGATACGATTCTCAATCATAAAGTGGTTAATAAACATAAGAAAAATCGAATTAAGTAAAGTTTAGGAATGAACCCTAAAAACTGATGAAATAGCTCCCAAAGTCGTCGTCCTTCAAAACCCAAAAAAAAGATGTCCCCAAAATAATAAAATCTGGCCCTATTTATAATTAGAAAAGTTCAGCTCAAACTTTGGACTTCAGAGCGCGACGCGGAGGCCTGGTGAAATATCCGATCGAGCCCAACACCTCCTCTCCGCGACGCGGAGAGGATACGTACTCTTCTGTTTCCAACACTTTGGAATACAATTTGGAAATTCTTTCTCCGCGACGCGGAGATGATACAGACTTTTGTTCTTCTTTTAATTTGAGTTCCTTTTGCTCTTTTTTTGCTTCCAACTCTTTTGCTCTTTTGCTTGAACATGTTGCTTCGCGTGCTGCCTCGTTTATGCCATTTTCCTTAAGTTTTCACCACCTGCACATCCTAATCATATTAATTAGTTCAAATGAATTAACATAGTTCACACTAACGAAACTAACAAATTCATCCCCAAACTAGGCCAAAGTGTGAATATTAGTTAGATCCTAAGCATACAAATACGCCCAAGATCATATACTAATTCTCATCATTCAAGGAGATTTTGTTAAACAAACTCATCAAATAGAATCACCACAACATTTTTATTTAGTTTTTTAAATGTCTTTATCCTAGAAAATGTTTATCCTAGGAGAAAAATAAAAAATAACGCTCTCCGACTAGGAAGTGTTTATCCTACGAGAAAAATGAAAAATAAATGTCTCAGACTAGGAAGTGTTTATCCTAGAAAAAAAAAATTAAATGAGCATGCATGTAAAATTTTTTTTTTTTTTTTGCTTTTTGTTTTTTTTTGTTTTTTTGTTTTTTTGTTTGTCTTTTTTGCAATGGTGTTTATAAACTTGAGTCTTCAAGATATCCTGCATGTCAGCAACGTTTCCCTGTTTTAGAAAAAAAGAAAGAAGAAAAATTTTGATTTTTAAAAAAATGGTGATCGATTTGTGGAATTGGCTTTGAGGATGATTGCTCCTGTTGTTGCCCATGTTTGAAGCTAATTTCAGTTTGGATAGATTGCTTTCATTTGCTAGTCAGCTCAACTTGATAATCTTGAGGATATCTCTAGTTATTAAGAACTTCAAACTTCAATTTTAATATATTGTTCCCAGCTTCCAACAATCATTGAGTCATGTATTCATATAAATCTCAAAATTTTGTCAATTGTTGACAAGTTACTGTGCATATCATTATTTCTTGAATCATGTCACATTTGATGTGTAGGTCAAACTTTGCTTTGTGCAATTGAAGAGACGGTAGCAAATTTTGAAATCATTTCTGCCTTTTTAATGAAGACTAACTCAAAGAAAAATTGCAAACGAAATTGTGTGACACAAAATAAGAAGAAATAGCATTTGACCCTTTTGAGGAAAAAAAAAAACAAAACAAAACGTGGACTCCTTTGAGAGTGGTGGTCAATTCTAATGATCATGACATGCATTTTGGATTAAATGGTCTGATCTGTCCAATCAATCTAAACTTCACTCTTGTCGAATTTTTGGCTTTTGAAGTCAGTATTTGATGTCCCATCTTTTGTACTAGATTTGTGTCTCACTTTTCACTTGTGGTGCCTCGAAAGGTTTTCACTAACAAGTTTCTCTCATTTTGTTTGTCTCTCACTCACCATCGCCTTAAGGTGCCCTGAGGGTTTTCACTAATAAGACTCTCTCATTTTTCACTTTCTCTCCACTTAAATGATGCCTTACAGTGTTTGTAAAGATTTTCATCAATAGGATTCTCTCATTTTTCAATCCTTATGAAATGATATATTTCCTTATATGATAATCAACACCGAAAGCTTGCTTGACTTGTCATTGTTAAAAATTGATCAGAAGGTCTTTATTTGGATTGTAACGTGGCTTTTGGACAGAATTACAAAGAAAGGAATGAAAGCTCAAATATAATACTTGTAACATGGTTAAGTTATACAACTTTTGGAATCGACTCTTTTTTGCAAAAAATAAAAAAACTCTCTCTCTCTTCTTTTTTTTTGCCGTAGTTTTTGTGATGAAGACTTACTAGATTTTTCTTGGTTGGACCGAACCTCAGAATAAGGCTACCTATGTATCTTGTCAAAGCAAGAATCAGGTCGAACGTAGTTCAGAAAGCTTGTTCTTTTGTGATTGTTGATTTTTTCCGACTTTTCTCTTTTTTTTCTTCTTTTTTTTTGGACTCCCTTTTTTCCTTGACTCTTTTTTGTGACTTCTTTTTCTTTTTGAATTTGTGACTCTTTTTTTTAACTGTATTTTGATTCCAAAAGAGGGGTATGAAAGAAAATAAAATTAAGGCTCAAAAGGGGTAGCAAAGAATTAAACGGTATTTGGATAGTAGAATGAAATGCCTTCGTCATATCAATTATTAAGAATGTCAAATACAAGCACGCCCTTTAAGTTGTGAAATGAAAATCGCATAATATCTCTTTGCAACATATGTATTGATGGATATGCATATCATTTTTGTTCCATGTCTGTCGAAAAAATCTCCATTTGAACAATATCTTCTTCACAACAAATGAAATATGTCAATTTAGATGGAATTTGCCCTTTTGACCATTTTCGATACTAAAGGATGTGTTCAAGTGTTTAAGTCCTTTATTCATTTCCTCAAATATATTTTTTTTTCAACTTCTTAGGTATATGCATTCCATGACTAGATATGATTTTAAGATTTGACCACATTGCACTTGCATATCATGTCATTAAAACTGAATTGAAAAAAATGCATATATGGAAAGCTAAATAGAACATATCAAAGTGACACATGACAAATATTATATTAAGTAAGAGATAAAGAGACTTAATGACTAGACAACAAACTAAATTTTGGGTCATAACCCTATAATAACTCAAACTATGACAAGACTCAACAAACAAACAATGATAGAAGGATCTGACTCACTAAAATAAAATGAAATGAAAATCTGAATGCATACCAGAAATGAAGATAAAATAAACTATTCATATACTCTTTTCTAGGAAAAAGAAGAGTGTCTGTCAATCACCAAATTTGACATCTTAGCCACTATTTTGCACCTTAGCCTTTACGGAAGCTTCACCAATTTCAATTGACTTTTCTTGAGAATTAAGAGAATTGTCATACTTTTTGTCATCACGTATCATATCAATAAAGTGTACGTCATTAGGTGCCGGTGGAGGATTCTGAGTAACATTTGGGGGGTCATCATTTTGGACCACAATCATCTTTGCTTGGATCATCTTTTCCACCTCCCTTTTTAAAGTTCGACAATCTTCAGTACTGTGCCCTGGAGCATCAGAGTGATATGCACATCGTGTTGCGGGATTGAAATCATTTGCACGTGGATCTACATACTTTTGAGGAATCGGATCTATCATATTCAAACGTTTCAATTTCTCAAATAAACTTGTGTAAGACTCTCCAATTGATGTGAAATTGTTCCTAGGCCTCTGATTTCCTCCAAATTCTGGTCTTGGACGGGGATTATAGGGTTCTTGGAAATTTTGAGTAGAAGGAAGAGCGTTTTGATGTGTTGGCACTCGCCATTGAGGATAATTTGGTGGATGTGCATATGGTTGTGCACTATAGACTGCATATTGAGGTGGGACAATAGGGTATTGTGCGCCTTGCATGGGGTGATAGTGATGGAATTGAGATGGTTTGTATTGATAAAATGGACCGTTTTGTTTGTCTGACACAATAGTTGCTATATCCTTCTTCGTTTTCTTTCCCCAAGACTTCCCGATCCATTTTTAATCACTTGTGTCGTGGCTTTCAAAGCAGCTTGACTTACAATCTTTCCAGATTTGATGCCATTTTCCACCATTTCACCAATCTTAATAATTTCGGCGTATGTTTTTCCAACAACGGAAAGTAAATAATGAAAGTAGTCAGGTTCTTGCGCCTGGAGAAAAACATCAAGCATTTCAGACTCCTTCATTGATGGCTTAACCCTAGCAACCTGTTCCCTCCACCTAATAGCATATTCACGAAAATTTTCGGTGGTCTTTTTTCTCATGGTTGCAAGTGAAGTGCGATCTGGCACTATGTCAATGTTAAATTGAAACTGTTGAACAAAACATCAAGCCAAATCATCTCATGTATGCCAGTTAGAAATATCTTGATCTATGAACCATTCTGAGGTAATTCCCACCAAGCTTTCCCCAAAATAAGCCATGAGCAATTCCTCGTTGTTTACAACCCCTCTTAGTTGATTACAATATCTCCTTAAATGAGCTACAGGATCCCCATGACTATCATATTTCTCAAACTTTGGAGTTTTAAAATCGGCAGGCAAATGGACGTGGGGAAACATGCACAAATCACTGAATGAGATACCTTTGTGGCCTCCTAGTCCCTGCATATCTCTTATACTCTGTTGCAAGCTCTTCATTTTTCTAGCCATTTCTTCATGTTTCCTCGTTCTTAACAGTTTTTTCAACTTCGACAGGGGAACTATACTGATGAGTGTGGGTATAAGAGCTTGGAATTTTAAAAGCCTCTTCATAGGTGTAGCCATGATCATGCTGAACTTTGGATGGAGGATCATTGTTGAATTTTGGCACCATTGTTGGTTGCGGGACTGTATTAGTCGGCGCAGTTGGCACGAAGAGTGGATTACTCATCATAGGTGTACTCAAAGGGCGCACCATAGAAGTTCCAGTGATGTTGGATGTGTTAGCATAGGGGCCAAATCCAGATGGGTAAATTGGATCACTTGTCGACATGTGGATAGGGGACGGCATATTCGTATTTAGATAGTCTCGGATTGAAGATGGCGGAACTTGTCCATTCATCCAAGCTTCGTACATTTCCGTCATTTACTGTCTTAACATCCTTACTTCTTCTACTGACGTTGATTCTTGTGAAATCATCTGATTTTGGACCTCATCATTGTCCGACTATGTTCCGTCTTTGCGGGTCATTTTCTTTTTCCCTTTTGACCTTGTATAGTATGGATGAGATGCCAGTTTAGCCACAAACCAACCACATTTTAAGTTAACTGTGTGCATGAATAATAAAACTTGCTAGGGTTAGACATTCTTCAATTATAACCAAATGTTGCACGTTATGCATACATATGTCTTTATATTTATAGAATGAGCTTAGAGCATCTAATGTTTAATCCTGACTTGCTCAACTATTCCCATTTCTTAACTATTATTTGTTTATTTGTTTATTTTTTTTTAAAAAAATAATTTGATAATGCATTGATCGAATCCGTTTGAAATTGCGTATGTAACACGCTTGAGAACAAAAATAAGATCTTTTCATAATTTATTATTATTATTTTGACTAAAACTAGATAACAAATCATTTTTCTTTTTAAAAAAAAAATTGAGATAAAATCTCTTGTTTTCTTGAATTACTAATAGAAAATTAGGAAAATCTTATTGTATGACCTTAAACTTCCTACCAAAATGAAATTAAAAAAAGTAACAACATTTTTTTTTTGACTTTTTCGTTTGAATAAAGAATTTGAAAAGTTCTAACATCACCTTTAATAAGGATAAAACTTTTGTTTTGGTAAGTAGATAAAAAAAATATTTATCTAAAGATCAAAGCTTCTTATTTCTTTTTTTTTTTTTAAGAAGAAGGAAATAAAACTTTTTTAAAATTTTTTTGAATAAAGATCACCGAACCCAAATAGGGTTGCCTACATAACTCATTAACTTGAGAATCAGGTGTGCGTAGTTCGTCTAGATTGTACAGTTAAGAAAAACTTTAAATATATTGAAACTTGACTTGACAAATGCACTATTTTTTAAAGTATTATGAAAACAAAATATTTTGAATTTTTTTCATTAACTATACTAAAGAAACATAATTTTTTTTACAATTTTGGTTAAGTAGTTAAAAATCTTTTATTTCGTTTTTAAGAAATGTATAATAACTTCTAAAAAGAGAAATACTTTTGTATTTTTCTCTTCATTTTTATAAAAATCGAGAGATAATTTTTTCCTCATTCTACTAATCACACTTAAATGGGTCAACTTGCAAAGACTTTCTAAATAAATGCATTTTCATGTAGCACATAAAATGATCTAAGTGGTCAAATAAGAGAGGGATACTAGGGACCCAACCCTTGTTTTGAGTCTCACTCAGTCAAATGCAAATGATGCAAATAAGGCGGAGCCTACTAGGGATAACCATTTATGTGTTTCAGGTTTACTAGGCTTAAACCTAAAGAGATTGGTGTCTAGACTAGCTTATCCGAGTGGACAACTCGAGCAAGGGAGGGGCAACTTATCTATAACACCTCGGATTTTGGAAAAAAAGAAGAGGAACATAATTTTTTTGGGTTACAGGCCTGACCTACGGCTCCAACCTACGGTTGGTAGGAGTATTTACGGACCGTAGGTGGCAGTCGTAGGTGGAGGGGAAAGTTTTTCAGAAATCAAGTCTCAGTAACCTATTGACAGGTCGACAGGACGGTCCGTCGTTGGACCTACAGACCGTAGGTAGGTCCCGTAAGTCACTCCCAGACTTGGTGGAATTTTGAAAGCTTTAGGTTGGGAACGACGGTTGGTATGTACGGTCCGTAAGTAGACCAACCGACCGTACATGGGAACCGTAGTTGGAGGTCCAAATTTCAGAGTCTCTGAACCTACCGACGGTTGACCAGGACGGTCCGTAGGTCAAACCGTCGTTAGGGTCCGACAACTAATTTTAAGGAGGGCTCTTTGGTCTTTTCCTAAATATTTAATTCCTAAACTAAGTCGGTTACCCTTAAACCTAGGCACTATATAAGCCTTCTAAGCTTAATTTCTACCCTTCCTAATCACTTCTCAACTATTCCCAAAACCCTTCCAAATATTTCTCTCTCTAGAAGCTTGAAGAAGAAGAAGGACCTAGGGTTTCAAGATCAAGCCTCCTATTCCTCCATTGATTTCAAGGTTTTGGCATTGAGGTATGATAGTGTTCATACATGGAGCCCTTTCCTCCATGGAATCCCTAAATTCTCCAATTTGCAAGTTAGAAGTTCTCAATTGAATTAGGGGTTTTCTTCCATGTCATGGGTTCCTTGCAATGTTGATTTAATTGATTGATTTATGAACTATGAAACATGAATTGAGTTGAATTTCATGAATTTAGATGAATCCCCATGAACCCATGCCAATTCCCCCAATTTCGAAATCTATGCTTTGTTGGTGGGTTGAATTATAAAGTGATGAATTATATGAAATCTTTATGAATCCATGCATGAATTATGATTTCTAAGCTAAGAATTTTCATGGTGAGATTACGAATGACCTGAGGATGGTTTTATGAATGTAAGCATGTTCAATCAAAAACTATGATTTTCCTCTATTATGTGGGTTCCCTCAATTAAGGTCAAATTGTCTTGTTTATGGTTTTCTAAGCATGAGTTTGCATTGAATTGCATGATTTAAGAGGAATTCTTATGAATCTATGTGTACCCTATGATTGTAAGTTATGAGCATGATGAACTATGTAAAGATGAAGTTTATGAAATCATGCATGTCTCTTATGAAGCTAATGATGAATTAAGGGTGCTTTGAGATTGAAGCATCAAAGTTTATGATGTGTTGATGTTGTTGTTGAGTTGTGAAAGGAATTCTCATATATTACTCAACCCATGAATGTGAAATGTTTTCTCACATGTAATGATTAATAACTTGTTGAAAGGCTTGCTCAACTAAACTTGAATTGATGATTAAGGAGTTCTAATGAAGGGACACGAGGCGATCACCCATGTTCCCTAATGTAGACAAGAGGCGATCACCCATGTCTACTAATAATGAAGTTATGACTGATGATAGACAAGAGGCGACTACCCATGTCTACTAATGATAATTGAACTATGTCTAATCCGTGAGAATTATGCTTAGTACCGAGTGGACAAGTGACGATTACCTATGTCCCATAAACTATGTGCCACCATAGGATGATGGTCTATGATAGACACTAGCTAGTGGATCCACGTAAGCTATATGTTCAGTAAAGGATCCTACCTTGGCAAGTAGGATGGCCCTATCGGTGTGGGGTTAGACACCGGATTCCATGTTGATAGCTCACATGGTCTTACATGTCGGTTAAGGCTACTTCCCACAACAATGAACTAAAGTGTTTCTTAATATTTCTCAAAGTAATGTAAAGATGTTTAGCTTGCTTGACCATGGTTTATGACTTATGTTTTTAACCTCATTCATGTTTTAGCTTGGTCATTGCATGTCATGAAAATGTCCAATTTTAGCATGTTTTAAGTGATTTTGTGCATTGCTATCATACTTGGTACTTGATTGTACTAACGCATACTCTTGCCTACATTGACTTGTTGATGTAGGACTTGGCGATTCTCCATCTATTCGTGGCTAGAGCTTAGTAGAAAGATATTGAAGACTTGGTGAGTCCTCATCCATTCAAGGACATAGCCTTGTTGATCTTACTTTTATGTTCTTCATTTCGACATTGTATTGGGTTACGTCCCAAATTTTATTTCTCATTCTTATGTTAGATTGGCTTTGAGACATTTGATGTAGACTTCCGCTATTTTCTTAAAAGCTTTGATATGAAAAATGTCTTTTTGAACTCTTAAATCTCTATGATCTTGTATGTATGTATGCTAAGTGGCTTGTATGAGGCCTTTCGGGGTCTTGTACGCCATGTCACGTCTAGGGGGTACCATGGGTCGTGACATTATCGGTAGCAGCGCTATTTCGACTTCATTGCTGGTCCAACCCTGCCTAACATGTGTGACTAAAAGTCCTTCATTAGGTGTCAAGACACTCCAGCTTTATCTCAAGAGAAAATAGGATGCATAGCTGCATTCCTGTGACTGTGTGTGAAGTGTTTTCAGAGACTCAAATGGAGTGCATGAGAGAAAACAATTAACTATACAGTTCAACAATATCAAAGCGATAAATGAGTAGGAAGTAGCACATTAGGCCATCATACACAATATATCCAACAAATAAAATAATATAATTAAGTAAAAGTCATTATAACAAAGCTCAAATTCTTGTTATTCCCCAGAAGAGTCGACAGAGATGTCACACCCTTTTTTCGCGCGGAGGAAGGGTTTTTTCAATTTAAGTGATGGTATTGAATAGGGATTATTTTATTTTTCAGGGTCGCCACTTGGAATTGAGTTATGGTGTTCCAAGTCACCTGTTCTTTTAATCCCTAATCAAAAGGAAATGACTCTTTAGTTTTGTATTGGTATGCAAATTAGAAATTCGGGTAAGGAATTCTGTTGACCAAGGAAAAGGTATTAGGCATCCCTCGAGTTCCATAGTTCTAGCATGATCGCTTTTATTGGCTTATACTTATACTTATTATTATTATTATTATTATTATTTGAATATATTAGAGGTCATAGTTCACTTGTATTTTTATTGTTGAACTTTTATTGGTCTCAACCTAAATGCGTCACTGCATTCTTGGTCTTGACATTTAGAGGCATAACTCCCTTCTTTCTCTCGAGTGCATTACACATAATAATCTCTGTTTACACCTCTTGATTTAAATTAAAGAAGGTTAATTATATTTTTTAACAAGGTGCGTCATCGCATCCTTGAGTTTTTTTTTAAGTGTCTCAAAAAAATGCGCAACGGCATTCTTAATTAAAACAAATATTTCTAACGTGTCTAAAACTCACCTAGTATTAAACGTACTTATTCTTATTTTTGTAAATTTTAGATTACTAATCTTTTCATTCTATTATTATATTAATTGATGATATTTTTAAATAAATTAATTCTCATATCAAAGGATTCAACTAATCAAAAAATGGAGTAAATTCAAGTTTAACAACATAACTTATTTGTTTGTTTATTGGGTAATGACCCATTTATTCAAAAAATACATAAATTAAAATAGACAATTGACATCAATATTAAGCTACGACAATGCCATTAAAACAATGGCTTAGGCACAACAAAATTGAATAACAATAAAATTCTTACATAATAATAGGATTTTACTCATCTTTTAGAGATTTGCACTAAGAAATAACATAAATATAACTCAAGGTGACTAATAATGTGAGCAGTTTATTTAATTTCTCAAAACAAATTCCAGATGCCAATATTTAGTTCAATCAAATTATGAATAAGACAAAACTATAAGAAAACTAATCACATAATTACATCAAATTCCATAAATAAATTAAAGAAATAAGGTAAAGTTGAGTACCGCAATATCTTGATCGAAGTTCGATTAGAACGCTCACAAAACTTTTGTAGTTTGTATGTGGTGGTATATATATTGTGTTTATATGAAAGTAGTAATGAGAAAGGAAGATAATATGTGAATGTGTTGGTGGGTTTTTGAAAGAAAAATAAAATAAAATGTGAAATTTTTTTCTTCTTCTTGGTTCCTGCGTTTGGTTGTTCTTTTTTTGGTATTGTTGATTGAAAAATGGGTATGTTGCAGATTATTTTCTTTTTTTTTTTCTGCGTGATGTGTTGATTTTTTTATTTTTTTTTTGGTTATTGCTGATTGTGTCTTTTTTATAGGATTTTTGGTGAATGGGTAGTATAGGAATTGTGTAGTGTACCGTGTGTGTGTAGGAAAGTGGGGTTGTGGGATTAGTAAGTGGGTAATAGAAATGGGGGTAATGGGGTTGTGGTGGGTATTTTAGATTATTATTTTTTATTTTTCTTTTATAATTACTATATATAATAAAATGATAAGAATATTATTACTTAACTATTTTTTAAACTAACAAAAATCAAGTAGCTAATAATAAATTATAATTAAGAAATACTATCTTATTTATTAAACTAAAATTAAAAGAAACATAATTTTTTTATCTTTAAAACAAAATTTACACTAATAATGCAACTCTATCTTTTTTTGTAGTTTTCAAATATTTTAAAATAAATTTGCTAAAATAAGATAAAATCAAAATATCTAATTTATATACAAAAATAATATTTATGCACTAAAAATGATGTAAGACCTTAAGTTCGGTCAAAAATTACGTGTCTACAGATGACAGGGCTATTTGGGAGCCAATAGGTGGACGGAGAATAGTCTCGTACCATTTCCAATAGTTTGAGAATATTTTAGGCCCTTTTTCATTTTCTAAATGGTTATTGAAGTTTTGAAAATCATCGTTAAATATCAATTTTGTTTTATTTAGTATAAAAATATCACTTAACTATTATACTAAACACTTTAAAAGTCCATGTCATTAAAGCCTTTTTTTAAATAATAAATTTATTTAAGTAAAATTATAATCTTGTTCTTGTTATAAAATGGATGTCCACATTAATATATTTTATGTTGTAAGATAAATATACACATAATATGTTAAGTGTTGTATACTAGCTAACCATATGATATACTTGGTGTCCAAAGTTCTCAAAAATGCCTCTTTAAGAGGTAACTGCTCTGTACTCAATCTTTCTGATAACTTTGAAAACTCTTTATACTTTTATGAAAATGGTGTTCTTTTTTTTTTAATGTAAAATGATAAATTTGAAAACATTAAAGTTCCCTTAAAACTCTTGAAATAACCTGTATTTATGTTGTAATCATGAAAACTATATCTGAAATCATATTGTGATCTGATCATTGATAACTCGGGAAGTCATATTGCATAAACATTGATGTCATATCTAGATGTCATACTGCTTAAACATTGATGGCATACTTGACTGTCATACTAATCATGAATCGTAGTTCTTTCTCAATGTAAAAAATAGTACTTTTGGAACCATTTGTGTTCCCTTAAACTTTTCTCAAAAGATACTTTAAAATATTCTTGAACTCACTTTAATATTCCAAAATCAATGCATGAAAATAAATGCACAAAGGCTTTCAACAAAATATCATCAACTAGGGTTCATGTTAAATAAAAGCATGAACAACAATCCAATAATCTCAATGCACAAAATATCATAATCTCATAATTAAGAAATCAGAACTCGGAATAAGAATACAATTCAAATTTAGAATTTCATGGATCTTTGAGTAGAATATGGATTTAACTGTTACTGACTGAATTTAGATGTAGGGCATGAGGACGAACTAGTCCAACACTATAACCTTACATACTCGGAAGAACAAGGTTCTCGAAGAAGTTTGAAGAAGAACTTGATTGGAAGACTTGAAACCCTAGCTTTTGTCTTCCTAGCGGTTTTCTTGGAGATGAAAAGTGGAGAAGAATCTTGGATTCAAAACCTTAGGATTCTTGAAGAGAATCTTGAACTTGGAGCCTTTAGATCTTGAGATTGAAGAAATCCTTTCTTGGAGTTCTTGATCTTTAAAAGAATGAGAATTGGGGATTCTGAGAGTTGCTATACGTATAATAATGTTTTTGGGTTGTAAGATGGACTTAGAGAAGTTGATTGAGGATGAAAGGTTAAGAATACCATTCTAGGAACGTAAGAAAACCATAAAGATCAAAGAAAATGATCTTTTAATGAATCCCGTCGGCCAAATCGGCAATCTAGAGGTTTCCTCACTGAAATAATCGACGAGTCACCCAATGGGACTTTAGATAGCTCAAATAGATAGAGACTTAAAGTTTTTGGGACATTTCGGTGAGATAATTCGGCAATTCACCAACTCATTCGGCGAATCGCCGATTGAGCAGGTGACTTCGCCGTATTTCCAGCCCGAGTATGTTCCAGTAAAACGACCATAACTTTTTACTCCGAACTCAAAATAAGGCAAACTTGGTGGCGTTGGAAAGAAGACTCGTAGACCTTTAATTTATAGGTAATAGCCATGTTATTCATTATATGTTAAGAGATTTGATTGTTTGAAGTTGACCATTATAAGAACTCATGTGAGAACTTAGCCGATTGGAATGCCCTGAACTTGGCTTGGTGTTTGAGGTCCCTTATGACCCTAGACCACTTTAGATACTTTTGATGCACTTGGTAAAGGAACTTAAAACACATGAGCAAGTAGGACATCACCCGGTTCAAGCTCATATACTTATAACGAACGATTTAGATTTTAAGAGTAGAGTTGCGAGGTGTTACAAAATGATTCGGGTGTTAGCTTAGAAATTTTCAGGATGTTACATACATATACCCCTCTTCTTGTAACAAAGAGAGAAGATAGGTGAAGTTAAAATACTACATCTACTATTTTCTCATCCATTTTTCTTGTTATCTTAACATTAATACTTATTTTATAACAGTTCTTTGATTTTAAAAGAATAGATTAGTTTATCAAGAAGTAATTTGCACGATACTTGAACTTTATATTATTTTCCTAAATAGTCACTCATGTTTTGAAATTTGCTTACAATAACCACTTTTAGTTTTTTAAACACGATAATATCACTCATTTATTATTATTTTTCTCAAAAAGTATTAAATACCTCAAATGTCTCCTCTAAATACCTCAAACGTCTCCTTTTATTCTAGTTGACATGCCATGTCATTAAATCATCATTTAAAAAAAAATAATAGACCTATTTAACTCATCAAACTCATGTCTCTACAAAAAAATGTAAATTACATGCATACGAATTTATTCGACTATTATAAAAAAAATCGCAAAGAATCTAATATTCTATAGCATTTTTTACTAAACAAAATTCAATAAAAATTCTTTATAGGTAATTATTACCTGAAGATTTTTGAAATTCCTAAGTAAGTTATTGTGGATTTTAAGCAAGTAATTTTTCATAAAAATATTAAAATAAATCCGTAATGTTGACATAGAGAAAAATTGGAAAAAAAGATAAATTTATTATTTAACTTTTAGTTTTAATTTAATTTTGTTATTCTTTTGTGATTATTATATATTTTATCTTATCATACAATTAAATACCAATATATATCCTTATCTCATTCCAAATTACTAAACATAAGTAATAGTTAGTTGGGTTGTCTATTTTAATTCAATAACAAACGCATACTACGAGATTAAGATGTTCATTAATAAAGGTCAAAATTTTCTTTTCTTTAATCGTTATGATATAACAATCTTTCTCCTAGCTACTTTATCATCAATTAAATAAAAATAAACATTATTTACTTTCTATATTTTTAAAAGAAAGATACTGTAAATACGGATTCTAAAGTGCACAATTAATTTTTTTAATGACGAATTGACATTTAAATTTTGTCAACTTTTTAAACTTTCTACTAGTTAAATTAATTTGTTTTAACGTTTGTATTATTGTTTCTTTTCCTTCCCTTCGTTTCTACACTTGTCTAGGCTTAGATAAACTAGAATGCTTGGAAATGATTTCCCACCAAGTTGAGTCACTTTTCCAACGGTGGAAAACAATCATTCATCTTCTCCAACTTCATTCTCTAATCATCAAAACAGCCCTTTATCATGATGAATATCGTCTCTCCCAATTCATATCATTCTCTTCTTCAATATCCCTCCAATTCACCGTACGATTTTCGATAATTCTCACATTATTCCATCAATCTTCGCATGGAACACAATGATGAGAGCATATTCGGAAGTAGAGTCTCTTAAGCTCTTTAAGCAGTTTCAAGAAATTGGATTAAAACCAGATAAATTCACATTCCCTGTTGTGCTAAAAGTTTCTGGGCATTGTTTGATGATTGGAACGGGTGGATCGTTGCATTCGATGGCTGTGAAGTCGGGTTTCGGTTCAGATTTACATGTGAACAATACCCTTTTGAGAATGTACGCAGGATTTGGTGTGATCAAGTTTGCAAGACTGGTGTTTGATGAAATGCTTCAGAGGGATTTAGTTTCTTGGAGTTCTATGATGGCTGCATACGTTCATTGGTATGTATATTTGTTTGAATTATTGGTCAAAAACACATATGAATTATTAATTTTATGCGAACTTCACACCCTGATTATCACAATCTATGTATTAGGGATCATATAGCTGACTTAACTACTTGTGATTCAAGCATGATATTAGTAATTGTTGTCTTATTGTTTACAGTTTCTTCTTCTTCTTTCTCCTTCTAAAAGATATTTCATTTATCTACTGATTACTCTGGAATCAGTACATTATTTATGATTTGTGAACCCGCCAAGTGTGTGAAAGCTGGGAGATTCTATAGCATTATGTGGAGGTTGTTTAAGATGATTATTATAATGGGAGTGAATAGAATTACCAAACTCTAAGTAGATTTTGAGCACGAGAAGTTTACTACTTTGTGGAAAACAAGTTCAAGTATTGTTCTGTGAGGAATTTGTAAGGGTTAAACGTCTTTTGATAGGTCTGACACATAATAGGTCACTGTTTTTATGAACAACGCAAGTTTGTAACCTTGTTTGTTATCCTTCATAAATTTGGTGCCATGGTATTTATGGTTCTCTTGAACAAATATATGTTATCTAGTACTTTTGCTGAAATTTTTAAAATTCATCCCAGATGTCGATTGTGCATACTTATTTTGTACTATAAGAAGAAACCACTAATACTATTACTTGGATAAATTAGCTTGAATAAGGAGTTCCAAACTTGTTCACTAGTATAACTTTTTCTCTTTTTCCTTCTTGCTGCAATAGATTATTAAACGATGCCTAGGGTTCATATCTGAAAGGATCAGTAAGGTGTTGAGCCTTTAAAATTGCGAACGGTGCATACACTCCTAAAAGATCAGGGATTAACAATGATGGAAATTTTCGCGGTTGGAAGTTTTTCTTTTAAATTGGAAAGGAGCATGTATTCCTGAAAAATAAGGGAGTAAAAATGAAGAAAAATTTCATGGTTTAGATTTTGGTATTTGTCTTGGAAAGGTCCTGATGACACTCTTTAAAATGGGGAATTAACAAAGAAGGAAAACTTTCATGGTTGAGATGCGTGCAACACTCCCAGCCTCTTGTATTTAGGTATGCTGGTCTCACTGCTCTATTTGTTACTTTTGCATACATCAGAGCATGTTAGTTTTTATTTTTAATTCTGGAATCTCTATGTACATTCATGTCCAATAAAAACACTGAGCTTTGAAACCCAATTTTTGCAAATCAATCTTTGGACTTTTTTACCTACAAAACTTTTGGAAAGAAGAAGCTAGTTCGTGGCTCCAATGGTCGTGAGTATTCTAAAACTAACAAGCTAAGGTGGATTATGGACAGTAACTTGGTCTAATAGTCTAACACTGCTGCTGTTTAGTTGTCCGGATTGCATATGGATGGATTTCCATGTCAAATTCTATCTGCAATTTAGACCTGAAAAATAAAGAGAAATCCAAAAATTAAGTTTCTTTTGAGACAAACTTTGAATTAAACATTGAAAGGACAACAACTTTATAATGATACTATGGTTAGTTTGTCTTTCCCATGGGAGAGTATAAGGGGTTTTGCATTTATAAATAGGGAATAGGGAGATAATAGAGAAAATATAAGCAGGCTTGACTTTCTCCTGATGAAGAGCCCGTTTGGATTGAATTAAAATAAGTAACTTTTAAAAAGTTACTTTAAAGTCATTTTAAAAATAAGTAGTTATGTGTTTATTGATGTGTTTGGCAAAAAAGTGTTGAAAGTCACTTTTTTTTATCAAAATGTCTGAAATACCCTTTAAATTGTTAACATTATAAAAGAATTAAGGGTAAAAAAGTAATATACTTGGTCAAAGTAGAATGCTTTATAAGTTAAAAAAAATAAGTAGGGGGCACCCTACTTTTAACTTTTAACTTATTTTAAGTTACTTTTGACTTATTTTAAGTTATTCTTATAATTGCCAAACACTCTAATAAGTCAAAAACTGATTTAAAAGTTAGTTTGACCAACTTAAAATCCTATCCAAACGGGCTCGAAGTCTCCAAACATTTGGCTATTGCTCCTCATAGTTGAAGTAATGACAACGATTCTACTTGTTCTCCCTGCAGGGGTCTCCAACCATTTTGTCAATACTTTTTGGTCTTATTCAATTTCATTTGATATCATAAAAGTGAGATTCAGGATGTCACCTAAGTGAATTCTACAAATTTCTTAAGCCAAGTTCCGCTACATGTGATATGCTCCTTTTTTTCATATAGTGAATCAATTCCTTTATAGACGTAGAAGAAGTTGAATAGTTCGTACCTGATCATATAGAGGGACCAGTTTAATGGGTTTTTATGTTCACTTTTCATCCCTTTTGGCCATGCAAATGAATATTTGCTACCTTGACCTCTCTTTTTGTGTAGGAGGTCTGTTAATATGATTGTCTTTCCTGTTTAACTTTTACTGTGAGGTTTTTGCTTTTTGTCTGGCTTTTCAAAGTCGTAATAGTCAATGTTTTCCTGGATATCTCAGTAACTTGCCTTCAGATGCTCTGCTCCTGTTCCAATGTATGAAGCTAGCAAAGGAAACGCCAAATTCTGTCACTTTGGTTAGCTTGCTGGGGGCATGTACTCGTATCCTGAATATCAGATTAGGTAAATGTATTCACTCGCACATTGTTACCAGTGGTATTGAAGTACATGTTGAGCTGGAAACAGCCCTCCTGGGCATGTATGCAAAATGTGGTCATATACATTGATGGCTTTCCGCATATTCAATTCGATGGGTGATAAAAATCTGCAGACCTGGACCATCATGATTTCTGGTCTTGCTGATCATGGACATGGAGAAGAAGCTGTGTCCTTGTTTGCCAGAATGGAAGAATCTGGCTTTAGGCCAGACAGCTTATCATTTTCTGCAATCTTATATGCTTGTAGTCATATTGGCTTTGTTGATGCGGGCCGTGAATAATTTGAAAAAGTGGCAAGTATTTATAACATCAGGCCAACTATGGAACATTACGGATGCATGGTGGATATGTTTGGACGTGCTGGAGAATTAGAAGAAGCTTATGATATTATAAGGAGCATGCCTATAGAGCCTAATTCTGTGATATTGAGGAGTTTCATTAGTGCTTGTAAGCATCATGGTCATATTCCTTGCGCAGAAGAAAATATAAGGGAAATTCTCCTCAAAATAGAGCCAGATCTCGGATCAAACTATGTACTTGCATCTAGTTTGTCTTATCTTTTTGGTTATTGCAGCGATGCAAACAGCCTAAGATCAGCTATGAAAGCAAAAGGGATAAAGTAATATCCTGGCAGCAGTTGGGTGCAGTTGGTTGGTAGTTCTTCCGAAGGAAGCAGTTGAAGGATCTGGCAGTAATGTTTCTGTTTATGCCAATAGAAGAGGCAATTCAGATCAGAGGAATGAAGGCACTGTTACATTCCAAAGACGAGAGAACACTAACAATGGTGGAGGAAAATGAATTGCGTCTTTTTGGGTAATACCACCAGGCTGAGGTACAAGTTTAGGGGAGCTGTTGCTTTGACCATTGGAAGAGGGTCACACTGAAGTTCCTAACATTCTTGCATAATTTGGAATAACTTGAAAAATGAAGATTACATTGTGCGGTGATTTTGATTTGTAGCTCATAGGATATGACATTTGAGAGGAACTCCACAAATTGGTATACTTCTGGAAGAGGAAAAGCCGGGCTCTGTCAGAGCCACAACTCTGTTATCCTTCTCAAATTATTTCTAACAATCAATCATGCCTCGGTATTGGACTAGTTGGGATAAGCTTTATGAGTCTCCTATATCCATTCTACCTTATTTGGGGCCATTCTTTTCGATACTGGTAAATGATTTGTTTTCTCCATAAACTGCTCTTTCTTTTCAATATATGTGGTTAAGGTTAATCTTGGAATTCTATTCAGAAGTTGGGATGCCCTTAAAGTGGTGCCTCCGCATGGCCTGAAACTTTGGTTAAAAACTATGAGGTATTCCCATGTACTAAATGGGGAAACAAATTCAAAATCTTTTATGAATGTCAAGACTCATCTCCTTTGCTTTGAACTCTGGAAATTTAAATTAAACCATGTGGTATCTTCATTTATCTGGTAGTTTAACCGTAATTTCAGAAATGAAGGAGAAGAAAGCAGTGAATATGTCATGCTGGAGTAGTTTTTGTTGTAAGCAAAATATGGAAAACGAAGCCTTGGTAGTTGTACTACTCAAAGTAGCAAGTACATTTGGGTTGATATAATCTGTGAAAAGAGAGCATGGAAAATCATCTGACTTCCATTGAACCTGCATCAGCATGTGTCTGCTTTTTAGGTATTCCCCTAAATGCTTTGATAGTATAATCACTTACACATCCATTTGCATGTTATTTTTTGGAGCTTGACTTGAAGCCATCAGGAAGGGGTCATGCTCTGTGTACTATGTATCTGTCGATCCTCCATGTCCTTCACATTCCATGATTTTGGTATGATTAAGCTTTTCTTAGAATACTCAACTGCCATGGGTTAGTGAGGTAATCTTTGGATATTTATCACAACAGAAAAGAACCACTTGACTGAAATCCATATTCAATATTCAATTAAAATTCTTCTGGTCTCATCTGCTTAGACTTAAGGATCCATTCATTTGTATAATACTGTTAATGACAATATCAGATGAACCTAGCTTGGTGGAAACCTCTTCTCTGTGTATTAGATCACTTGCATATGAAAAAGTTTCGAGCTTCCTATTAGTTCATGAACAATATGCTGTACTGGATTGCTAATGTATTTCATCTGAGATCATCCAGCACTCTAAATTATTGGAAGCAGCTGGCCTGCGATCTCAAGCTGATCCTGTCTTGTTGTCAATCATTTTGAAGTTCTCTTTCGAATGGTGACGATCCTTATATGAGGTGAGGCATGCAAAGTTATTCACGCATGTTAGAAAGGTTGAGCTAGCTGGGATGTGGAGAAGGTGATCTATCAACATGGAGAACCTGACATCTGATGGAGCTGCGTGAAGAAATTGGAGAATCTCTAGAAGGTATGTCTATATTTTAGAATGGAGTTCTATCCACAAGGAAAAGCAATCAGCAAATGTCTGAACAACCATTATCATTGTTTAGCATGGCATAAATTCAATTGTTTTACTATTGATATGCTGGTGTATGGATTCATTTGACTAGATTATGCATTAGGTTTTTTATGTATGAGATACATTACATCTTTTTTCTTCTTCTGAAATAGGCATTCTAATCAATTATTAATCAAAGGAATGTAGTAGATCATGAATTAAAGATAGGGGATTTAGTTTCCACTCCATAGCATTAGGCATAGAACCCAAAGCCTGAACTAGCTAATGGGCACATTGGTTCGCTGGTCTTTTAACAAAAGATGAGGAAATAGAAGTAAAGCCACAAGAGTGCTATACAATCTCGAATAATAATATAAAAAAAACTAAGAGTTATTGTTGTAAGATTTTTCTGATGCATGTTTAACCAAAAGACTTTCAACCTCCACAATAATTGTAATTGATGAAAAGTGTTCCTTTAGCGAGCTTAGTGCTTCTCGAACATCCAAAGCCTTCAACCATAAGGGAGTCATGAGGCGTATCTAATCAACTAGAGCGACCTCTCATGAAGTTTCCATGAGAATCACGGACTAGCATGTCTGACTCTGCTCCTACCAAAGTAAGGTCAAAAGAAGCATCAATGTTTCACTTAAGGATATTCTCATTAGGAGGAAACCATCTAATTGGACCAAACCCTAACTCGGGACTCCGACTCGAGTCTCAACCCTGAACCAATACTCTTAACCTAACTCAAAATCTAACCCTAACTCAAGATTCGAGCCTTGAGACCTAGGATCTAAGCTCCAACTCTCGGCCTCGACCTAGGACCTAGGACATGAGACCCAAAACTCGATCCTAACCCAAGCCTCGAGACCCTTTGACACTAACTCGAGATTCAACTAAGAACTCCAGCACTTACCCTCGAGAATGATTCAATACCTAACTCTGACCTTAACCTGCGACCCAATCCTCGAGATTCGAAACCTAAAACCTAACCTTCAGTCGCGACCAGACCCAATACTCCTTCTCTGGTATCCACAATTAAAACCTCTCCAGTTAATAGATTCCCACCTATTTGACTTCTCTCTGCATACGATATCTGATTTGATCACCAACACAGCTCGAAACCTACTTGACTCATCAAAATCTAACATATTCTCCATAATACGACACCTGAAATAAAAAAAATCTGATGCCAACGAAATATCATGACCTTTTTGATCCTCTGCTCATGCTTCCAAAATCATCATTAGTACCAAAATTCCTTGGAAAACACATTGCC
Source organism: Solanum appendiculatum (assembly GCA_018342035.1). Taxonomy (NCBI): domain Eukaryota; kingdom Viridiplantae; phylum Streptophyta; class Magnoliopsida; order Solanales; family Solanaceae; genus Solanum; species Solanum appendiculatum. The sequence continues at coordinate 8,726 of JAGDQO010000149.1, read as the reverse complement.
AAACCCCGTAACTCTGAATTATGACTCCTCATTTTCCCAAAAGAAAGATTCTATCCTTTCCAAGCCCACACTAAGCATTCCATGTCTGATACTTGTCCTACCCAAGGCTGATAGCACTAATTCCAAATCTAATAGTACTTTTCCAACAAGGTAAAGCTATTGAATCAGAAACCAATATCGACTACATGCAACCCTTCACATGCCATGCCTCAACCGCCATTCAAACTATTGCATACTCATGACAAATCATAGATAAACCCTTGATTAGCCCAAGAATTTTGTATACCATAAGCACATAACCTTTACTTGCCACCAAGTGTCTATGTAACTCTTCATAATAGTTTGTATAATTCCCATCAACCAGGTAGTATCAATCCAGCTCAAAATCCTCAATAACCATGTAGAACTGTAAGTCCTTCCTATAGTGCACCCATAAGTCACCTACCATAATTTGAACAATCCAACCAAACATAAAAACGCAGAATCTCCCATACATCACTGTTTGTCGCCAAAAAAAAAAACCAAATCTTCAAAAAAGCCGTTGATAAACCCTTCATAAGTCTATGCCGAACCAGTCCACCTTGCAAAGTCATATCTAAACTCCACGGTGAAAATTCATACAACCTTCAACTTTTAACCAAGTTTCTATGTCGCGATAAAAGTCTAATCTTGACTTAGTGAAAATGCACCAAACTTTGCAGATCATTCCTATAATTCATGCTCAAAATTTCAGAAGTTTCTGAATAATTTTTCGATCTTTAAAACTAATAACGAACCTTTTAGTTGACACAAATTGCCCAAACAACGCCAAAGTACCCAAAAAGCTTAAAAATTCACCCAAAACTCATTCGGAACCTCCCGAGCACAAATCAAATATGCTTCTTGCTTTGGAAATGGTATTTCAGACAAAATGAAATCATCAAAACACCCAAACAACATCACCTTAACCCGATGTTGACCAAATTCAACATTAGCTTAAGAATCTCCAAATTTCCAATTAATGACATAAAACTCATCCAATAGTTTCATGAACTCAGCCAAACCTTCAACTAGACCAAATATCACCATTCAGATCTACTGGAATCATCAAAACTTGAAAATACCTTGTTTTAACTTCAAATGTTGACTAAAATCAAACTTGAGCCATAACTCTCTCCGCATCTCGTCTAATGGCTTAAATCAAACCAGAAGCCTTGGGACCCAAACCAACAGTACATCTAGACCAAAAACCACATTCCAGAGCTAATGGAACTGTTGGAATTCCATTCCAAGGTTGCTATCAACAAATGTTGACTTTGGTCAACTATCTTATGCTTTCAACTTTCAAAACACAAAAACTCTTCCAAAACCCATCTAAATACCTTTCGTTTGAGCCAATAGTCCTACTAACCCAAAAGTCAAGTTGCGAAGTTGAAGGAACTGACATAATTTCTTTCTGAGACTCGTAGCTCCGGTTGTTATCAAAAACCATATTTAACAACTTTAACTCTCCAAAACTCTAAAACTTTCAAAAATCACAACTTTATAATCAAATTTAGAAACCAACTTCGTAAACTGATCAAACAAGACTCTGGGCAACAATCAGGAAGGGTAAAATTGTAATTTTCCAAAAAATTTCAAAAATGACCTTCAGGGTCGTTAGAATATCTACCATTAAAAACCATGCTCTTCCTCGAACATAAAGAAAAAGAAAGAAGAATACTCGATGTTACGAAGAGGCTGAGGCATGCTTTCCAAAATTGGTATTTGCTTCTCCAAGTGAACTCATTCTTATGACCATACCATTCGGATCAACTACCAAGAACTGAACTTCTAAACCAAAATTGAAAAATATTTAAACCAGAAGTGATTACCAAGTCACGGACTAACCCATGCACCAAAGCTAAATTGAAACTCTCTACTAAACCAAAACACAACCATCGGGACGAATCTTTTTCCCAATCAACCACGAGAAATTCTAAATTAATACTTCCTAAATCCAGGAGTGAGGACAGATCCAACCACCAAACACTTAAAAATGCACAAAACCATCACCAATCTTAGTAAAATTTCATGCTGTTAACATAATCTTCCAACGAGCTTTAAGCTGCAAAACTTGATCTTTAGACAACACATACTCATCAAGGGAGAACCCAACTAATCTGACCCGAAAAAGGAGATGAGAAAGTAACCACCCAGTTAACCATACACCCAAGCATACATAACCTTTAATTACGCTATCGAGATGCTGGAATAATAGCTATGATTGTGGATAACACCTGAAAACAGCAACACTAAGCCCAATGGCCCTCCAAATCAAACACATAGCTGAATAATGTCCTCAATGACAAGATGAATACCAAGACTATCAAGAAACTGCAATTCCCCAGATAGATCTCATACAAGCACTCTCAACAACGTTCGCACATGCAGTGCTGCTAGTATACCCTAACTACCCAAAATTCTGCTTTGTCTTACTCAGAATACTCCCTATCTGGTATCCACAATTAAAACCTCTCCGGTTATCTAATTCCCACCTATTTGATTCCTCTCTGCATACGATATCTGGTTTGATCACCAAGACAGCTCAAAACCCACTCGGCTCATCAAATTCCAACATATTTACCATAGTCCGGCAACTCAAATAAAAAAAATCTGGTGCCAACAAAATATCATGACCTTATTGATCCTCTGCTCATGCTTCCCAAATCATCATTAGTACCAAAAATCCTTGGAAGACACATTGCCACACCCGTAACTCTGAATTATGATCAAAAACCACATTTTGAAGCTAGCGAAACTCTTGGAATTTCATTCCGAGCTTGCTATCACCAAATGTTGACTTTGGTCAACTATCTTATGTTTTCAACTTTCAAAACACAAAAACTCTTCCAAAACTCATCTAAATACCTCAAGACCTGAGGCAATAGTCCTATTAACCCAAAAGTCACGTTTTGGAGCTGATGGAACTGACAGAATTCAATTCTAAGACTCGTAGCTCTAATTGTTACCAAAAACCACTTCTAACAACTTTATCTCTCTAAAACTCTAAAATTTTTGAAAATCACATCTTTACTATCAAATTTCAAAACCAACTTCGTAAATTGATCAAATAAAAGTCGGGGCAACTATCGAGAGGGGTAAAATGGTAATTTTCCAAATATTTTCATAAATGACCTTCAGGTTCATTACATTATCCACCACTAAAATCATGGTTGTACTCTCACATAAAGAAAAAGAAAGAAGAATTTTCGATGTTACCAAGAGGCTGATGCATAATTTCCAAAATCGGTATTTGCTTCTCCATGTGAACTCAATCATAGGACCATACCATCAGGATCAACTACCAAGACTTGAACTTCCAAACCAAAATTGAAAAATCTTCAAACCAGTAGTGATACCTTAAGTAAAACTCTCTAAACCACAACACAACCATCGGGACGAATTGTTTTGCCACATAACCACGAGGAATTCTGAACTGTAATACCTCCTAAAACCAGGAGTGAAGACAGATATAACCACCAAACACTCATAATGCACAACACCATCTACGATCTAAGTAAAATTTCATGCTCTTAACATAATCCTCCAACGAGCTTTAAGCTGCAAAAACCTTATCTTTAGACAACGCGTACTCATCAAAGGAGAACCAAAGTAATCTGACCCAAAGAAGGAGATGACCAAGTGACCACCCAGTTAACCATAAACCCAAGCATACATAACTTCTATTTACGTTGTCGAGATGCTGGAACAATAACTATGATTGTAGACAACCCCTAAAAACGGCAACACTAGGCCCAATGGCCCTCCAAATCAAAAACACATAGCTGAAACATGTCCTCAACGACAAGATAAATACCAAGACTGTCGAGAAACTGCAATTCATCATGATAGATCTCATACAAGCACTCTTAGCAATCCTCACACACGTAGTGCTGCTGGTATACCCTAACTGCCCTAAATTCTCCTTTGTCTTACTCAAAATACTCCCTCTCTGGTATCCACAATTGAAACCTCTCCAGTTATCTAATACCTACCTATCTGACTTCTCTCTGCATATGATATCTGATTTGATCACCAACACAGCTCGAAACCTACTTGACTCATCAAAATCTAAAATATTCTCCATAATACGACAACTGAAATCAAACAAATCTGATGCCAGCGAAATATCTTGATCTTTTTGATCCTCTGCTCTTGCTTCCAAAATCATCATTAGTACCAAAATTCCTTGGAAAACACATTGCCACACCCCGTAACTCTGAATTATGACTCCTCATTTTCCCATAAGAAAGATTTCTATCCGTCCCAAGCCCACACTAAGCATTCCAGGTCTGAAACTTGTCCTACCCAAGGCTGATGACACTAATTCCAAATCTAATAGTATTTTTCCATCTAGCAAAAGCTATTGAATCAGAAACCAATATCGACTACATGCAACCCTTCACATGCCATGCCTCAACCGCCATTCAAACTATTCCATAGTCATGGAAAATCATAGGTAAACCGTTGATCAGCCCAATAATTTTGTATACCATAAGCACATAAGCTTTATTCGCCACCAAGTGTCTATGTAACTCATCATAATAGTTTGTGTAATTCGCATCAACCAGGTAGTATAAATCCAGCTCAAAATCCTCAATAATCATGTAGAACTGTAAGTCCTTCCTATAGTGCACCCATAAGTCACCTACCATAATTTGAACAATCCAACCAAACATAAAATGCAGAATCTCCCATACATCATTGTTTGTCAGCCAAAAAAAAACCAAATCTTCAAAAAAGCCGCTGATAAACCCTTCATAAGTCTGTACCAAACCAGTCCACCTTGATTAGTCATATCTAAACTCCACGGTGAAAATTCATACAACCTTCAACTTTTAACCAAGTTCCTATATCGCGATAAAAGTCTAATCTCGACTGAGCGAAAATGCACCAAACTTTGCAGATCATTCCTATAAATCATGATGATGAAGATGAAAATGAAAAACTTTTCCCTGGTAACATGGAAAACTAATCTCAATAATCATGATGATGAAGATGAAAATGAAAAACTTTTCCTTTGTCATTATCTCTACGGATAAGTTTTTCATTTTCATCTTCATCATCCTCCGGGGTTTTTGAAGAAGAGGGTGGGTGAGGAGCAGTCCTCGAAGGAGCAGATGGCGAATAAGGAGCCATCCTAGCTGGGATAGACGAACAAGACGCTCTTCTAGAAGCAGTTCTGGATAAAGAATTCTCAAGGAATTTTAGATCTATAGAACCATCAGGGTATTGAATTACCCTTTCAATGCGAGATTTCTCTGAATGAGAGGAAAAAGGTTGAGTGATAGCATCAAAATGCCATTCGTCGTTAGACAGAATGTCATTCCAATTGATCAATCTAGGAACGAATATTGAACTATGCTCATGATTGGCCTCCATGAGCATTGTTACACCCTTTTGGCTCTCAATTCGAGCCTTTGGTGCAAGAGTAGTAGACATAAGCCGATAATATACTCTGTAAATAATCGCTATTTCTCGAGTATTGGCTTTGCTATTAAGATTTTTAGTTTTGACATTGAATGTCAAAGAGTCCATGACATTAGGATCATTAATGTCTATAGAAAAGTTAGGATAGCAATTAAAGTAAACCGGACCATCGGCTAGATTACTTTGAAGAACACCTAACAGCGAATCATCAAAATTAAGAAATCTGTCATCTCTAAGGAGGACACAAATAGGAATATCTAAGCCTTTCCTGAATAGGGGCTTAACAGCAACTTGCACTAAACCAATATGCAAATAATTGAATTTATTTTTATAACGATTAATATCGTTAGCATTCAACAAACGAATAATTTCAAGAGAATTATTAATAGCAACAGTTGATTCACAAGTTTTAATATTGTGATTAACAAATAAATTAAATTTACCTAAATGATAAATAGCTTTAAAAGGTTCTTCTGGTATATTCCAGTTTTGAAGATCATTTTCAAGTTTAGCAATCTTAGTTGCTTGAGAAGATAGGTTAACACTGTTTAAAATATGCTGGTTGGTTTCCATTTTTTAAACGATACTGTCTTAAGGAATTATAGACAAAAATATATTAAAATAGAAACAGATAATTCAAGCATGCTCAATCAATAATAATATAAAAATATGCAAAGAGATATTAAAGATCTAGATCTTAGTTTCTAAGGGAGGTTCTCTTGGTTTTACATCTGTTCTTTCTCTAGAGTTATCTTGGCTACGGGATCACCATACACGGTCTAACGCTCTCCTAGCTTGACGACCTATTCAATTCGGCTAGCCAACGTATGAACCGGGTATTATTCGGTTACCTCACACACTTAGAGAAGAATGAACACCTCACACCAGTTATAGAAACAAGATTAAGAACATAATATTAATCAACATATTAAAATATTAAAATAGCTTAATCAAATCTTAAATAATCAATTCATAAATTAATATAAATTTTGTCATGCCCAGACAGTATATGTACTTAGCTGCTCATGCTAGGTACGTATACTGCCAACATGGCTCTGATACCAATAACGGATCGGCGGTAATCCTCCGAAGTGGTATTAGTAAAATACGACAAGATTTATACGAAGAACAAAAGAGATTAATAAAAACTCACAGATTTTTATTTATATGAACATCAACATGAAAGAGCTACAGGCGGAAGCATTGAAAACATAGGGAGAGAGAGAGAGAGGTTTTCAGTATTGGGTACAATCACTGATCCCTTCACTCATGAGAGAGTCTCTTCTTTTATAGAGTAAGAAGATGCTCTTTACATTATTTGACCGTCCATTGTCGGTTGAGTGGGGCTAGCTTTTACTTAAAGTAAAAGTAAAGTATTAGATTCCTTTTTAGGAATAGTAAAATGTCTCCTTTTGAAAAGTAATTCCGACCTTTGGCCTCTACTTTTCTGAAGAGTCAAGTTGCTATTCATAATCAGGGTCCACATAAGACTGTGCAATTCCTTTTAGGTCGCACATGTCTCCATTACTGCTGCCCGAAGATGCTGCATCACTGACGAGTTGCATGATTTGTGTTTCTGTATAATCTTCAAGATTATCCATAGCTTTTTTAAGCTTAGCTTTGAGTTCTTCTTTTGAAGTCTTGGTTTTACCAGGTCTGACAACTGGAGTATTAACGATGGGTCTTCCAACTGGCTTGGGAGTCCATCCTTTGATCATAACCTCTTTAGCTAAGAAACAGATTTTATCTATTTCTACCTTGGTAAAATTCCAAGAAATAATATAAGAAATTCTTTTCTGAATAAAGAACTTACATAATTTAATATACTCTGGGAGAGTAGAAATCTCCGGATTATTCTGAAACTCACTGAACTTGACGTGGAATTGTTGTGGCAATATCTGCAGATTTCCTCCAAAGATGTTCCACCATTCGTAGAACCATTTAGGAATAATTGATTTAATTACTTGGGGGCAATATTTGACAAACCAAGTATGTCTTGGTCGGAGGTACATGAAATTAAACCAGGCTGATTTGTAATCATGCCAATTGTAAGTTTGTGGCCTATGAGGCATTGTTAATGACACTGGAGTGTGTAAATGATCCGTATACCATTCGAACGGAGACAAGATTCTCTTGATTGTGAATCTGGAGTATCTGATGAAGTCAGGGTTTTGATCATCTCTGTTATGTTCAATCTCGATGGATTCGGTATCTACCAAAATAGCTTCATAAAACTTTCTGGTTTTGTAGGAACAGTCTGTATCAACAAAGTTGCCATCCGTGTAGCAGGGCTTGATAAGGGTACTAACTTCAAAGTTTTCAAATTCTCTATCTAAAGCAAGTAGAGGTAACATTTGGGTTGTTACAAAATCAAATTTTTCTTCTTTTGGAATAGAAGTTTGAGTAGGAGTGGGAGTAAATATTTCAGGCTTAACAGCTTGGGCAAAAGACTCAGGGGTCTTCATAGTATAATTGTCTTTGGTTTGGACATTAGAGCTTGAAGCTCCTGGAGTTAAAGGTCTGTTTGGCCTTAATTGTATCAACTTGGTAGGATTAGGAGGAGGAGCAGGCAATTTGGGATAGTCTGCCAACATAGTGAATCTATTGTCAAATACCGGTCTTTGTGGGGTTTTTGCCGGTGTCATTGGAGGTAAGACGAATGGTTTCGTCAGAGGTTTTCCTTCTTTCGAAGGAGTATTAGGCTTGAAAGGCCTCATTTTTTTCCTGTAAAAATTCTCTTGTTAGAAAATCAGGTAAAGAGTTATTTTCTCCTTTTATAAAATCTATTTGAAAATCAAAGCTAGATAATAGAGCTTGCCATCTAGCAAATATTTGTTTTGAAACAAGATTTTTTACATCCTTTTGTAAAATTTCTTTAGCTGATTTACAATCAACTCTTAATAAAAATTTTTTATTAATTAAGTCATCTTGAAATTTTGTGATACATAGCACTATAGACAAGATTTCCTTTTTAACAGTGGAATAATTCTTCTGGGCAGAATTCCAGATACCAGAAGTGAACCTAACTAATTGTTCAGGGGATTCTGAGGATTTTCTTTGTTTAAGAATACCTCCATAACCAATATCTGACGCATCGGTTTCTACGATCATAAAGTCATTAGGATTAGGAATACCTAGACATGGAAGACTTTGAACTAATTTCTTAATGGCTATAACTGCCTGAGTTTGTTCAATTCCCCAAGGAATTGGAGTCTTCTTAAGCCTTTTATATAAGGGTTCACAGGTTTGTCTGACTTTAGGTATGAAATCAGCCA